>BSBN01001722.1:1200000-1800000 GCA_027924645.1 Cunninghamia lanceolata | reverse complement strand
AATCTTTTGGTACCCAGGTTCTTCTTCTCAACCTGTCAAACCCACATCATTTAAACCCTCCCAAATCTTGTAGCTTTGATACCAATCTGATGGTAGCACTCTAATACACTCCAATTCTCTGATACCGGCATGATGACAGTCTACTAGATAAAAGATGAAAATGATACGCATAAGTCTACAATAAATAGCAATAACAAACTACAGGAAAATTCCTCAATCAGTTAGACCTATCCTTCACCAGAGGCGATAGGAATATGGCAAATCTCATGTATTACAGTCAAGCGACTAACATAGGTGACAAAAACAAAGTTTATATTCAATAATAAAAGGAAACAATAATTGGTTATTGATGTTTGAAAATGATTTACAATGACCGTTGATTCCTAAAAGAATCGAATTCCTTATTGATCAATCGATTTCCTCCTTATTCAGTTTGCTTCTTCAATTTCTACCATTCAAGCTTCCTTAGCATCACCTCTCCTCTTCTATTCTCCCCTGCCAACACTCAAAACATTCTCTCTCTAGCTCTCTGCCAAAGCAAATCCGCCCCTCATTCCAAAATCGTCCACCTCTTCTCTCTCTATTCTCCATCCCATGATCTTCCCCCTTCTGGTCATTTTTCCTCTAACCGTCCCTTATCCCTAGTCGTCCTGGCCGTTTTGCAACTTATTTCCACAGTTTGGTGATGAAAACTAATCAATTGTTCCAACGTCCTCCTGTATCCAATAATAACTACCTCTAAGAGGTCAATTACATGAAATGTAACAAGTTAATTAAAAGAAACTTCAGCAACTAATAAAGACAAAATGTGATGGGGAACGATGCCCCTGCATCAATTCATTATGTGCTAACTCGAAGCACGAAATGTTTCATTTGCCACATTTGGATTTGTTATCATGTGACATCAGCACTACATTGGCATTCTAGGGCACATTGCATGACTACTTATCTTCAATTTTTATACAAAGTCGTTAAATTGATATCCTAGGATTTTGTCAAAAGTGAGAAATATTCTTGATCTAGCAAACTCCTTTATCCACATTATCATTTTTATGCAAGTTTGAGAAAATCAAGGTGAGTAAATTTTAAACCAAATATTCAAAAAAGTCGATATCCTAAGTTACAATCTAAATTTGCAAAAAAGGGTCAAATTCATCGACCATGATTGATTCCATAGTTCTGCAGTCGCAAAAGTGGCCTAAATAGTCAAACTAGTATCTTCACTAATTTATACCCAGTTATCTAATATGTCCTAATTTCCTAGTGCAAGGGCAAATCAATTGAAAATATTTGGCATATTCAAATCAACATCAAACCAAGAACTAAGTATCATTATTTATTATTTTAAATTTCAAGCAATTTATTCCAATATCATAATTAGTCCAAGCTTTTGTTCTTACAAATGCTAATTAATTGATTTACCCTAAGATGTTTATGTAGAGATGATATTTATTTCTTTACAACAATAATAAAAAGATAAATTTATAAAGGAAAAACACTTTCCTTAAGCTTAGTCTAGGCTAATCCAACAAAATACATACACATAAGCAGGCTTAACCTAGACTAATTAATTATGAGTTGGGTATTGATAATTTGATAAATGTACTTGTTATTATAGGAAATGGAAATGTAACAATTAGGGTACTTAATAACCGATGAGTATACTAAATTTGATGTAGACCTAGATCTAATAAGTCTTGGGATCAAGAACAATGAGTCTTGGACTGGTAGTCACCTTAGAATCAGAATATTCTATTGACTCTATCAGAGGAAAAGTTCACAGATCTAGGATGGAGTCAAGGTCATGGATTAATCTTTTAAGTTCATCCTTATCTTTGCACATAGTGATATTCTACTCTACTGCCCGTTTGATAGATAACTGTTAGTTTTGTTCATCCCAAAGATCTAGGGACTAGTGGTATTTAGAAACACCTTAAAAGGGTTGTCATTTCATCACAAGAAGACAAATTCTCCTAGTTCAACTCCCGAAAGTGTACAAAGCTCAAAAATAGTAAGCAAGGGCCCTTGTATGCAAATTTTTCACTTCTTTTAGTGCACCAAATCGAAATGTGTCACTATTAATTGCCTCAAATGCTCTAGGATGAGAGAGAACATGTGTATTCTAGATGATTACTTGATGATTAGAATGAAACAATTGAATGTCTTTAAATACTAGCACATAGCATCAAATTGCAACAAACATGTGTTTAGTTGGCTCAAGGCGAGAACATGAATGGAGCCAATGGGCTAAAATTTGAATTTTGAATTTTGAAAAAGAAGGGGGCAAGCCTGTAACCACATAAGTGTCTTGAAATGGGCAAACAATCAGATTCATGTAGCTAATAGATAAATGGAGGTATGTGCATAGGGGAATGTGATAAATGGATGGATAAGACAACTATATAGAAATGTGTATGTACAAAGATAAGGTAGGGTCAAATATATAAGAATATGTGTGTATATAGATGTATAAAAGGTAACGGAAATAAGTCAATTTTACACAAGATCATATAAATCATCACTATATAGATGTTTCAAGACATTTCCTCAAAATAGACACAAAACTAAATGGTAAATGGTATGGGTATATAAATTTCACCATTTCAAAATTATGATTGATTAATAATAATTGTGAGAAATTTCACCATTTCAAAAATATTGTTGATTACCTAATAATAATTAATAATTATGAGTGAAGAAAGGAATACATGCACATAACAACTTTCTCAATTAAAAATTAAAAGACAAATTGAAAGGCACGAAGTCACGTGGTGCTTTGTATGTTCCCTTACGATTTAAATATTTGGAATATGGACCCTTTTTGGAAATCCACCATTAGCAAATTTTATCCTTAGCCAAATATTCATAACATCTTAAGCAACCATCCTATGAAACTCTGGGAATTGAAACAAAACGAATACCCCATAAAGCAAAGGTACTCTCATTCCATACTTGGCTCTCTTGCTTTCATTTCTCTGCTAAATGTATCAAATCCGGCACTAATTTTCTTGATTTATTCGTAGATTCTTTTCTTCTATATGAAGAATTTCTTCCTTATATTAGAAGCACGCTTAGGTGTCTCCTGCATAATGGGAGTATGAGGTAGTCTCATATATTGTAAGCCACCTGTAGACCCAAAATCAGGCCGCCTGACATCATAGATTATAAGAGAATCCATTTTCATTTCCATTCCATACATTATTCTACCCTTGCTATCTCACAGTAAGAAACTCCATTTCTCACGCATGGCAACCACTTGTCTTTTCATTTCAAACTCATGTTCCCCATGCCTATTCTCTAAGAGGAAGCAAACTCTGAGCTCCAAATCATGCCTTCATGACTACCCAACTGCAATACCATTTTCCTGTTCCTCAAGTTGTTCTAGTACACATAAACTCCATTACTTTTCCACCCCCAAAACCTCTTCATTAAGAAGAAATGGTTTCCACAACATATTGGCACCACCTGTGAAGGGTATAGGGAGCTCCACCCTCCAACCTATACAAGACGAAGCACCATCAGCTGCAGACATTGTTGATAGTTTTTATGCTGCAATAAACAGAAAAGATGTCAGATTATTAAAAAGCCTTTTAGCAGAAGACTGCATCTTGCGTTGTATGTTCTTCTTTCGGCCTTTTGAAGGCAAAGCGGTGAGTAATATTAATGATGTGTTCTGAATCATGACTATGTCTGTTTCTTTGACCAAATGTTGATTTTGTTGCTTTCACTTTGATTCAGAGTGTTATGACATTTATAAGGGATTTGATGGATTCTATGGACTCTGAATTGCAATTTGTGATAGATGAGACCACTGAAGGAAGTCCCCATAAAGTGGGAGAAATGTGGCATTTAGGTGAGTTGCAAGCTTATTTCTCAACCTTGTAGAATCTGTTCAAGAATATAATACATTCAGACCCCTACATAAATCCATAATAGAAATTTAAATTAAAATTTAAATTAATAATTTCATCTTGACATTCAAACACAATATTTAAATTAATAATTTCATCTTGACATTCAAACACAATATGTTGAAATGGATCTATACTAATTTATATGGAGTCAATTTAATCTAGATGCTCTGATTCACTGTACTTAAACATCACACTCTTCAACAGTCAATAGCAATTTTACATCTCCTCTCTATTAAAAATGTTAAATATATCTTATTTTTATTGGCCAAGATTTACTTTTGACCATTGAACTGAGTGTTATTTTAGAATAACTGCTCTAATTGACTTTGAAAAAGAAGTGTAAACCCTTAAAATTTTGTATTGTTATGGTATTTTTGACATTGGTTTTTTCTAAAACAGAGCAGAAACAGGAAAAGTTTTTCTTGGGCAGGGGCTGTAGCTTCCAAAGTTGTAATAACTCTGGACGAAAGCTATTAATCAGTGACATTCAAGTCTTTACAGACTCACCAGTTAAGCTGGACATCCTTGCTTTTGTAAGTAATAATTCTAAGATGTAATTATATGGTTGATGTTGTATAAAAGTCATGAAGATGGGATTTAGTGATTTTTATATTTGAATGAATTCAAATTCTTGTTGGATCAGGTGCTTACATTATTAATTTGTGTGCAAATAACAGGCGTTTCTGAAGGTCCTTAGAAAAGTAATGGAGGTCCTTAGAAAAGTAATGGACGTGTTTCCATCTCTGCCTACAAAAATGCAACGACTTAATATTCTATTTATGTTGGCATTTTCCCTGTTTGTGTTATACGGCTTACTACTTTTTATTAAGGAACATTTGCAAATCTTATCTAGCTGGTTTAAATCTTAGTCGAAATAAAGTTGATTTAAAGTCAGTTGCAGATTATAAGGTCCACCAGCACATTTACGTGGGGCCTTTGCTTTTGGTGCTCATTTTCTGAATCAATCATATAAAATAACCATATTGGTTGTCTTTGTAAA
Source organism: Cunninghamia lanceolata (assembly GCA_027924645.1). NCBI lineage: Eukaryota > Viridiplantae > Streptophyta > Pinopsida > Cupressales > Cupressaceae > Cunninghamia > Cunninghamia lanceolata. The sequence goes on along the minus strand of BSBN01001722.1, from coordinate 1,795,086 downwards.
CAATTACATCATTATTCAGAGAAAAGACTACAGCTAAGCAGCTAAAATTTAATTTTCTGGTACTCAAATTCTTTACTCTCTACTTTGAACTGTGCTTGATGCTAACATTTTAGCTTATATCTAAAATGGATACTTGATTTGTTATAATATGTTACCATGGTTGATTTGTTATAATATGTTACCATGGTTGAATGTTTTATTTGTTATTTGAATAAGTTTTCTTGGTTGATTTTCCTCAATTCAACTTTATTTGTTATTTTTAGGTCAAGAGATGTTCTACAGTGGCAGCAAGGCAGGGTCATGTCATGACCATGACCATGTACATAAAAACTAAAACATAGTCAACATTTATTTAAAAAATAAATTAAAACTATAAAATAATTTTATTTTTTTTTTTTATTTTCTAAAATTTATCTTATTAAGAAAGTTTTTATAATTAAAAATATATATTAAATAATTTTAGAATCGTATATTAATTAATATTAATTATAAATGGTATAAAGTTTTTTTTGGGTACACTAATATAGTCTTATCCTTCTTACTTGAGTAAGGATGTTTTGGTTGATCTAGGTAGTAACTACTTTGATGCTATCCTTCATAGAACTAGAGTGAGTGTTACTAAAATTAAAATGCAATTTGGACATGAACTATTTATAAACAATATTTAAACATTAGTTGGACATTAAGAGCATAAATTTGGTGTGGGTTCAATACATCTTTAATGAGTTCCATATGTCTATCTTTTTTTAAAATACCTTAAAGCATTAACAACCGGTATATAAAGAAAGGGAACAAGCAAGTGGCCTTGTCTTGTAGACCTTTGAAGAGAGAAGGGGTTAGTGAGAGATACATTCATAGAAAGCTTGGCAAAGGCATCAATAAAGAGAACTTAGATCCAAGAAATCAACCTCCTTCCAATTCCTGAATAGCCTAGCATTTTGAGAGTGAAGGGTAATTTAGTTCTATCATTAGCTTTACCAAAGTCAAGATTGATAATGATTGCCTACTAGCCCATTATCTTGGATGATTTAGCTAATTCTCATGCTAAGACAAGATTGTCAAGGATTATCTATCTCCACGAAACCCATTTTTTTATTTTAGGGAAATGAGCTTAATGTGTTTGGCTAAAGCTTTGGAAATGATTTTTTAAGAGGTGTTCAACAAAGAAATATGTCTCCAAAAGGGAATCCCTTAGGCTTTCTTAAGATATGAATTTGATAAAACCCTAATTGATGTTTGGTCCAAGAGTACAATTGTCTTCATCCTCAAGGAAGACTTTCTAACTCATCCAAGTCCTACACGTAACCCATTCATGCCAGGAATCTTTTCATTGGGCATAATGAAGGGCTTCTTTCTAACTATTCAGTGGATAGAATATCTCCAAATAAAATTTGGCTTCTTCCATATTTTTGATTGGCACAAAAAAATTTATCACTTGGTCAATTTCTTGATTCATAACATTGTTGTGTTGGTAAATATTTCCCTTGTCACATCTGAGTCCTATGCAAACCATGGCAACAAAAACAAGAAGAGTCATTAGACATGTGTCTCCCGCTTAGACCCAAAGGATCTAAGTGTTCACTTGAGGTGAGAAAACTTTCTAAGAACCCTTGTTATATGTATTGCAAGTAATGATGTTAGATACTAGGATAAAATGATGTAAACATACTAAGACTTGTGCAAGATTCCTCTTATGTATGCCAAGAAATCCACACACTTATTAAAGACTTATCATACAACACATTAAATATACTCTTAAAATTTAATTATCATTTAAATTAAATTAATGATCTTATTTATATTAATATAGCATATTGCAAGAGTAACATCTAGATTACATTTACCTCATAGAAGTAACAATATTTCCTATTTCCTACCCAAGTTACACCCCATTACATCCCATACTATAATACCCTTAAGACAAAGGTAGATTCTCCTTTAGCCTTGTATTCCTTCATCCTTACACTCTCCTCATCTACCTCCATCCAATATGTCTATCTCCTATGAATGTATAAAATGAATTGAAGATGTTGCAAGAGAAACAAAATTTCCCACATCCAATCAAGAAGTGTAAAGACTCATTTCTCACCATAATTAGTTTCATAGCCAATAGTTGTTATCCATGCAGAAGATGACCATGGCGTGGTCTAGAACATTTCTAAGAAGTAAAAAAATTGGAGAGTAAGTAGAAAGATGAAGGACTTGTTGGAACACACTAGACCACTGAGAGGGGGGGTGAATCAGTGGTACACAAAAATTAATTCAATTAATCAACTTACTTTGCAATGTCAATTATCTTCACATCAAAACACTTAGAAAGAACTAAGATCACACAAGACACACCACAACACACATGCATATACGTGGAAAACCCTAGATGGGAAAAACCACAAGGGAAATGCTGCTTGGATCCACTATCCAAATCCAGCCTCACAAAATACCTGATCACTTATACAATGCAAGCCTCACTGGCACATAGAATCTCACTTATTACAATTCAAGGCACCAACCCTAGGAGCACCAACCCCTTGCAAGTTTAGGAGCACCAACTCCAATGCAAATAGAATGAAAATACAGATTACTACTCTGTTTACATTGACATCATAGGTTACAGATGGATTCTGTAACTCTCTCACTCACCACTCTGTTCTCTTTAGTCTATATGTATATATCTATAACATACTCTTCTTTTACCAACTATTCAAAGAATGATTCTTCAAAAATCCATCATCCACCCAACACAAATGCACTATTTTGTTTACAATGGAATCATAGACTATACAAAAACACCTACAAGAAACACTTTTTCATTCACTGCCCTATCAAGTTCAAACCTTTCAATCAACATGTACACATCAAAATCCCCTTCTTTTACAATCACATTTCATAAATGATTTTGCAATAATTTCATCAACAACCCCACACAAACAAATGTACTTAATTTACACTGTCATCCAACCTCTCAATACATGAGGACATACAAAAATAAATTCACTCGAAACTCCCAATCAATCGGTCAAGGAAAACAGTTAATAAAAACTATTCAATCTGCTTGCAATTGGGTAATACGGGTCACTACCCATCAAATGACATTCACCGAGGAATAGTCGTTATAGATTTGAAAGGTCACCATTGATGTTATCCTTCGCACCCATGAAACATTAAATATACACTGCCAACTATTGTGTTGGCACCCATTTACAAACAGGGTCTTGGTCCTTCCGGTCGCTGCTAGGTCGTGGGGTCGATCACTCTACGATGAAGGTGCCTTAAGTTATCAATTAAGTCACAGGTGATCGATGATCACAAGTGACCATCAAATTAAAATATAAAGTAAACCCATCATAAAATTAACTTTGCTTTTAAGTCCTTAGGGTTTTAGGACTTTAGGGTTTAGGATTTAGGTCTTCAACTTCTTTCAAACCCTAACATTTTGCGAAACCCTAACATGCCATCAAGGATTTGATCCTTATCTTCTGTAAACAATCCCTACAGATGATGTCATGATTTTAATTATGTTAAAGGAATTCCTTTGATCTTGAAACAACCAAACCTTTGCAACAAATGCACTTTGTAATCTCCCCCTATCTGACATTGTCACCTAACATTGATCACTACCATAGACAATTGATCCTCTTGACTGCCCTGTCATTCTAAGTGCCCTAAGCACTTTGTGTGGCTAAAATTGACTATGAAGCATATAGACCATATACTAATCAAATCCTGAAAACTACCTGATTCATATACTCAAACATTGTCAATGGATAATACAAACATTGTACCACTTATGATATCACTTGCTCCTATACATTGAAAACTTGCAAATGTTGTAAAACTGCAATGACAGGGATATATGAACACCACAATACATCCATCACACAACAAAACCATGACAATCATTCATCAATACAGATATAGTCTTGACAATCAATCATGTAGACATCAAGGTGTATGACTATCTCTCCATGCTTCATGAATGACTCCTCTGTTTACACATTGAGCTAATCATTCATCGGTTAACACATTAACTCTCTATTACACATTGAGTGACAATTGTCTTCTCCATTTTCCAACAAAGACTGAATGTAATGTAGACTTCTGATGACTACTAATGAGTCCATTGATAACAATAATGCATACTTCTGATGACTACTGATGAGTCCTTGATGACTACTAATGATATGATGAATGATCAATGAATGATCAAGTATCAAATACATGTGATTAGGAAGATCAAGGACTAATGTCAAGAATCAACTCTAGTAGGGCCAACCAACAAACTCCAATAGACCTTTGACATCAATGACAATGTTGCCAATAGGATTCTAGTGTTAATTGAAAAAGTGCAAGTTTTTAGCAAACAATGATTCATTTTCACCCTGGTGATTTTTTCATCTTCTTGATAGTTTTTGCATTCACCCTAGTAGTTTCATCATTGAAAATGGTGGTTTCTCATGCACCCTACCAATTTTGTAATCATTGACTAATGGTTTGCAACAATTCAATGAATATGGTGTGTGTAGGAAAGGTAACGCCCAAAAATGATTTGTCTACCTTTTTCTTGTAACATTTTTGGGAAATGCCTCATTCAAGGCCTGAGAGATAAAATCAATCGAAAAAGACATTCCAAGGGTTGACACTTAGTATATTCTTCTTGTTGGGAGCAAGTTTTTCATGTTGCAGTAATTTTGAGAGCAAATTGAAAGAGTTGGAGCACAAAATTACATGTGAGCTTGGTTGTATGATCCATGATCTCATTTTTGGTGTCCTAGAGACATTAATGTATATGTAATGACTAGAATTTCATTATATGAGGAGTTGGAGGAGTTCAGTCTTGTTGGAGTTTTCATGCAATTCAAGTTTCTCTAAGGTAACTTTGTTTTCTCAATCTTTATGTGCTTCATCTAGTGTTTTTTTTTTCATTTTATTATTCTTATATATGTTAAATTCTCTATTCCATGGATATACTAAATGAATTATCTCTCATTTTTCAAGTTTTACATCATAGTAGAGGAATAATATTGTGCTAGAGTAGATATATGTAATTATTGAACTATTAAAGGACTATCCCCCATAGTTTATAGATCAAACAGTATCAAACAAAGTTTAAAATCCTTGAAAAACAAATAGTGTTCAAGGAGGTAAAAAGGAGTGATTACAAATAATGCACATGATGAGAGCAAGTGAAAGTGGTGATTTAGAAGTGTTTTAGCCCAAAATTGGTACATGGGATTGGAGTAGGAAAGTGAGAACAATGTTTATAAACATGTCTAGGGATATGGAAATGGAAATGGATGAGGGTGAGGCAAGGTTTCATAGGTTAGAAGATGAAGTTGCTCAAATTTCCCCCTTTATGAGAAAAATAGATAGGCTCTAGTTAACATCTTACTTGCATTATCTAAGAAATTTATGTTTGTTCTTGAGAGCAAGCATAGAAAAAAGAACCCAAAGGAAATTAAACTAAAATGGAATAAGCCTCTTCGAGTATAATGAATACCTCTCTCTTCAAGGCAAGCAAAAATTGACATCAAACTATTTGATAGGAAAGTTACATAGAGAAATTAAACCAATGGATTGCACAAATAGAGGTTTATTTCAATTTGCATGATCTAAGTGCATCTCAACAAATCAATTTTAAAAGGTTGAAATTATCCGAACATGCTCTCATGTGGTACAAGAGTTATGCCTCTTCTTTATAATTATTTAGAGTTTCGTCGATTTAGAAATGGGAAGATTTTAAGGCATCTCTTTAAAAATAGTTTTAAACCTATAAGGCCACCTAAACCCTATATAAAACAAACTCCAAAGATAGATGTATTGATGTTTTTTTTTTAACTTTTTCAAGAATATTTGGTGATGGATTAAACAATGAATTAGTTAGAACTAGGAGTATAGATTTTATTCATGTTATCGAATCACGTATTAGATTTTATAATATGGTTTTGTTAAAATGTTAAATTATGTGATTATTTTCTATGCATTTAATTATTTTTAATATGAGGTTATAAAGATTAAATTTATAACTTTCTTTCTAGTCTACAAGTGTATACTTTAAAAACTATTGCTTTAATTGACACTATTTATCCATGCTTAATAAATATGTGGATATACTTTTGGGTTTTATTGAAAAAGAATATATGCTTTAAAGTTTTAAAACAAACGAAATATTTAGAAGAAAGAATATTTTTTTGTTTTATTAAGATTTGATTTATTTTTAAATAAAAGCAAATAAAGAGATATTTGAAATATTAGGATAAGAATATATTATTGTTTTATTCTCGTTTTAATTAGAATAGATGAAAATATATGTATAAATAAATAAATAATTCTTTTGTGTATAATTTTTTCTTTAACCTTGCTTTGTTACGATGATCAAGAGAAAAATTGAGAGTTAATCTTATTGCCATCAATTGTATAGTTTATATTATTGGGAGAGGGTGTTCTAGATTTTTTCATTTTATTTTGGGCAGAGTAGGGGTAGATAGTCAAAGGTATCTAGATTTAAGGAAGTGTGTGTAATAGTTGAACTAGGAAAAAGAACTGAGAAGATTTACGTGAAGTTCCTTTGGAGGTTTGGATCAGACTGAGGTTTCTCAAATCCCCATCAACAAAATTTCAGAGTCAAGGAGGTTAGTATTCATGATCTTTTTTCCTACACATTGAAATGATTTAAAATGTCTCTAAATGGTAACTTTCTTTCCTATTGCATCATGTTTTTTTTGTTGGTATTGATATATGGATTTATTATTTTTAGAAACAGCAGTTGTAAGATATCTGGATATGTTTAGTAAAACAATAATTGAAGTTATAGATGACTTACCAGACAGTTTAGCCAGCATCATGACAACAAGAAAAGAAGGGGCCATGGCCAAAGATGTTGAGATAAAGGAATATGTCTTGTTGAAACTTTGCCCAAACATCACTAGAGAAGAAAAGGTTAAAGTCACTAAGAAGCTTAGTGATGAATTCAAAACCAAGAAGAGAGTCAATGTTCTAATGTCTGGAGACACTGGGAATCTGGTTAAAGAAACTGAGGAGATAACACTAAAAGTGTTACATGAGTTGCAAATCCCAACCATTACTGACACTAATGAAGAGGAACAGAATGTTGATGTTGATAATATAGTTTCGGAGATAAATATGGAACAAAGTATAGTTACTCCTGTGGTGGGCACAGGGAATGAAGAGGATGTAAATATAGAATAGAGTATGGATCAAGGTGAAACACCTCCTCTGGTAAACTTTGGGAAAGTTGAAGAAATAAAAGAGCCTATGAAAGAAAAGAACTCTAAAGAAGCAAAAGTGTCACCTACATAAAATGTCCCTGAGGACCAAGGTGAACAAAGAGAAGAAGTTGATGAACAGATGATTGATAATCCTGCTTCAAAAATAGAAAGGAATGAACAAGAACTTATTCAAGAAGACCCTATGGAAAGCCATGATGCTGAAATGTCTCATGAAGAGCCTCATGATGAAGATAAAAGAAACATTGCTGAAAGACACTTAGTTGACTCTTTAAGAGAATTTTGGGAAAAACAAAAGGAAACTCAAATTTTGAGTGCACCTGATTTATTACAAGGACCAATAAATTTGGCTATAAGGTCCCCTCTACAAAAACTGAGGTTAAGAGAATTTTGGGAAAAACAAAAGGAAACTCAGATTTTGACTACACCTGAGTTATTATAAGGACCAATAAATCTAGCTACAATGAAGACAATCTTTCAAGCCATGGCACAAGAAGAGATTTTGAAATCTCATGTGGAGGATAGTGAGTTGATTGAAGATGCATCAGTAATTTTTGAAAAGATTATGCTCGGGATAAAAAGAGACACATCCTTAGCACCAACTGTGCAATTGAAGAAGTTTATGGAATCAATCAATTCTCATTTTAAGTCCCTAGAACAAGCTGTTGAAAAGAAGGTAAGGGCAGAGATTGATAGAAATAGATTAGTTGAGCTTACTGACAAACTTGCTCAAGATAAGATTTTGTTAGATAAGAGCATAGAGTATGCACAGATGGCCATTAAAGAAGCTAGTGAACTATATCAATTTTGTCTTACATGGCCTAACAAGACTAAGGACATAAAAGAGAAAATAGATGGATGGGAAACTCAAATAATGAAGATCTCCAAAAGTTATGATCTAGTAAAAGATGCAATTGGGAATCAAAGGGCTATAATTGAAACCATCCATTCTAACATAAGTAAGTTGCAAACCCAGAAGGAGGTCATCAAACATAGAATGAGCCAGCTCTGGGAGATAGCAAGCTTCAAGATTGTATCCATGACCAAGCTAGTAGAAGCAGCAGATAAGACAAGGCAAATCACTGAGGCCCCTGCTACCGTGAAGAAAGCAGAAGAGTTGGTGTCCCAGGTTAATGGGCATATACTAGTTTTGAGCGATGCTAAGGTCAGTTGGGATGAAGAAGTGGTGCAATTGAAGAAGATCTACAAGGATATTCTCCCTAAAAAATAGTAAGCAATTTGACTTCACTTGTATATATGCGGACAATACAAACAATTTTTTAAGTTTTGGTAACCTGTACATATTTTTGTATCATACACCTTTGCCATTGATGTCAAAGGGGAGAATGGAGCATGTGAAAAACATAAAAATAAAATAACTAAAAAATAAAAAGAGAAGCATGAAGTTAGGGGGAGCAATGTAAAAAGAGTAAGGGGAGCAGTATAACAGTTTTTCACATCAAGTGTTGCCATCAATGACAAAGGGGGAGATTGTTGGAAATTTGGTAGAGAGCTTGATGTTTGAAGGTGTTGTCATTAATGGCAACAAAAAAAAGAACAAGGTTAGAACAGAGGTTTTGGTCCGGTGAAGAAGTCTTAGTCATGTTGGCTAAGTGTTGACAGTGACAGAGAGACAGTGTTTGGATTGGCATTGGTCCGCAGTTGCAAATCTGGTCCTGCAGTTCTGGCATGATGTTCCCAGCTCTTAGATGATCTTATATCCTGAGTTTTAGACCTTGATTAGTTCCAGAAGCATATCTACAAGTAGCTTAAGTCTGGCACTACAGAGAGCAGAGGTAGTCAGAACAAAACACTCATTTGCTTTGGTTTGCATTCCTCCAGTGTTAGATATTTAGTTATGTCGTTTTGAGGTGTTGTAAACACTTGTATGAAGTGTCTAAATCTAGAATTACAGAGTCTGAAATCCACCAGAAATATAGTTATAAGCTATTGAATATTGCTACATGATTTGACAGTGACTGGCTATGACAAAGTCTGTGTTTCAGTAGTCCGCATTTTGCCACATGTTGATATTATGTTCTGTGGTTCTGTAGATATGATCTATGATGTCTAAGGAGACTTTGATATGATTTTGAGCAAGTCTTGTGGTTTGCAATGAAAGTTGTAGTCTGACAGATAGACTAAGTCAGTAACAAGTCAACATGATAGTTTGATTTGTGTGCAGTAAGTTCTATTGATTGGAACTTTATTCTAAGGGGTTCTATAGTTGAAGCCGACATATGAGAATGTGATTCAAGCGTGGTTTGGGTCCGCTATGTATTTTAGTGACTAGATTTGGCGGACAAGTTACAAATTGTTTGACTACATGCTTCACCTAATTAGGCCAACCTAATATGAAGATCCTAAGTGTTGTGGATATATATACGAGATCTAATTCAGTGTTTGGTGGGTTGTATGTGCAAAAATGAAGGTGTGTGCATGACATGCAAAAAATTGTGTTTTTGTGAAGGTGATGAGAGTAGAAGAAGAGAGATCTTGTTCCCATGTAAAAACAGAGCAATCAGAGATGAAGAGTTTTGAGACAGCATTTATGTACTTCATTGGAGTTGTAACCATGCATGTGTAGATGCAATCAGAGCAGTTCAACCTGGCAGTGAGCCATCCTTCTTTCCTTCTTTCTTTCTCTAGGCAGTGAGCCTTTCTTGTAGTGAGCATTTCTTTGGGTAGTGAGCCTCTTGTAATTCGGTATTGATATTACATAATTATTGTGAGCTAACACTCACCGTGGTTTTTCCCAGTTTTGGGTTTTCCACGTAAAAATTTTGGTGTTCATGTGTGATGCTTTGTGGTTGCTTCTTATGTGTTTAATTTGCTTTGTTGTTATTTGTGGCAAATGGACAACTAGTTTAATAAGAAAAAGGCTTAATAGAATACTGATTCACCCCCCCCCCCCTCTCAGTATTCTAGGTGTTCAACACTTGTTATGTTTGCATTGATTTTGGATGTATATGTGAGCTGATATAATTGCATGTCAAATCATCTTTAGTGAGTATTTGTCTATGATGTTGCCATCTTTCCATCTTTACTATATTGCAAACATACTTGTGAAAATGAAACCTCAAAATTCCAAACCAAACTCTCTAGAATCAAATCAGAAAATTCAGGGCAGCGAAGGAAAAAATTTAGTTTAGATAAGACAGGGTTCTTACACATGCTTACCGAATACAAATTTTCCATGCCATTGTTTATAATATTACCCATGAGGGATAAAATATTTTACTTTCATAGTCATACAATTACATGGTTCACAAGATATATTTATATATATGTCATACTCAATAGCTCTTCCCATGGGGGAGCACCATTAAAGGCATTCTCTCCCCCTTTAGCTTTTATGTTTACCTTGCTTAGCTTACATGTTTACATTTGTGTGATCGTATATTATGATGATTATAGGCTCTTCTACAAGTATCATGCTTATATCTTATGGCTCTCACATGTTTATGTAGACCATGATGATATCTTATGCTAACATGTTTTATGATGATTAGGCATCTTTCTTTTTACCATTTTATAATTTATCATGATCCCGTCTCACTACATGGATTATAGGCTTGTCACATGTGATACCTTCCTATAATCCTACAAATTAGGTTTATATGACCATGTCATTTTATGAATCTATTCTCCTTTCCTCCAACTTAGTTGTATATAATGAATGAAACTAATTTTCCAAGGGGCATACCATGTCACTATTGTTCCTTTGATAAATATGGTTACAAGTGAATACCTTATGATTACTCGGTTCTAATTGGAACCATATTACTATTTTTTCCATGAGAAGTACCTTATTAGCTACCATGAGCAATATCTTGTATTTGCCCCTTGGCAGTACCTTACTAGATGCCCCATGGCAGTATCCTACTTCTCTTGAGCTAGAGTTTTATTATGTCAGATGACCTTGGCAATACTTATTAGCTACCTTAAGCAATATCCTATTTTACTTTTTGTTCCTAGATAGTTAGTCATTTATTTTAGATATTATTTTTAGAATGCTTAATAGATGTTTCTCATTAGATCTTTTTATTTTGTGCTTGCAGGTTTTCAAGTGGAGACCTCATTGCGAGGAAGTGTGCAAAACCAACATCCTTATCTGTATCCTTTATATGAGTGTTTGTTAAATTAACTTTCATGTTGTTTGTCTATCTTAATTTGACATGCATCTTCATAGTAACTCACATGCAAGTCAAAATAGGGGAATATATAATGGTGAAAATTACATATCTTGCACTTTTCCCCTTCATTTTGGGTTCACTTTGGCCCAATTTTCCTTTATGAAGTGATAAATGTACAAGTGACATGATTTCTATTGAAAGCTAACACATAGCTTGAACCTTACCTAATTCTATCTATATTATTCCTAGGAACTAGTTTTGTTCCTCATTTTTTTCCATTTCCTACCTATGTTCAAATCCATAATTTGAAGGATTGGTTGAGATCAACTCCACAATTTTAAAAAAATGAAGCCAAAACTTTTTAAATTCATATTCAAACTTTAGACCAAGTTCCTTCCTTCCATTTAGTCATTATGTGCTAACTTGAAGCATGAAATATTTCATTTTCCACATTTGGATTTGTATTAAAGGACTAACCCTAATTCATTTGAACATCTAGAATTAAGTGTGCATATTGAGCAATGAAAGAACACCTCTTGCACACATCAAGGAGCATCAAAATATACATCAGTACTACATTGGCATTCTAGGGCACATTGCATGACTACTTATCTTCAATCTTTATACAAAGTTGTTAAATAGATATCCTAGGATTTTGTCAAAAGTGAGAAATATTCTTGATCTAGCAAACTTCTTTATCCACATTATGCAAGTTCGAGAAAATCAAGGTGAGTAAATTTTAGACCAAATATTCAAAAAAGTCGATATCCTAATTTACAATCTAAATTTACAAAAAAGGGTCAAATTCATAGACTGTGATTGATTCCTGATGTCCCATTTTTCCTTCCAGCCAAATAGCCCAAGGATCCTATGAAATCTCTCAGTGTTTTCACCTTTTGGAGTGCAAGGAAGAAAACCCCCCAAAATGGCTAAGTCCCAAAAATCCTAAGTTTTCCTTGTGTTTTCAGCCTTTACAGAGTTTTGGAGTTTGAGATTCTCCCCTTCGTCATGCTAATCTTGTTGGCTCTGAACTCCACTTTGTTCCTTGTAATTTGCCTAAGTATTTCGAGCGCTGGAGGTTAGGGGTTCGCTCTTCCTTGTTCTTTTCTATTGAAAGGCGGAAGGCCGGAGGTCCACTCACTGAAACCCACCAAGCTGCAAATATTCCTAAGTATTTTGGGTGTCAGACTTCAGGTGTTCACTCTTCCTTCTTCTTTTCCATTGGAAGGCAGAAGGTCAGAGGTCTGCTCACCAAATCCTAACAAGTATAAAGTTCTAAGTGTTGTGGGTGCTGGGGGTCAGAAGGTTTGTCTTCCTCCTCTTTTTTTACAAGGCAGAAGGTGGAATGCCTAAATCCTGAAGTCTGTCATTTTCAATGTGTTAAGTATTTCAGACTTCGGCAGGCAAGGGATCCTTCTTCTTCTTTCTTGTTTTCAGCAGGTGGAAGGTGGAAGGTCTAATGTCTGACCTCTACTAAACCTTTTCAACTAAGTTACTTAGCTGCAGAGGTCAGGGTTTTCCTTCTTCCTCTTCCTTTCGGAAGGCAGAAGGATGAGGGCCCGAAGCCCAATCTCTACCAATTTCAAAAATTAGCTAAGTGTTGTGGAGGCGGAGATCAAGTGCTTCTTCTTTCCAAAAAATGATGCATGGTGAAGGCCTGACCTCCAAAGCCTGACTGTTTCCCTTCTTTCAGACTTCGAAGGTTGGGGTTTCCTCTTTCACCTTTCCAAGACCCGATTGGAGGAAGCCCGATCAGTTGGGGCCCAACCCTTTTGCCTTCCGAGCTCTTTTCTACTGTTCAAACCATGACGGGACTGCTCAGCAACCCTCTTGGTTGCCATTAATGCTTCTTCAAACCCTGATTACTTGTAGAAGATGGGTTTCTTGCCTCCCCATGCCACTGTAGCCTCATTTGCATTAAATCTTTGGACCCAGAGCATGGGCGGACTCTCCTTTTCAGCGGATTTCATGGGTGGAGCCATGTGGGTGTGCTTCAAGGACACAGGAATGAGTTATTGCAATATGGGCAACGGTTTTCCTTGATGACTCTTCTTTCCACGCCCATGACTGCTATAGTTTGATCTGAAAAGCTATATATGCATGTAAAAAAGATGTAGTTGGTTGGTTAGCTAGTTTTTTGAGCTGTTATGATGGTTAGATAATTTGCTGTCACAGGCATTGTAACGTGCATTTACAAGAACCAGTCAGATTTGATTCATCATGCTTGAAGCAGAGCCTTTGTTTTCTCCGATAGTGGTTCACCAATGAATGTAAATGGTTCTTTTGTGTATATCTCTTATGTAACAAATTATCTATCTTTTGTAATGGTTATTTGACCTATGTGATTAATACAAGCAATTGATTCTGCCTCTCTCATTTTCTTTTACACTATGCCTGTTTGAATGTTGCTCATTTATTTTGTGGATAAAATGGTCCCTCTATAAGTTGCAACATTTTGTTTTGGCCTCTGTTAAAGATTGGATGAGTCTCTGTTAGTTTATTCAGCCTTTGAAATCATTACTGTATCATGTTAGTTCCAGCTAAACTTTATAAATCTGGTGCATCACCTCTTTTCAATTCCAGTACTCCCTCTTCCCCTTTTCCCTGTGAGCATAGCATTAGATTTAACCATTATTCTCTAAGCCTTAAGCTCAAAAAGAGGAACCAGCGTTCTTTGCAAGTATGATCTCATTCACAAGGTCCCACACCTTGAGATCACTCCCATGTTACACTGAATTTGTTAGAATTGTCAAAGCTTCAACAACTGGGTGCAAATTCAGGTGATAACAATTCCATAGATGTGCAATCAATTCTGCAAACATGCAAGATAGTTCCATAGTCACAAAAGTGACCTAAATAGTCAAACTAGTATCTTCACTAATTTATACCCAATTATCTAATATGTCCTAATTTCCTAGTGCAAGGGCAAATCAATTGAAAACATTTGGGAAATTATTTCAAATCAACATCAAACCAAGAACTAAGTATCATTATTTATTATTTTAAATTTCAAGCAATTTATTTCAATATCATAATTAGTCCAAGCTTTTGTTCTTACAATTACTTATTTTTCAATGCTAATTAATTAATTTACCCTAAGATGTTTATATAGAGATAATATTTATTTCTTTACAACAATAATAAAAAGATAAATTTATAAAGGAAAAACACTTTCCTTAAGCTTAGTCTAGGCTAATCCAATAAAATACCTAGACATAAGCACACTTAACCTAGACAAATTAATTATGAGTTGGGTATTGATAATTTGATAAATGTACTTGTTATTATAAGAAATGGAAATGCAACAATTAGGGTACTTAACTCAATAACTAATGAGTACACTAAATTTGATGTAAATCTAGATCTAATAAGTCTTGGGATCAAGAACAATGAATCTTAGACTAGTAGTCACCTTAGAATCAGAATATTCTATTGACTCTATCAGAGGACAAGTTCACAGATCTAGCATGGAGTCACGGTCATGGATTAATCTTCTAAGTTCATACTTGTCTCTACACATAGTGATATTCTATTCTACTAGTCGTTTGATATATAACTGTTAGTTTTGTTTGTCTCAAAGATCTAGGGACTAGTGGTATTTAGAAATACCTTAAAAGGTTGGCATTTCATCGCAAGAAGACAAATTCTCCCAAAAGTGTACAAAGATCAAAAATAGCAAGCAAGGGCCCTTGATGCAAATTTATTACTCCTTTTAGTACACCAAATCAAAATGTGTCACTATCAATTGCCTCCAATGTTCTAGGATGAGAGAGAACATGTGTATTCTAGATGATTACTTGATGATTAGAATGAATCAATTGAATGTCTTGAATACTAGCACATAGCATCAAATTGCACCAAACGTGTGTTTAGTCAGCTCAAGGCAAGAACATGAATGGAGCCAATGGGCTAAAATTTGAATTTTGAATTTTGAAAAAGAAGGGGGCAAACCTGTAACCACATAAGTGTCCCGAAATGGACAAATAATCAAATCCATGTAGCTAATAGATAAATGGAGGTACGTGCATAGGGGAATGTGATGAATGCATGGATAAGACAACTATATAGAAATGTGTATGTATAAGGATAAGGTAGGGCCAAATATATAAGAATATGTGTGTATATAGATGTATAAAAGGTCACGGGAATAAGTCCAATTTTACACAAAATCATAGCAATCATCACTATATAGATGTTTCAAGATATTTCTTCAAAATAGATACAAAACTAAATAGAAAATGGTGTGGATATACAAATTTCACCATTTCAAAATTATTGTTGATTAATAATAATTGTGAGAGATTTTATCATTTCAAAAAAATATTGTTGATTACCTAATAATAATTGTGAGTGAAGAAAGGAATACATGCACATAACAACTTTCTCAATTAAAAATTAAAAAACAAATTGAAAGGCACGAAGTCGCATGGTGCTCCCTTACGATTTAAATATTTGGAATATGGACCCTTTTTTAAAATCCACCATTAGCAAAATTTTATCCTAAGCCAAATATTCATAACATGTTAAGCGACCATCCTGTGAAACTCTGGGAATTGAAACAACACGAATTAAAGCAAAAGTATTCTCATTCCATACTTGCCTCGCTTGCTTTCATTTCTTTCCTAAATGTATCAAATAAAGCACTAATTTCCTTGATCTATCCAAAGTGTAGGTTCTTTTCCCCTACATGAAGAATTTCTTCAATACATCATATTACCCCCTGCTATCTCACAGTCAAGAAACTGCATTTCTCACACATGGCAGCCACTTCTCTTTTCATTTCAAACTCATGTTCCCCATGCCTATTCTCTAAGAGGAAGCAAACTCTGAGCTCCAAATCATGCCTTCATGACTACCCAACTGCAATACCATTTTCCTGTTCCTCAAGTTCTTTTAGTACTCATAAACTCCATTACTTTTCCACACCCAAAACCTCTTCATTAAGAAGCAATAGTTTCCACAACATATTGGCACTACCTGTGAAGGGTGTAGGAAGCTCCACCCTCCAACCTATACAAGACGAAGCACCATCAGCTGCAGACATAGTTGATAGTTTTTATGCTGCAATAAACAGAAAAGATGTTAAATTATTATCAAGCCTTTTAGCAGAAGACTGCATCTTGCGTTGTATGTTCTTCTTTCAGCCTTTTGAAGGCAAAGAGGTGAGTAATATTAATGATGTGTTCTGAATTATGAATATGTCTGTTGCTTTGACCAAGTATTGATTTTGTTGCTTTCTATTTGATTCAGAGAGTTATGACATTTATAAGGGATTTGATGGATTCTATGGACTCTGAAATGCAATTTGTGATAGATGAGACCACTGAAGGAAGTCCCCATAAAGTGGGAGAAATGTGGCATTTAGGTGAGTTGCAAGCTTATTTCTCAACCTTGTAGAATCTGTTCAAGAATATAATACATTCAGGCCTCTACATAAATTTCTAATAGAAATTTAAATTATTAATTTCATCTTAACATTCAAACACAATAAATTTCTATTATTAATTTCATCTTAACATTCAAACACAATATGTTGAGATGGATCTATACTAATTTATATGGAGTCAACTTAATCTAGATATAAATGCTTTGATTCACTTTACTTAAACATCATACACATCAACAGTCAAACAGTCAATTGGCAATTTTACATCTCATCCTTACTAAAAAATGTTAAAGTAGTTATCCTATTTTTATTAGCCAAAATTTACTTTTGACCATTGAACTGAGTATTATCTAAGAATAGCCGCTCTGATTTGCTTTGAACAATAAGTATAAACCCTTAAAATTTTGTATTGTTATGGTATTTTTGACATTGGTTTTTTCTAAAACAGAGCAGAAACAGGAAAAGTTTTTCTTGGGCAGGGGCTGTAGCTTCCATAGTTGTAAAAACTATCAAGGAAAGCTATTAATCAGTGACATTCAAGTCTTTACAGATTCACCAGTTAAGCTGGACATCCTTGCTTTTGTAAGTAATAATTCTAAGATGTAATTATATGGTTGATGTTGTATAAAAGTCATGAAGATGGGATTTAGTGATTTTTATATTTGAATGAATTCAAATTCTTGTTGGATCAGGTGCTTACATTATTAATTTGTGTGCAAATAACAGGCGTTTCTGAAGGTCCTTAGAAAAGTAATGGAGGTGTTTCCATCTCTGCCTACAAAAATGCAACAACTTACCCCTCAACACCAATTTCTATTTATGTTGACACTTTCCCTGTTGTTGTTATGCAGCTTACTATTTGTAATTAAGAAAGATTTGTTTTCAGCAAATCTTATCTAGCTGGCATATCTAATTTAGATCTTAGTCGAAATAAAGTTGATTTGAAATAAGTTGCCTTTATATACAAATGTACAACTGAGTATGTTAATGTCGCTTAGGTTGAAAACGGCAGATTACAAGGTCCACCAGCACATTTACGTGGGGCCTTTGCTTTTGGTGCTCATTTTCAGAATCAATCATATAAAATAACCATATTGGTTGTCTTTGTTAACAATTACATCTTTATTCAGAGAAAAGACTGCAGCTAATCAGCTAAAATTTAATTTTCTGGTACTCAAATTCTTTACTCTCTACTTTGAACTATGCTTGATGCTAACATTTTGCTTGATGCTAACATTTTAGCTTATATCTAAAATGGATACTTGATTTGTTATAATATGTTACAATGGTTACATGCTTTACTTGTTATTTGAATAAGTTTATCTAGATCAACCAAAACATGGATAATTCTATGAAGGTATTTTAAAAAAAGTTAGACATATGGAACTTATTAAAGATGTATTGAACCCACACTAAATTTATGTTCTTAATGTCCAACTAATGTTTAAATATTGTTTATAATTAGTTCATGTCCAAATTACATTGTAATTGTAATAACACTCGCTTTAGTTCTATGAAGGATACCATCAAAGTAGTTACCTAGATGGTTTGAATAGATGTTTTGGTTGATCTAGATAACTACTTTGATGGTATCCTTCATAGAACTAAAGTGAGTGTTATTACAATTAAAATGTAATTTGGACATGAACTAATTATAAATAATGTTTAAATATTAGTTGGACATTAAGAGCATAAGTTTGGTGTGGGTTCAATACATCTTTAATAAGTTCCATATGTCTAACTTTTTTTAAAATACTTTAAAGCATTAACAACTGGCATATAAAGAAAGGGAACAAGCAGGTGGCCTTGTCTTGTAGACCTTTGAAGAGAGAAGGGGTTAGTGAGAGATCCATTCATAGATAGCTTGGCAAAGGCATCAATAAAGAGAACTTAGATCCAATAAATCAACCTCCTTCCAATTCCTGAATAGCCTAGCATTTTGAGAATGAAAGGTAATTTAGTTCTATCATAAGCTTTACCAAAGTCAAGATTGATAACGATTGCCTCCTACCCCATTTTCTTGGATGATTTAGCTAATTATCATGCTAAGACAAGATTGTCAAGGATTATCTATCTCCACAAAACCCAATTTGTTATTTTAGGGCAATGAGCTTGATCTGTTTGGCTAAAGCTTTGGAAATGATCTTTTAAGAGGTGTTCAACAAAGACATATGTCTCCAAAAGGGAATCCCTTAGGCTTTCTTAAGATATTAATTTGATAAAACCCTAATTGATGTTTGGTCCAAGAGTACAATTATCTTCATCCTCAAGGAAGACTTTCTAACTTGTCCAAGTCCTACAAGTAACCCATTCATGCCAGGAATCTTTTCATTGGGCATAATGAAGGACTTATTTCTAACTATTCAATGGATAGAATATCTCCAAATAAAATTGGGCTTCTTCCATAATTTTTATTGGCACACAATTTTTTATCGCTTGGTCAATTTCTTGATTCATAACATTGTTGTGTTGATAAATATTTCCCTTGTCACATCTGAGTCCTATGCAAACATGGCAACACAACAAGAAGAGTCATAAGACACATGCCTCCAGCTTAGACCCAAAGGATCTAAGTGCTCACCTGAGGCGAGACAACTTGCTAGGAACCCTTGTTATACATGTTACAAGTAATGATGTTAGATACTAGGATAAAATGGTGTAAACATACTAAGACTTGTGCAGGATTCCTCTTACATATGCCAAGAAATCCACACTTATTGAAGACTTATCAGATAGCACATTGAATATACTCTAAAAATTTGTCTATCATTTAAATTACATTAATGATCTTATTTATATTAATATAGCATATTGCAAGAGCAAAATCTAGATTACATTTACCTCATAGAAGTAACAATATTTCTTATTTCCTGCCCAAGTTATACCCCATTACATCCCATACTATAATACCCCTAAGACAAACTTGTTGATTCTCCTTTAGCCTTGTATTCCTTCATCCTTACACTCTCCTCATCTACCTCCATCCAATATGTCTATCTCATATGGACATGTAAAATGAATTGAAGATGTTGCAAGAGAAACAAAATTTGTCACATCCATTCAAGAAGTGTAAAGACTCATTTCTCACCATAATTAGTTTCATATCCAATAGTTGTTCTTCATGCAAAAGATGATCATGGGGTGGTCTAGAACATACCTAAGAAGTCAGAAATTTGGAGAGTAGATGGAAAGATGAAGGATTCTAGTGTTAATGACAAAAATGCAAGTTTTAAGCAAGTGATGATTCATTTTCACCCTCATGGTTTTTTCATCTCCTTGATAGTTTTGACATTCACCCTACTAGTTTCATCATTGAAATTTTGGTTTCTCATGCACCCTAGTAGTTTTGTAATCATCGACTAATGGTTTGCAACAATTTCATGAATATGGTGTGTGTAGGCAAGGTAACACCCAAAAATGATTTGTCTACCTTTTTCTTGTAACATTTTTGGGAAATGCCTCGTTCAAGGCCTAAGAGATAAAATCAATGGAAAAAGACATTCCAAGGGTTAACACCTAGTGTATTCTTCTTTTTGGGAGCAAATTTTTCATGTTGCAGTAGTTTTGGGAGCAAATTTGTCATGCCCCCACCTGAATTTATATCCCTTTGGGCCGACGTCATCAGCAATACTGATGTCAAGAGAAATGTTTTAATTACATTTGATTAAAGACATTTTAAAGAGGTTTAAATTAAAGATTTAAACAATCTCAGTTATGCTAGACGGTGCCAATATGGGTGTTCTAAACAAGAGGCTGACATCATTTTTAAAAGGATCAACTAAATATGTTAAGCGATCCATATTTAATGAGGAGGTGTGATTGGTAGGAAGAGATACGTCCCATGGCAAAGGATACAATGATCTCATGAAGTTGCCACCATTGAAGAGATATAAAAGGAAACACAATTGACATCAAGGAGGACATCGATTATTGATGATTGAATATAACAACAAACATTCAAATTCCATCTGCAGAGATATATATATTTATTCAGTCATATAAACTATTGTGGATAGTAAAAGGAAACATTGCGATTCTTGAACTAAACTAGAAGTTCAATAAGAATCATTATTGAATATACATGCAGAAATAAAATAAGGAACATCAAGTCAAATCATTGTGAAAATATATTAACTAGCATTTATCTTTACTTATTGCATATCACTGTCATATACAAAAATACATATAATATTTTAATAAATTGTCAACAAGGACAAGGAGGAAGTATGCACTATGGGAGAGAATGGCTAAGTGCACCCTTTTATAGTGGTAACTAGGGAGAGAATAGCTACTAGGGCACCCTACTGCCCTGTGAAAGGGAGAGAACGGCTAAGGGCACCCAAGGGAAAAACTCTCCTCCTAATCTCCATGTTGAGGGTTTATTGACCAATTTAAGATCACTAGTCAAAGAAGAATGATGAGGGGACTGCTTGGAGGGAGAACGGTTGGCTTAAGGCACCCTGTCATGCCTCCCTATACCCCCTCTTCTATGACTGAGTTTTGTGAACAAACTGAATTAGCTGCATAATAATGAATATATAATCTCTCTATATTAATATTGTTTATGGATTTGAATGCAATATAATCTTGTCTACCCCTAATGATTAAAGATGTATATATGTATATCTATATCTTGTAGATGTTTTCCTATGTTATGACTGTAGAACTCAAGTCCAAGAATTATGTAATTTAAAAGATATTCTATGTAATAAATCATAAACACTAAACCTAACTTGTGGCATTTGAATTTCTAGGGCAATTTAGGTAAGGGTCATTACAATTGGTATCAGAGCACCATTCTTGCTGACCTGAGGAACAAAGACTAGTTAATGCAAACCTATCATAGGAGGAAACCTACATACAACAACACCATGAGTGAACAAATGACCAATGACTTGAGAACATTCACTCAAGCTCTCATGGAGCAAAATGAAAGAATGACTCAACTTTTCCTCCAAGCCATTCAAAACTTGAATAACAATAGCAATCAAAATAATGGAAGGGATACCCATTCCAACCATTCTGAAAACAATAACCCAATAAGGGAATCAACCACTAGGCCAACAAGACCCCCTTTCCTACCACTGGAAGGAGAGATGGGGGATGAAGACGTAAATGATCAAACTATGGATAGCATGGAAGAACTTGCGGAAGCGTACTCAAAATTAGGTCCCGCGATAAACAAAGATGTCTCCTTTAGGGATTATTGTGATTTTAAAAAATGAAATAAACCAAACCAAAGAAGAGGGCAATCCGACAAAGACTTAAAAGAAAGGATTAGTAAGATGATTGTCCCCAAATTTGATGGATCTAGAAATATTACAGCATGTTCTTGGGTCCAAAATTTGGACACATACCTCACACTTAGCCCCATGACGAAAAAGAATGCCATAGCATTTGCCATACTCCACCTAGAAGGGATAGCTCATGATTGGTGGCATCATGGCCTCATTACCGAAGACCACCAACACATAACATCCTATGATGAGTTCACTCAAGAACTCATCCAAAGATTTGATCAAAAACACCCCAAATGGCACTTCAGGGAACTTACACTCCTAAGACAACAAGGAACCGTGGAAGGATATGTAACTGAGTTCTAAAAACTTTTAGTGATTGTACCAAAAGTATCCCAAAGAAGATTGACCTACCTATTTGTCCAAGGATTGAAAGACTCTATTAAGGGTTTGGTAAGTGCCCTCAATCCTTCCTCACTTAAGGATGCAATTCAAAAGGCACTAAATGTGGATACCCCACCAACAAAATATCAATCCTCTAATGTCCATACCAAAACTTTTCATAAAGATGAAAGGCCTAAGAAGGAATTCCAAGGAAGAACGTGTTTTCATTGTAATAAGACATGGGAACATGGACATGTATGCCAAAATGAAAATGCCCAAAAACATCGAGATAACCTAAAAAAGAAGGGTTTATGCTTCAAGTGCAAAGAACCATGGGAACAAGGACACATGTGTGGAAAAAGTAGTCGAATGCATAACATAGAAGCAACATCTGAAGAAGAAACAGAAGAAAACCCTAGCAAGAGGGCAAATCACGATGATGAAGAGTATGGAACCCTAGCCACCATCTCACAAGCTTCTAAACAGTGCCCTTTTAGAATCAATAGCATCCTTAAGGGGCAAAAGGTAATCGCCCTAGTGGATAGTGGGGCATCCCACAACTTTATTAACAAGAATATAGTGGCAAAAAGGAATTTAGAAGCCAAAGACTTCGAGGTTTTCACCATAGCCCTAGCTAATGGTTCTATGGCCTGATGCACCAAAATGATTTCCCAATTAGAAATCACCTTGGGAAAGCACACCATCAAAGGGGATTTCTACGTGGTAAGATTGGATAATGATGTGATATTAGGAACCCCTTGGATACACTCCTTGGGACATTTCACCATGGATCTCCCAAACTTAGAAATATGCTTCCAACATAATGGACAAGAAGTTACATTGAGAGGATTACCCGATGGCTCCCTAAGGATGGTCTCATCCAAAAGAATGGAAAGGATCCTTAGACATAGCCAAGGGGAGTGGGTCACACAATGTATGATTCTAGACAAAACCTCCACCCATGGCAAAATAATTCACATTGACATCTAACCCATCTTAAGAAAATATAAGAAAATATTTGATGATATTCCCCCGAGGCTACCCCCAAAAAGAGGATTTGAGCATTCAATAGAATTGGAAGAGGGGAAAAACCTATAATCACCACACCCTACCAACACCCCTGTAAATTCAAAGAAGAGATTGAAAAAACCATTAAGGAACTGCTAGAAATGGGTCATATCCAACCTAGTTCTATCCCCTTTGCATCATCCATAGTCTTAGTCAAGAAGAAGGATGGTAGCATGAGAATGTGTATAGACTATAGGGATTTAAACAAGAAAACAATCAAAAATTGTTACCCTATACCAAGAATTGACCAGTTAATCGACGAACTCCATGGAGCTAGATACTTTGTCCAAAATTGATTTGTGATCAGGGTATCATCAAATAAGGATGAGAAAGGAAGACATTCCTAAAACCACTTTTCAGTGTCACTATGGGCACTTTGAGTTCTTGGTCCTGCCTTTTGGCCTAACAAATGCCCCAGCAACCTTTCAGTCGTGCATGAATCATATATTCCAGAAACAACTAAGGAAATTTCTACTCATATTTTTTGATGACATCCTCATTTACAGCAGGACATGGGAAGAACATCTCAAACACATTAAGGAAGTCCTAAACATTTTGGAACAAGAGTCCTTATATGTTAAAGCTTCAAAATGTGAGTTTGGCTTGGAAGAGATCCTTTACCTAGGTCACAAGATCAATGTGCAAGGGGTAAGTGTAGATGAAGAAAAAATTAAAGCCATCAAGGAATGGCCAAAACCCAAAACCCTAACACAACTAAGGGGCTTCATGGGACTATGTAGTTACTATAGACGCTTTGTAAAAGGATTTTCCAAAATTGTCGCCCCACTCACAAACTTAACCAAAAAGGGGGCCTTTGTGTGGAGTGAAATATCTCAACAAGCTTTCGAAAGACTAAGGGAAGCAATGAGCTCATGCCCTATTTTAGATATCCCTGATTTCACATTACCCTTCGAACTGTAGTGTGATGCTTATGGGGAAGGAATTAGAGCAGTCCTTATGCAAAATAAGCATCCCATTGCATTTGAAAGTCGCAAACTCACCGAAACTGAAAAACACTACTCTATGTATGATAAGGAGATGTTAGCTATGATGCTCACCCTAGCCAAGTTTAGACAATATTTGGTTTGTGGGAAGTTCAATGTTAAGACTAATCACAATAGTTTGAGGTTCTTTATGAATCAAAAGGACCTAAATGATAGACAGCAAAAGTGGGTAAGAAAAATACAAGCCTACGATTTTGATATTGAGTACGTGAAAGGGGTAAATAATGTTGCAGCAGATGCTTTATCACGGCGACCCCAATTGAACACCCTAACAAGCATTACCACGGATTGAAAGAATGATATCATTATAGAATACGTCAAAGACCCACAAGCTAATAGTATACTAGAAGGGAATTTACCCAATGAAGAATATAAAGTAGTAGAAGAGATTATCCTGTATAAAAATAGAATATTCCTTGTGCCCAACTCAAAGATGAAGGATAAGATCATTAGGGACCATCATGAAAATCCTTTAGCTGGCCACTAGGGGTACTATAAAACCTACAAACAAATAAGGGAGGGATACTCTTGGAAGGGCCTCAAAAGAGATGTCTTGAAGCATATACAAGAATGTTTGACCTATCAAAAAAATAGAACTGAGCCAAACCACCCAGCAGGTCTTCTTCAACCCTTACCTATTCCAAATCAAAAATGGGAAAGCATCTTAATGGACTTCATAACAGGGTTACCTAAGGCTCAAGGGAAAGATTGCATCTCTGAAGTAGTGGATCGACTCACCAAGTACGTGCATTTCATGGCAATATCCACCGAGTGTCGAGCTCCACAAATAGCAGAAATATTATTTAAAGCATTCTTCCGATTACATGGTATTCCAAGGAACATTGTCAGTGACTAGGACAACCAATTCCTTAGCCTATTTTGGCAGGAGCTCTTCCAATTAGTAGGGACTGAACTAACACCTAGCACAAGTTACCATCCTCAAATAGATGGACAGACTGAAATCATTAACAAATGGATTGAAGGGTACTTGAGGAATTATGTCATCAGCTAACAGAACGCATGCATAAAATGGTTACACCTTGGGGAATATTGCTACAATACCACCCACCACATGTCAATTGGGATGAGTCCATTTAAGGCCTTATACAGATATGAGGCAACCTCTTTTGGAAGTTTGGTTCTCCAAGAAAGTTGAGTACCAAGAGCGAAGGATTTCATATAGAAAAGCATGGATATCATGAACGTTGTCAAGGACAATCTTCACCATGCCCAAAACCAGCAGAAGATCTATGCCAATTGAAATCGCATCGAAAGAACATTTGAAGTTGGAGATTTGGTTTTCTTAAGGCTACAACCGTACAAGCAGTCCACAATTAAGGTTAGTGGAGCAGAAAAGCTTAAACTCCAGTTTTATGGACCATACAAAGTTCTAAGAAGGATAGGTGAGGTAGCTTATGAATTGGAATTGCCTGAAGACAGCAAAAATCATAATTTTTTTCACGTATCCCATCTTAAAAAGGCCCTTGGATAGCAAGTTACTCCATGTGTGGAATTACCCCCACTTGATGATGAAGGCAAACTAATCTTGGAACCAGAAGCAGTACTCAACATGAGGGAGAAGCGATTGAGAAATAAAATTATTACCGAATTCGTAATCAAATGGAAGGGCCTACCTAAGGAAGATGCTACATGGGAAGGAGAAGAGATCTTTAACCATCCAAATTTGAAATTGTTTGAGGACAAGCAATCTTAGGAAGGGTGTATTGTCATGCCCCCGCCTAAATTTATATCCCTTTGGGCCGACTTCATCAGCAATACCGACATCAAGATAAATGTTTTAATTGCATTTGATTAAATATATTTTAAAGAGGTTTAAATTAAAGATTTAAACAATCTCAGTTATGCTGGACGGCGCCAATATGGGTGTTCTAAACAAGACACCAACATCATTTTTAAAAGGATCAACTAAATATGTTAAGCGATCCATATTTAATAAGGAGGTGCGATCAGTAGGAAGAGATACGTCCCATGGCAAAGGATACAATGATATCATTCAAAGTCGCCACCATTGAAGAGATATAAAAGGAAACACAATTAACATCAAGGAGGACATCGATTATTGAATATAATAGCAAACATTCAAATTCCATCTATAGAGATATATATATTTATTTAATCATATAAATTATTGTGGACAACAAAAGGATACATTACGATTCTTGAACTGAACTAGAAGTTCAATAATAATCATTATTGAATACACATGCAGAAATAAAATAAGGAACATCACGTCAGATCATTGTGAAAATATATTAACTGGCATTTATCTTTACTTATTGCATATCATTGTCATATACAAAAATATATATAATATTTCAATAAACTGTCAACAAGGACAAGGAGGAAGTATGCACTATGGGAGAGAATGGTGCAGGAGCTCCCTAGTTTAGTCATTTTGTTGGCTATTTCCTAGTTGGTTTTCATGTTATTTTATTTTCTTCTAAGGCTTTAAAAGCCATTTTGATATTTTGTAATAAAGACTTAGTCATTTAGATTGACTAGTCCATGAGGATGTTAGTAAGGCCTATTTTATAGGAGTGCTTCTTTTAGAAACTTGTTGTTTTATGAAAAAACAGTCTCTTACAATGATTCACTGCCTTCATGGGCAGTTGTATAGACAGAATGGGAAGTGGAAAGGTTAGAAACTTCCTATAAACATCATTTTTGTTTAAACATGCCAATAATGAATGGAGAGGAGGAGTTTATTAAGGAAAAAACTGTGTTTTTCTGCTTTTGGTTGAAAACAGCCTTCTTGTACAGCCTGGTACGGATAGCAAGAGATCCATGGTCTGGTAAATGTTGTTGTAGGTTGAATCATCTTTCATTTGCATTTATTTAGAGCCCTTGAAATGTTTCTATTGCTTCGTTTGAACCCATTGTATGCAAACTGGTTTTTAACCCTCCATAGCTAGGGTTTTGGACAAAATGCTTTATTCTTCCTCTATCCTCTGAAGGTGGTCGCCCATTTCTTGGTGGGATGGAGGAAGGTAAAGTAGTTTTCATGTTTTTAATGTTTGTTTGGCTGTTCTCCTTCCTCCATGGTGTGTGGTATGCTTCTAACTAGTCAGAAATAGTGACTAGTTAGTTTTGTAAAGGCAGAAGACAGGAAGAATGCAAAAACAGTTAAAGACTTGACCAAGTGGTGGGTAATCTCTATGTTTTAGATGGAAGGCAGACCTACACAGGAGCCCTACTGATTCAGGCAAAGGGTCCTTGATACATATCTTTCCCTACCCTCAAGTTAGAATGGTTTCTAGAAGAAAAAAAATAGTTTGCTGACAGAAAAAATAGTCTACTGTCCTAATCCGTGCTGACAGAGTACGGTGTTGTACGTTTGCAGTAGGTAATGAATCCATCTTGGATGGTTGGATGGGTATAAGGTCTGCATGATCATTGGAAGGTCTGTGGATTTGGTTTTATGTGGTTCAATCCTAAGAAATACAAAGAAGTAGTCTCCTTTTGACACTGTCATAGGACAGTCACATAGCAATTTGATGTCCCTGTCCTGTATAGTACAATGTGGGTCTGCATGTGAGTAAATGATAGCTTTTCACATTGGGTATTTAGTATGCATTAAGCACTGATGGTCATTTGAGGCCTTTGAGAAGTTATTGTTAGTTGAATCAATTCTATAAAGTTAAGCCTTCTTCAAACACTGTCCTAGAACAGTCTTACTGTAGATGTTGTCCACTCCCCTAGGGAATATAGAAATTAGTCTTTTTGGTCAGAGACCTCATGATAGTCATGTTTTCTTAACAAGTATGTGTTAACAATTATATGAGGACACTGTTGGTAGAGGTGTGGGTAGTAAGTTGTGAGTCCTTAAAAGGTGTATTGTGCATATAGGTTGGATTGAGCAATGACTCTCCAAGTTGAGAAGTGGGTAGCCTGTGAGGAGGACACTAGATAGTGGTCCTAGGCTAGGTCAATCTCAGTAATAGCCTTGTGTAGGCTTTGTCTTCACAAACACCTTTCTAAACCTCTTGGAGGAAGTTGAGTGATCTAAGTTCATTGAGTGAACTTCAACAAACACTACCTTTACCTCTGCATCATATTGGTATCAAAGCCAATATTCTGATTGGAAGCAAGTGTATATCAGAAGAGGAAATTGAAACAGAGGCTAGTACAATGCCTTCCAAGACAATGAGTCAAGATGCCATCAAGAAGTTGGTAGAAGAGATGGTTGAAGCAAGATTGCAAGAAGCAAAATTGCAATAAGAGAAGAAGTCTAAGGGCAAGACCAAAGAAGAGGGAAGTTCTTCTTACACAAATGAAGAAATAGAGACAGAAGAGGATCCTCTAGAGCAAGATATGTCTGCAGATCAGAAAGCCTTCTTGAATGCACTTAAGGGTGCTCATGGAGACAATGGTGATCCCAAGATGGATGTGCCTACCTTTCAGGGCAAGTTTGATGGAGATGTTCTCACCGACTATGTGCAACTTCTTTGATTACAAGGAGTTCAATGACAGCAAAAAGGTTAAGTTTGCCAAGACAAGGCTAAGAGGTTCTACACTTGTATGGTGGAACTATATGCAGAGTGAGAGGGAGAAGATTGGGAAGAGTCCCATCACTAAATGGAGCAGAATGGTGGCTATGCTCAAAAGCAAGTTCATGCCACCTGACTATGAGATTCAAATCATAAGGAGATTTCAAAATTTGAGACAAAAAGACATGGATGTGGCTACCTACACAGAAGAATTTCATAGACTCAGTATGAGGGCCAATCATAATGAAGATGAAAAAGGGATGGTAGCTAGGTACCTGAATGGACTAAAATACAATCTGCAAGATGAGATAAGTTTCGTGTTACCAAAGACAGTGGATGAATGTTTCTTATTGGCCTCTAGAGCAGAGGAAAAGCTGAGAAGGAAGGGTGAACAAAGTGCCAGAGGTAGAGGTGGCAAAAACCAAAGAGGAAGAGGCAATTTTAGCCGTGGACAGTTCAACAAAACTGAAAAATAACAGTCAGCAAGGAACACAATCAGAAACAGAGCATAGAGGAGGTTTCAGAGGACAAAGAAGTCATAATGGCAGGGGCAAAAATGGTGGAGGAGGTAGAGGACTAGGAGTCTTCACTGGAAGATGTTATGGCTGCAACCAAGTTGGTCATACAATGAACAAATGCCCAAGGAAAGCCAACAACTCTCATGACAGTGGGAAGAGAAATCAGTTAGTGAAAGATGATGATTGTGAAAGTGTGAATTCACCAATGGGAAGTGTTGCACCTGTTCTAGATGGAGAGAGTATGATGATCAAAAGGGCTATGTTGAAGATGCCATTGAAGCAAGAGCCCCCTCAGAGAAAGAATCTTTTCAGAACCCAAGGCCTAGCCTATGGGAAACTTTGCAAAATCATAGTGGATTCAGGGTCTACTGAGAATGTGGTATCCACTGAGATGGTTGAGAAGTGCAAGTTGAAGAGGCTGCCTCATATTAGTCCTCACAAGATCTCCTGGTTAAACAAGAACCAAAGTTTCATGGTGGAGGAACAAACTTGGGTTGAATTTGCAATTGGTGACTACAAGGACAAAGTGCTATGTGAAATCATCCCTATGGATGCATGTCACCTGCTTCTTGGCCACCCATGGCCGTATGATGTTAAAGCTCAGCATGATGGTGAGAAGAACACTTATGTCATCACCAAGAATGGAAGAGCATTCAAAATGGATCCTTTGTTGGAGCAGCCCAGGGGAAAGGAAAATAACAGCAGTGTCATGTTGGTGAATGGCAAAGAGTTCCTAAACCTCTTGAAGGAGAATGACAATCAGGGGTATGCCTTGGTCATGAAGCCCAAGAGTGGATCAGATCAGCAAGATCAAAAACAGAAGGAGATTCCATTGGAAGTACAACAACTTCTAGATAAGTATCAAGACCTTGTGGTAGAGGAAGTTCCCAACTCCTTACCACTCATGAGGGATATTAGTCATCAAATTGACTTAATTCCTGGTGCTACATTGCCTAACAAGGCTGCATACAAGCTGACTCCACAGCAAAATGAAGAGGTGGCAAGGCAAATTCAAGATCTCCTGGAAAAAGGGCTGATTAGGAAGAGTCTAAGTCCTTGTGCAGTTCCAAGTGTACTTGCTCCTAAGAAGGATGGAAAGTGGAGGTTATGCACAGATTCAAGGGCCATAAACAAGATCACCATAAGGTACAGATTCCCAATGCCAAGGATTGAAGATCTTCTGGATTATCTAGGAGGATCATGCTATTACTCAAAGATTGATTTGAAATATGGATATCATCAAATCCAGATCAGACAGGGAGATGAATGGAAGACTGCTTTCAAGACCAATGAAGGTCTTTATGAATGGCTTGTTATGCCATTTGGTCTTAGCAATGCGCCAAGTACATTTATGCGCCTGATGAATGAGGTATTAGTTGAATTCATTGGTAAATTTGTTATTGTTTATCTTGATGACATACTAATCTTCAGCAGGACAAAAGAAGACCATGTGAAGCATGTTGGTCAGGTGTTGGAGAAGCTGCATGAGCACAAGTTGATGATCAACTTAGACAAATGTGAGTTCATGAAAACTAAACTTGTATACCTGGGATTTGTCATTTCTAATGGTTGTTTGAAGATGGATCCCTCTAAGGTTGAGGTTATTCTCAGTTGGCCTACCCCAAAAATAGTGAGAGATGTGAGAAGTTTCCATGGATTGGCGACTTTCTATAGGAAGTTTATCAGAGGTTTCAGTCACATTAGTGCTCCCATCCTCAACACCATCAAGGGTGGAGTCAAATGTAGATTCCAGTGGACAAAGGAAGCTGATGATAGTTTTGAGTTGTTGAAAACAAAGGTGGCTGAGTTACCTACCCTAGTACTCCCTGATTTTGATAAGGTGTTTGTTGTTGAGTGTGATGCAAGTCAGCAAGCTATTGGTGCTGTTCTCAACCAAGAAGGACATCCAGTGGCATTCTTTTTAGAAAAGTTGAATAAAGCCAAGCAAAGGTATTCTACCTATGACTTAGAACTCTATGCAAAGGTGCAAGCTCTTAATAAATGGAGACATTATTTGCTGCCCAAAGAATTTATTGTGTTTACTGACAATCATGCTTTAAGCTTTCTTAATAGTCAAGAAAAATTGAACCATAGACATGTTAAATGGATGGAACAGCTACAAGTTTATACCTTCACAATTAAGCACAAAAGAGGTGTCTCTAATAAGGTAGCTGATGCATTGAGTAGGAGGTTGCTTCTTATTCATGAAATCCAGTTAGAAAGCATGGGTATTGACTGTTTAAAGGAGTTGTATATAGAAGATTCTAATTTCAAAGAGGCTTATGATGTATGTGTGAACTTGGCTAACATATTCCATGGAGAGTATGCAGATTTTGTTTTGCAAAAGGCAATTTGTTGTGTGTCCCTAAGTGCTCCATGCGGGATGACATCATCAAGGAGAAGCATAATGGTTCTTTAGGAGGACATTTTGGCTTAGACAAGACACTAGAACAAGTCACAAGGTTCTATTTTTGGCCAAAGGTGCAATCAGATGTGAGGAAATATGTAGCTAGTTGTGCAATCTATCAAAGAGCCAAAGGTGTGTCTTCAAATGCAGGTCTATACCAGCCCCTTCCCCATTCCCAATAGACCTTGGGAAAGTATCAGCATGGATTTTGTGCTTGGGTTACCCAGGACAGCCAGAGGGGTGGATAGTGTGTTTGTCATTATTGATAGGTTCAGCAAGATGGCTCATTTTGTGCCATGTAAATGCACAAATGATGCATCTCATGTTGCAGGTCTATTTTTCAGAGAGGTAGTAAGGGTACATGGTTTACCATTGTCCATTGTAACTGACAGAGATTCTAAGTTTGTAGGTCACTTCTGGAGGACCTTGTGGAAGAAGCTGGGCACACAGTTGTCCTTTTCATCAGCCTACCATCCACAAACTGATGGTCAGACAGAGGTGGTTAATAGATCACTTGGAAACATTCTAAGGTGCCTTACAAAGCAGCATGGTTTGGCATGGGACTTGGTTATCAGTCAGGCTGAATATGCCTACAATGATTCAAGGAATAGGAACACTGGTAAAAGTCCTTTTGAGATAGTTTATGGCTTTCATCCAAGAGGGCCACTTGAGCTGAAGGATCTCCAAGGTTGGGATAGAAGGAGTGCACTTGGTGAAGAGTTTGCTGCCTCCATGAAAACAGTCCATGATCAAGTCAAGTTGCAACTAGAAAAATCAGTCACAAAGTACAAAGAAAAGGCAGATTTGAAGAAAAGAGAAGTACAGTTCAAAGTTGGTGACTTAGTTATGGCATATCTGAGGAAAGAAAGGTTGCCAAAGGGTCAGCCAACTAAACTCCTGATGAAGAAGATTGGGCCATGCAGAATAGTGCACAAATTCGGTCCAAATGCATATGAGATTGAGCTACCAGTTGGCCTTGGTATCTCTCCAATTTTCAATGTTTGCGATCTTTTTCCTTTCAGACCTCCATTGCCTAATGAAAGTGGATCAGATGTGGTGGCTGAAGATGCTAATTGGATCAAGGATTTTCCTCCAAGCAAACCTTTACAGTTGGAGTGCATTTTGGATTCCAAGGTTGTCAAGAAGACTCGGAGAGGTGTCTATAAAGACTACTTGGTGAAATGGAAGGATCTTCCTGATTCATAGGCCACCTAGATGACTGAAGCAGATATCTTGAAGCATGGCATGACACTTCAACAGTTGGCAACTCAAGGGACTTGAGTCTTCCTACAGGGGGAGTATGGTGCAGGAGCTCCCTAGTTTAGTCATTTTGTTGGCTATTTCCTAGTTGGTTTTCATGTTATTTTATTTTCTTCTAAGGCTTTAAAAGCCATTTTGATATCTTGTAAGAAAGACTTAGTCATTTAGATTGACTAGTCCATGAGGATGTTAGTAAGGCCTATTTTATAGGAGTGCTTCTTTTAGAAACTTGTTGTTTTATGAAAAAACAGCCTCTTACAACGATTCACTGCCTTCATGGGTAGTTGTACGGACAGAATGGGAAGTGGAAAGGTTAGAAACTTCCTATAAACATCATTTTTGTTTAAACATGCCAATAATGAATGGAGAGGAGTTTATTAAGGAAAAAACTGTGTTTTTTTGCTTTTGGTTGAAAACAGCCTTCTTGTACGGCCTAATACGGACAGCAAGAGATCCATGGTCTGGTAAATGTTGTTGTAGGTTGAATCACCTTTCATTTGCATTTATTTAGAGCCCTTGAAACATTTCTATTGCTTTGTTTGAACCCATTGTATGCAAACTGGTTTTTAACCCTCCATAGCTAGGGTTTTGGACAAAATACTTTATTCTTCCTCTATCCTCTAAAGGTGGTCGCCCATTTCTTGGTGGGATGGAGGAAGGTAAAGTAGTTTTCATGATTTTAATGTTTGTTTGGTTGTTCTCCTTCCTCCATGGTGTGTGGTATGCTTCTAACTAGTCAGAAATAGTGACTAGTTAGTTTTGTAAAGGCAGAAGACAGGAAGAATGGCAAAACAGTCAAAGACTTGACCAAGTGTTGGGTGATCTCTGTGTTTTAGATGGAAGGCAGACCTACACAGGAGCCCTACTGATTCAGGCAAAGGGTCCTTGATACATATCTTTCCCTACCCTCAAGTTAGAATGGTTTCTAGAAGAAAAAAATAGTTTGCTGACAGAAAAAATAGTCTACTGTCCTAATCCGTGCTGACAAAGTACAGTGTTGTACATTTGCAGTAGGTAATGAATCCATCTTGGATGGTTGGATGGGTATAAGGTCTGCATGATCATTGGAAGGTCTGTGGATTTGGTTTTATGTGGTTCAATCCTAAGAAATACAAAGAAGTAGTCTCCTTTTGACACTGTCATAGGATAGTCACATAGCAATTTGATGTCCCTGTCCTGTATAGTACAGTGTGGGTCGGCATGTGAGTAAATGATAGCTTTTCACATTGGGTATTTAGTATCCATTAAGCACTAATGGTCATTTGAGGCCTTTGAGAAGTTATTGTTAGTTGAATCAATTCTATAAAGGTTAAGCCTTCTTCAAACACTGTCCTAGAACATTCTTACTGCAGATGCTGTCCACTCCTCTCAGGAATATAGAAATTGGTCTTTTTGGTCAGAGACCTCATGATAGTCATGTTTTCTTGACAAGTATGTGTTAACAGTTATATGAGGACACTGTTGGTAGAGGTGTGGGTAGTAGGTTGTGAGTCCTTAAAAGGTGAATTGTGCATATAGGTTGGATTGAGCAATGACTCTCCAAGTTGAGAAGTGGGTAGCCTGTGAGGAGGACACTAGATAGTGGTCCTAGGCTAGGTCAATCTCAGTAATAGCCTTATGTAGGCTTTGTCTTCACAAACACCTTTCTAAACCTCTTGGAGGAAGTTGAGTGATCTAAGTTCATTGAGTGAACTTCAACAAACATTACCTTTACCTCTGCATCAGAGAATGGTTAAGTGCACCCTTTTACAGTGGTAAGTAGGGAGACAATAGCTACTTGGGAACCCTACTTCCATGTGAATGGGAGAGAACGGCTAAGGGTACCCAAGGGAAAAACTCTCCTAATCTCCATGTTGAGGGTTTATTGACCAATTTAAGATCACTAGTCAAAGAAGAATGGTGATGGGACTACTTGGAGGGAGACCGGTTGTCTTAAGGCACCTTGCCATGCCCCCTATACCCCTTCTTCTATGACTGAATTTTGTAAACAAACTGAATTAGCTGCATAATAATGAATATATAATCTCTCTATATTGATATTGTTTATGAATTTGAATGCAATGTAATCTTGTCTAACCCTAATGATTTAAGATGTATATATGTATATCTATATTTTGTATATGTTTTCCTATGTTATGACTGCAGAACTCAAGTCCAAGAATTATGTAATTTAAAAGATATTCTATGTGGTAAATCATAAACCCTAAACCTAACTTGTGGCATTTGAATTTCTATGGCAATTTAGGTAAGGGTCATTACAAAATTGAAAGAGTTGGAGCTCAAAATTACATGTGAGCTTGGTTGTATGATCCATGATCTCAGTTTTGGTGTCCTGGAGACATTAATGTATATGTAATGACTGGAATTTCATTATATGAGGAGTTGGAGGAGCTCGGTCTTGTTGGAGTTTTCACGCAATTCAGGTTTCTCTAGAGTAACTTTGTTTTCTCAATCTTTGTGTGCTTCCTCTAGTGTTGTTTTCCATTTTATTATGCTTATATATGTTAAATTCTCTATTCCATGGATATACTAAATGAATTATTTCTTATTTTTCAAGTTTTACATCATAGTAGAGGAATAATATTGTGTTAGAGTAGATATATGTAATTGTTGAACTATTAAAGGACTATCCCTAATAGTTTATAGATCAAATGGTATCAAAGAAAATTTAAAATCCTTGAAACAAAATTAGTGTTCAAGGAGGTAAAAAGGAGTGATTACAAATAATGCACATGACAGGAGCAAGCGAAAGTGGTGATTTAAAAGTGTTTTAGCCCAAAATTAATACATGGGATTGGAGTAGGAAATTGAGAACAATGTTTATAGACATGTCCAAGGATATGGAAATGGAAATGGATGAGGGTGAGGCAAGGTTTCAGAGGTTAGAAGATGATGTTGCTTTAATTTCCCCCTTTATGAGAAAAATAGATAGGCTCTAGCAAACATCTTACTTGCATTATCTAAGAAATTTATGTTTGTTCAAGAGCAAGCATAGAAAAAGGAACCCAAAGGAAAGAAAACAAAAATGGAATAAGCCTCTTCTAGTATGAATACCTCTCTCTTCAAGGAAAGCAAAATTTGACATCAAACTATTTGATGGGAAAGCTAGCATAGAGAAATTAGACCGATGGATTGCACAAATAGAGGTCTATTTCAATTTGCATGATCTAAGTGCATCTCAACAAATCAATTTTAAAAGGTTGAAATTATCTGAACATGCTCTCATGTGGTACAAGAGTTATGCCTCTTCTTTATAATTATTTAGAGTTTTACCAATTTAAAAATAGAAAGATTTTAAGAAATTTCTTTAAAAATAGTTTTACCCCATATGCTATGAGGATGAGGAGGAAAGGGCCATCTAATGATATTTTTGTCATATGATATTTTTGTCAAAACATATGAGGACAAAACATACAGGAATACACTATTGAATTCCAAAAGAAAGAAATTAGGCCCATTTTGATGGCCATACCACAAAGTATTAATGAGGCTTATGCCCAAACACATTGCCTTTGAGATTTATTATATATATGTATATCTTTTCATCAAAAATAGTAGGAGAAAACACAACAGCAAGGTAGAGAAAAGAAGGACAAGGGGAACGGCAAATGGAAGAGCAAGAAGACCACCAATACCACTATCAAGGCTGTGGGCAAAGAAAATCAATATTGTAGTCATTATGACAAAGCCACACATATTGAAGAGACTTGTTCGAAGCTACATCTAGAGTTAGACCCATTTAAAAGAACAATAAAAAGAAGAAAAATGCTTCATATGTGGGAAAATACAAAGAGATGAAGTGTAGCTCTGAGGTACGTGATAGGCTATCATGCGCCACAATGAAAAAGTATGCGTGTATGAGAAAAAATGGATATCAAGATGAAGGTGATATGACTAAATTATTTCATATTAAGATTTATCTCAAAGGAAAGAAGATTGATGATCTTTTGGATACGTGTTTGCAAGCAAATTTAATTTCTCAAAAACTAGTCATTGAGCATGGTTACAAATGGAAAAGCATCCCAATATGTATTTATTATTCAGTGTTTAAAAGATGGAATGGATATTTCAATTAATAGACAGCGCAAAAATAGATTTGGAATCACCTCAATACTTTGGATCAGGTGGTGGTGGATGTTTAATGCCTCTATATGTATGTGGGTTTGTATTTAAACGGCCTTACCTCTATATTCAGGATGCCATTTTATACAGGAGGGAAGATAAGTATAGGTTGGTCAAAGATTGAAAAAAATCTTCATTGAATCTTATGTTGGTAATTCCAAAATCTCTAAGGTGAGTTCTTCACAAGCTAGGCAATTGATTAACATGAGTGGCAAGTTGCATTGCTTACATGAGAGAAAATTTGGAAAAGAAGATGGATGAAATGAAAATAGTTTGTGGGTTGAATTCTAGCAAGTATAAGAAGGGCATAGATGATTTGGTATAGTAGTCTGAGGAGTCGTTTCATGAGCCAAAAGGGTTTCAATCTATGAGAACAATTAAGCATGAGATTAAATTACTATCTAATTGTCCATTTCCAAACATAGGTCTCTATAGGCAAAGCATGGTAGAGGCTAATGAAGTAAAAACATAGTTGAAAGGACTTTTAGATCAAAGATTAATTATTTAAAGCACCTCTTTATTTAGTTCTCCTATTGTAGTGGTGCCTAAGAAGGATGCATTTGCATAGACTTTTGGGCTTAAAACAAAATTGTTATAAAAAATATGTATGGGTGATAACATAAAGGTGTGTCCCATTTTTTTGGCCTAAGTGGGATGCGTAAATTAGGATTTTTCTAAAATCATTTTCTTTCAATTATAGGAACTTGAAAATAATATAAACTAATAAATTTGTGATATTTCCTATGTAGATTCTATTTTGGATTTTAAAATATCATTTATCTCATGTTTTAAATATTTGTTAATAAAGTATTTCTTAAACTTTATAGTATTTTTTAATAAGTAATATTTTCCCATAATGCACAACTTGAGCTAGAAATAAAATCTCTTCACAAATTTTTAAACATAGATTATTAACGCTAATATCTAGAGCACACATTTTTTATGATTTTTTGCATGTTTTATTTATTATTGTTTTTTAAATGAGAACAACTATTAATCTAGACACATATTTTCCTATAACACATAACTCTTTTCATATATACCCAATTTTTAAAAAAATTGTTGAAAGAAAAACATCAATATCAAGGGCACTCTTATTTTCATTGTTTGTTATTTTTCCATGCGTGTTGAATAGAGGTCTTTAATTTTTGTAATAAACATATTTTGATTAGAAATATAAAATAAATATATCAAAGTTTATATTTCTTGGAAATCTTACTTTGATTGCAACATTCTTGTTAAATTTCATGTCATGATGATCAAATGGGCACTCTTATTTTCATTGTTTGTTATTTTTCCATGTGTGTTGAATAGAGGTCTTTAATTTTTGTAATAAACCTATTTTGATTAGAAATATAAAATAAATATATTAAAATTTATATTTCTTGGAAATCTTGCTTTGATTGCAACATTCTTGTTAAATTTCATGTCATGATGACTTCATTTGATCATGAAAAGGGTGATCTGAATCAATAGTTTGTGTCTAATGAAATCCTTTCATGTGGCTTGGAGAGAAAAGGGTACCACATAGAATGCTTAAGAGACACAAATATATACATGTTGAGGATGTCATCTAAATGAACTTAATCTAATTGTCCTTGTGTCCCAAGATTGGGGTATACTATTCTAAATAAATTGTTAAATCAGCATGTGTCCCATGAATGGGCTAGTACTTTATGCTTCCACCCATACCCATTACCTCATATTAATAATCTATTGGACTAGTCACAACATGCTTGATACTTTACGAAGTTGGATATGCAATCTGAATATCACTAAGTTCGTGTCAAGGGAAAAGATGTGTGGAAGATAATTTTTAAGACGCAACAAGGATTGTATGAGTGGCTTGTACTTTTGTTTTGGTTATGCAATGCACCCACTACCTTCATGTGTTTGATGAATGAGGTATTATGGTCATTCATTGATTTGCATAATTGTGTACTTGGATGATATTTTGGTATTTAGGACATGTGAGGAACACTTCTAAGTGCATCTCAAACAATTCTTACAATTTTTAAGGGAGAACAAGTTTTTTGAATGGAAAAACTGAGTTTTTACAAGAATCACTTGTTTATATTAGACACGTGTCTGGTAATTGAGGGATAAGGATAGATCCAACAACTTTACCTAATTTGCAATAGTCATTTGAGGTGGAAACATACGCCAATGACTATACTTGTCATGTCCCCATACAAATAGTTATAATTATAAATATATATATTCATTAATATATAATATTTAATAAATAATATTAAATAATCCTATTATATAAATAATATTTAATATATAATATATTTATAAGGATATATATTATATTAAATAAATAACAAAATAATATATCTAAATATTATTATATTTATTATATATAATAAATAATACAAATATAATGAAAATGGCCTTGCCTTATACTAAGACCATGAATACAAGGAAAGCAGCCAATTTCCTCATGATGGCCGACCTCTAATAAAGAGGCGATGATTACATGATCTATGATATAATTAAAAGAGCAGTGATTACATGATTATATCAATGCAAATATAATACTAACTTAGCGTCGCTTGGAAAGAGGAATCATTGATAAATGAACTTAATGAAATTGGCAATAGAACAATCCAAAGCCATTGGTTATATTAAGAGATTAAATTAATAATAACTAAAGGTAGCACCTATTAAGAGTCGGCGATCCCATGAAGGGATGCGACTAGTGATAAGAATGCCATCGTCCAAGGATATAAGAGGGATCGGTGGGCATTGACTCAGGATCATCATCGATCAATCATTCAGCAAGCTCTCATCAATCATCAAATCAACAATACACAATATCCATCAACCATCAATCAATCACAGCAATCATAAGATAATACAGATTCAGACCAGCGTTCATCAGTAAGCAAGCATCTAATACAGAATGAAATACAATTCAAGTTATCATTAATAAAGCAATTCATTCTCTCTTCACAAGGCATTCGATCTACAATATGCATCAGCATTAATATCATTCATTGTATTATAAGACAAATATTGAATATTTATCAGCATCAGCAATCTAGCAAGACAGTCATATATATATATATGTGTGTGTGTGTGTGTGTGTGTGTGTGTGTGTGTGTGTGTGTCAAGTGAATTTAGATATAATTAGAGGCAGTGATCTACCATACTTATATCCATCCAATAGTGGTGGAATATTAACTAGTTCTTATTGAGGGAACCACTTTGTATAAGGAATCATTATATCAGTGATCCATAAGATCACTTAAGCATCACAAATCATCCAAGGAGATGAATCGCATATTGGCACGATCTCTCTAACTCATACAATTACCCTTAATAGTTATACTAAACTAACTCATGATATACGAGGGATGAGCATGACCTTGCCATGTTTTTAATCTTTCACCTTCACCCCTACGAAGGACATTTGGGTTGTTAGGGATGTACGGTTTGTTATTATTATTATTATTTAAATGGCTCACATGGTAGATGATTGCCAAGTGGTGGTATTGTCGAGTGAGCATGAAACCCTTGGGCCTACAACAGTGGAGTATGATTATCTGATGCTCTAAACGTAATATTTTCTCCTCCACTAAGGCAGATGATTGGGCTAGATTAACGACCAGGCTCGACGTCCCCATTCCCAAAGTATATCATGAGGCCTAAACATGGTTAAAGTATAAGTATGAGGAAA
Source organism: Cunninghamia lanceolata (assembly GCA_027924645.1). Lineage (NCBI taxonomy): Eukaryota > Viridiplantae > Streptophyta > Pinopsida > Cupressales > Cupressaceae > Cunninghamia > Cunninghamia lanceolata. The sequence continues at coordinate 1,754,127 of BSBN01001722.1, read as the reverse complement.
TGCATTTGATATATGTACTTGTCATTATTAATGATTATGATCATGATGTTGCTAACCCTAATGATTATGAAAGAATATATGTACTTGTATATGTTGCTAATATATTTGATTGCAGGATTCCAACTTGGAATTACCATATTCAAGAGATTTATGATTATGATGTATTGATTTCATTACTATATTCTAATTTATTGAACTTTAATGTTGCTAATGTTCCTTTCTAGTAGTTATTCTTGTGTGCAGGTTAAGAAATCTAAAATATCCTAAAAGGGGACATTACAAGTGGTATCAGAGCAGTCATCCTGCCATCCTGTGAATGATAAGGGACTTACATGACTCATGTGTACTCTGTATATTATATCTTACACATATACTTTGTACCTCACTTATACTTCAACATGGATCTTCTCTCCGGTGATAATCTTATTCGTCATTGATTATCTCCACGCTATCATATCATCATCTATTATACACTTCTACGATTGAATTTACCTTCTCTACAAATTCATCTCTCTAAATTTTCAAGATGATTTCACCATTCATGTCTTTCATCAACTATAACTTAGTATTATTGTAGATGGTGTTTTCTATTTGAAATGTCAGACCAAAGAGCCTCACTCATCATGATATAGACAGATGTAATTTTGATCTCTCATCATTCTTTCTTGATTAACACAATCATGGTTCACATTCTCAAGACTATTATGTCCTTGTTATCAATGTTAAGAGTTTACAACACTATATATAGTTACACTATAATAGCTGAGATAGTTTAACCAATATCACCCACAAATTTAGTTCTTGTAAATCCTAGTCTAGACATAATAATCAAAACATTATGCCTTGACTCTGAAATGTAAGTGCTAGGTTCACTTTTCACTAGGGTTTTTCATACAACTTTGCCTTATTACTATTACTTCCATATTTTCATTGGACTGATACAATGTAGTGACCTCCATCTAACTATTATGTAGAGATCTAGCACTATGATATGTCCTTATAATAGACTATGTTCAATCAGTTCATGGTAATGTATTTACCCCTAAGTATCTAAGGTAAAATACAATTAACCTTTGATAGCAAGGTACTCTATTACTACCCTTAGTCTTGTTAGGCATAACCTTGACTTACAAATGTTAAGCAATATCAATTACATTGAAACCCTCTTATACCCTTCTAAAAGATTGGATAAGTGGCCAATGACTATCAAATCTAGGAGAATCTTATGAAATCTATGTATCTTAGTAATATATAGGTCTGCATAAGATGACATAGCATACAAATGACCCCATCACCATTCTGACTATCCCTATTATCCCATATGACCTTATGACAATGGTAACTCGAATTAACTCTGTCTATTCCTTGAATGGTGGACAATGTAGCAAGGAAGACCTATAGGATTCAGTGTCTCTTCATGATTGTCCTTACTGTTATCTTGACTGGCAGCAGACACTTTGTCTTGGGATTGTTACTTCCAAATAATGATGACAATCTTCATTGTAATCTGAATTGGGATCTTAACTAGATGTTGTTTCAGTTCCATAACAACCTTTATCACTTAGAATTTAGTGAGTTTCCTTGAGGGCAACCAAATTTGAGATTCACTATACCCCTTCATCTTGTAAGGCCCTAATGTCACAAGACATGCATTGACAATGAGATGGAATACTTTAAAACCTTGTAAAGATGCATTGATAATTATGTGAGTGTGAGGACTTCTTATGGCAGTCTTCATGAACTTGAACAAATCTAGTCTTAAAGTTTAATATTTCCATTGTAATCACTAGGGTAACTGTGCCTTCATCATCTAAGATCTCCCATGCAATGTAAAAATAGTGGTAACAGTCTTTGACAACAATCTTTCATATAGGAGCATACCTACATTTTTAATGTTTTATAAGTCAATTCAAGATGAAGAGGTAACTATGATGGTGATCCCTCAAATGGATAGCCCAATGGGCCCAAGTGCATGATAACAGTCATAAGAATCATGAAGAATGTAACATGCTTAAGATGAGCCTATGACTACCCCATGCAGTTCACAACAGTACCTTGGGAAATTTAAGAATTGCTCATAGGTCTAATAATGAATCTGACAGTCCTAGGCTTATGAGAGACCTTTCTCTAAGTATGAAAGAAATCATAATTCCTTTGTTATGATCCCAAATTCCTTAAGCACTACTCATTGTCCATCTTCATAATGACTTCTTGATCAATAGACCTTACCAAGGATAATCACAATTGTTAAGGATTGTACTGCTAGGATGTAGTAGACTTTTCATTGGGTTTTGGAATACTCTTCCTTATGCCAAAAAAACCTATATGACAGTCATGTGACCATGAAATTATTATCACCACTTAAATCACAACAAGCATCCCATAGATGACAATACCAAGTTAAAAACTATAGATCAGTCACATTGCCATGGAATTGATATAGGGTGTCAAGATAGACCAGTCATAGTAAAGATTACATTGAATATCATATGAGGCAAAGCTAAATGATCTTCAAGATAACCATAAAAAGCCAAAAGTTGTTCAGACCAATACAAGGTTATCTGATATCATCCAGCCCATTCAAGACTGAGACAATAGAGAAAGAATATTCAACCACCAAGTGGACTACTACCATCATAGTCAAAATAGCAACCAATTAGATCATGACAAAGGTTACCGGGTAGTCCCTCTGACATGGATATCACATTCACATATAGTCATGATATTAAGTAGAAAGTACATGGTAAATACTTCAAAACAAAAGTAGAATCATCTACTCAATGGTCATATCAATGTTTCTTAATAACATAATATTATGTAGCCTGATAATCAGCAAAGATTAATAGTCCTCATAATATTCTCATGATAGGTACAAATCTACGGGAGAATTGAAATACCTTAAGGATCAACAACACCATCGTTAATTAATAGTACTGACCCTAAATCGCTTTACTCCATTCTCAGGTAAGCCTTATTAAGCATTACAACATCCAAATGGTCATAACAGTCTCAAAGATGAGCATTATAGCACAAGAAAATAACATAATCAAGGGTTGTTGACACACATTTATATTACACTCTAGAGGAAATTCAGATTTTTGCAAAGCTTACTCAAATACAAATCATCTCCCAAGATTGAAGCTTGAGGTAAGAACGTATTTGTTCTATCCCTTTTGGACCAAATCATCATGCTTAACTCAATCCATGACACATATGATCTAACCCACACTCATAGAAACAATGACGAGACACTGATCAACCTTGTAATTGATCTAGTAAATCTATTAGATGATTTCTTCCGAGAGTCTCCTTTTAAGTTCTTCTCATGATTAGAGTAACTTAGATAAAATCAATACCTATTAAGCTACGACAAAGTTGTTACATAAACCCATGCTAAGTTATATTATGGGCCCATAACCCATAAATCCCAGGATCATTCTCCATGCTCCCAAATTCTTCTTTAAATCTTGAAAAGGTTTTCCTTTCTACATTCACTTAATTAACTACATTACCTCAATCACATTGCTATTCAAAACCAAAAAGAGGTTTACCAAATCTTCTTGATCACAGATTTTCTCTCCATTACATTATATAATCAATTACTCCTCAAGGCATTGATATGAACATGACTCTTGTCAAACTTTAGGGTCAATAATATATCAAAAGGAGTTAATATTATTGATCATCCAAACCCAAAATTGCTTAAGGACAAGCAATTTTGAGTGGGGAGGACTGTCATGTCCCCATACAGATAGTTATAATTATAAATATATATTCATTAATATATAATATTTAATAAATTAAATTAAATAATCCTATTATATAAATAATATTTAATATATAATATACTTATAAGGATATATATTATATTAAATAAATAACAAAATAAAATATCTAAATATTATTATATTTATTATATATAATAAATAATACAAATATAATGAAAACGGCCTTGCCTTATACTAAGACCACAAATACAAGGAAAGTGGCCAACTTCCTCATGATGGCTGACCTCTAATAAAGAGGTGATGATTACATGATCTATGATATAAAAGAGCAGTGATTACATGATTATATCAATGCAAATATAATACTAACTTAGCGTCACTTGGAAAGAGGAATCGTTGATAAATGAACTTAATGAAATTGGCAATAGAACAATCCAAATCCGTCGGTTATATTAAGAGATTAAATTAATAATAACTAAAGGTGGCACCTATTAAGAGTCACCGATCCCATGAAGGGATGCAACTAGTGATTGAAAGGAAGCTAGGTGTGCAAAAATTGCTTCCTACACTAATCTAATGAGGAGAGGGCTATGCAAATTCAATTTTATCCTAACTATTACAGCAATGTTAAACCATTAACATGAGATATTGTAGCAAAACACAAGAAACTAGAAAGTAGACAGAAGAAGAGAGACAAAGATTTATGGTGGGGAAAACCCTTATTGGGTGAAAAACCCCACACTCATAAACATGCACAATGTATTAACAAATCTGGAATATGTTTACAATACACTTGCAATGCAAGCTCCAATGGTCTTTGACACTTGTGTCTAGAGTCAAACCAGCAGCATAACAGTACCTGTAGAACCTGTGATACATCTCCCTCTCCAAGCACCTATTTATATAGAATATACAAGGCAATATTGGACCTTTCTTGGAATGGGCATCTAACTTGGCCTCATAGCCCAAAACCCACACCTAAGGACACTTGGTCAACATTGTAGAATGTGCCTGACACTTGTCCATAGCTCCCATCCCAAAGGGGTCGCCTATTTCCAAAATGGGCTATGACAGATGCTCTTATGACACTTACGATCGTCATAGAATTTGTTATAGCGGTTACAACTTACAACTATAAGAGAATCTATCATACACAGGCTATTAATAGAATATTCTCTTACAACATGTCATAGTCCACCTTGGGGCGCCCAAATATGCCTTTTTCAAAGATGCTTCATGACACATGTCTTCACCTATCTTACAACCTTCTATTTCTGACTCTTCATGTCATAGATTCATCATAGGAATCCGTCATAACCGTTTCGGTCAAACATTCCCTTACACAACATGGAAGATGCTGACACATGGCAAAATGCTCCTACCACAAAGTGGGATGCCTATCTCCTCATGTGAGGACAAAATTACAAGTTGTCATATTCCATGTAGGATTGACACATCACTGTGCCACATCCCACAATATGACAATATGGAATTTACAAATATTTATAACATAGGCAATTAAATAATAAATGCAAACATTAATAATGCAAGGAATTACCAAAGTTGAGACACATTAATTCCCAACATTTTCCCACTTGTCGAACACCTTATAAGAGCCAATAGAATAACGAGATTTAACTGCTATAGGCCGAGAGGCCCATAGACTCCAAACACCATCTGAACTTCTCTGTGCTCACTGGCTTTGTCAATGCATCAGCAACATTCTTCAAAGTATCTACCTTCTCCAAATTTACCTTTCCATCCTCAACCATGTCTCGCATGAAGTGAAACTGAACATCAATGTGCTTGGTTCTAGCATGGAAAGTTGATTCTTTGCAAGGCAAATCGCACTCTGACTGTCACAACTGATCGTTATCTATCCTGCATCAACACCAATATCTGAACACAATCTCTTAAGCCAAATGGCTTCCTTACAAGCATGAGTTGCTACCATATACTCAGCTTCTATCATGGACAAAGCAACAACAGGTTGTCACTTACTCATCCAACTAATAGCACCACCAAACAGTGTAAACACATATGCACTATTGGATCTCCTGCTGTCAATGTCACCTGCCCAATCTGAATCCACAAATCCACGAATGTCAACAGAATGCGGAGGTCCTGTAACATTACCATGATAGCAAATGGAATACTCAGAAGTACCCCTCAAATATCTAAACACTTGCTTAACTGCATCCCAATGAACCCGTCCAGGATAAATCGACTAAGGACTCCCACTGCTTGGGCAATGTCTGGTCTGCATGGCAATGTCTGGTCTTATGCAGACCAGAGCATACATCAAACTACCAATAGCACTAGTATAAGGTACTCTGCTCATGTCCTTCACCTCACTAGGAGATGTTGGACAATCCTCAACAAATAACTTTGTCCCCAAAGAAATAGGAACACACAATGGTCTACAATTTGCCATGCTGAACCTATCCAACATGGTCTTCACATACTTACTCTGGCTTAACCAAAGTTTTCTTTTAGCTCTGACTCTTCTGATTTCCATTCCTAGAATGTACCTGGTTGCCCCTAAATCTTTCCTTTCAACTTGTGCTGATAACTGAGATTTGAAATCAGAAATCATATTCTTACCCTTCCCAATGAGCAACATATCATCAACATATAGTGCAACAATGAGAATAGGATCACCATCAAACTTAAAGTACACACAATGATCCGATTTCGATCTCACAAATCTAATTGACAACACAAAGGCATCAAACTTCAAGTACCATCTCCTAGGGGATTGCTTCAAACCATACAAAGACTTCTTAAGTTTGCAAACCAAATTTTCTTTACCTTTCACCATGTAATGCTCTGGCTGTGACATGTAGATTTCTTCCTCCAAATCACCATGAAGGAAAGTTGTCTTCACATCCATCTGTTCTACCTCCAAGTCATAAGTTGTTGCGAGAGACAACAGGAATTGAATGGATGTCAACTTTGCAATGGGAGAGAAGATCTCACCATAATCTATACCCTCCACTTGTGAATACCCCTTCGCAACCAATCTGGCCTTATACTTCTCAACATTGCCATTTGCACCAATTTTCTTCTTGAACACCTATTTGCATCCAACGGGTTTCCATCCAGAGGCAAAGGCACCAAGTCCCAAGTTTGATTTTTTTCCAAAGAAGCCATTTCTTCCTCCATGGCCTCCTTCTAGGAACCTGCATCTTTCATATCCAAAGCCTCTGATACAGTTCTAGGTTCATCACTATTAGTGAGTAAAGCATAAGCACAACTAGAATCAAGCAATGTAAAACCAAACCTTTCAGGTTGCTTTTTTATCCGTGTAGACCTCCTCAAGGGCTGAGGTTGAGGTTCAACTTCTTCATCTGAGCTTTCAGAGCTGCCAGAGCTCTCCTCATAATTAGGTCCAACATTGTCTTTCTATTTAGTCTTCTTAGGGGTAGGAGGAAACTGAACAACATCCTCTTTCTTTTCTTTTTCTTCTGGCTATAAAACAGTGGAAGAAGGTGTAAGCTCACTGAAGATGACACTTCTACTATACAACACTTTTTCAGCCATAGGATTCCAAAGCTTGTATCCTTTCACACCGACACCATAGCCAATGAAGATACACTTTACATCTTTGTTCTCCAATTTTGACCGCTTCTCCCTAGGCACATGTGCATATGCCTAACAACCAAAAACATGAAGATGCCTTATTGAAGGCTTTCGACTAGAACACACCTCCATGGGTGTCTTTCCAACAAGAGCTGATGTAGGAGATCTATTTACCAGATAGCAGGTAGTGGCAATAGCTTCAGCCCAAAACTTTTGTTCTAGGCTAGCTCCACTAAGCATACTCCTAGCCTTCTCCATCAATGTCCTGTTCATCCTCTCTGCAACTCCATTTTGTTGCGGGGTGTATGGAGTTGTCTTATGTCTTTCAATCCCAAGTTCCTTGCAATATTTATCAAATTATGTAGAATAGAACTCACCACCATTGTCAATTCTCAAACATTTAATCTTTTTACCAGTCTAATTTTCAGCAAAGGCCCTAAACTCCTTAAACTTGCTATAGACTTCAGATTTGCTTCTGAGAAAATAAATCCATGTCCTTCTACTGTAATCATCTATAAAATATACAAAGTATACAGACTTTGATAATGAAGGAACATTAATAGGACTAAACACATCAGAATGAATAAGGTCCAATACACCAGAAGACTTATGAGAACTTGAGTAAAACTGAACACAGTTTTGTTTTCCATAAATGCAATGTTCGCAAAAGTTGAACTCAAGATTACAATCATCTAACCCCTTAATGATGTTCTTATTTTTTAGGGTACGCAAACCCTTCTCACCAATGTGGCCAAATCTCTTATGCCATAATATTGTCTTTTCAGTAGGAAGTTTAACTTCCAATGCACGATTACAACCATCAAGACTAGAAACAACAGATTTCTTCACTACTCGTTCAGATGGTGGGGATGAAGTGACTACTGCCCTCTTCCTTGAGTCAGAAGAACTATTGCATTGTGAAATGCATGCCTCAAGCTAAAACAGAGTACCTCTCCTAGTACCCTTAGCAAGCACCATAGCTCCTCTAGTCATCTTGCATCCTTCTTTCGAAAAGACAACCTGCACACCTGCATCATTCAAACTACTTACAGAAAACAGGTTTCGTGCTAAGCCTGGGTGTGCATAACCCCAGAGATCCCCTTCACTCGACCATCAGGGAATCGGATAGAGACTCTTCCACAACCAACAATCTTCAGATGAGAGTCGTCACCCAGATACACCTTTCCACCATCGAACTCCTCATACTTAGTGAACTAGTCTCGATGTGAGGTCATGTAGAATGATGCACCAGAGTCGATTAGCCACACATTGTTAGATGCATGGGTTGCCAGGGCTGCGATGAAAGCATCGCCGTCATCTTGTGACTTGTCAGAATCTGAATCAGGAGCTTTCTTCTTCTTCTTCTTCTCCTCTTTGCATTCCTTTCGGAAATGCTCAGTTTTGCCACAGTTCCAACAAAGAGCCTTGGACTTTATAGGAGATTTGGATCTCCCACAGGATTTGGATCTACCCTTCTTAGCTTTCTTGTCCTTCTTCTTCCCTTTCTCCTTGGGTCTTCCACGAACTGCAAGGGCCTCTTTGGCTGCCTCAAAAGACTTTCTCCGCATCTCTTCAGACAATAGTGAAGAAACCACTTCTTCCATTTTGAATGTAGATGTGGTGCTTCCAATAGCCATGACAAGATGATCCCATGAGTCTGACAAAGAACAAAGCAGGGTCATACACCGATCCTCCTCCTCCATCTTCACACCAATAGATGTCAATTGTGCAACCAGCATGTTAAAGGTATTCATATGTTCAGCGACGGATCCTCCATCCTCCATTCGAAGAGAATACAACTTTTTTCTCAGGAAAAGTTTATTAACTAGGGATTTGGCTTGATACACATCCCCCAACTTCTTCCAAAGTAGTTTTGCAGTAGTCTCCTCATGGACATTTAACATAACAGAATTAGCAAGACTAAGTCTTATGAGACCCTTAGCCTTCCAATCCTTGAGATCCCACTCATCTTGTGGCATTGCAGCTGGTTTAGTTCCATTAACACTTTCCCAAAGGTCTCAGTCTACAAGCATGTCTTCCATCTTGAGCTTCCATAGCTCAAAATTAGTGCCATTGAATTTCTCCACTTCAAATCTTTCAGATGTGCTTTCCATCTCCTTACTGTAATAAGATACAGAATACTCTACACAGACTCCCACTCAACTAAGATCAGCTGAAAAAAACCCTACCCAACAACTAGGACCAAAGGTGATCAAGCTCTAATACCAACTGAAAGGAAGCTAGGTGTGTGGAAATCACTTCCTACACTAATCTAATGAGGAGAGGGCTATGCAAATTCAATTTTATCCTAACTATTACAGCAATGTTAAACCATTAACATGAGATATTGCAGCAAAACACAAGAAACCAGAAAGTAGACAGAAGAAGAGAGACAAAGATTTACGGTGGGGAAAACCTCTATCGGGTGAAAAACCCCACACTCAGAAACCTGCACAATGTATTAACAAATATGGAATATGTTTACAATACACTTGCAATGCAAGCTTCAATGGTCTTCAACACTCATGTCTAGAGTCAAACCGGCAGCGTAACAGTACATGTAGAACCTGTGATACCTCTCCCTCTCCAAGCACCTATTTATATAGAATATATAAGGCAATATTGGACCTTTCTTGGAATGGGCGTCCAACTTGGCCTCATGGCCCAAAACCCATGCCTAAGGACACTTGGTCAACATTGTAGAATGTGCCTGACACTTGTCCACAGCTCCCATCCCAAAGGGGTCACCTATTTCCAAAATGGGCTATGACAGATGCTCTTACGACACTTACGACTGTCATAGAATCTGTCATAGCGGTTACAACTTACAGCTGTAAGAGAATCTGTCATACACAAGCTATAAATAGCATATTCTCTTACATGTCATAGTCCACCTTGGGGCGCCCAAATATGCCTTTTTCAAAGATGCTTCATGACATATGTCTTCACCTATCTTACAACCTTCTATTTCTGACTCTTACATGTCATAGATTCGTCATAGAAATCCGTCATAACCGTTTCGGTCAAACATTCCCTTACACAAAATGGAAGATGCCAACACATAGCAAAATACTCCTACCACAAAGGGGGACACCTATCTCCTCATGTGAGGACAAAATTACAAGTTGTCATATTCCATGTAGGATTGACACACCACCGTGCCACATCCCACAATATGACAATATAGAATTTACAAATATTTACAACATAGGCGATTAAATAATAAATGCAAACATTAATAATGCAAGGAATTACCAAGGTTGAGACACCTTAATTCCCAACAATGATAAGAATGCCATTAGTCAAGGATATAAGAGGGATCGGTGGGCATTGAGTCAGGATCATCATCAATCAATCATTTAACAAGCTCTCATCAATCATCGAATCAGCAATACACAATATCCATCAACCATCAATCAATCACAGCAATCACAAGATAATACAGATTCAGACTAGCATTCATCAGCAAGCAAGCATCTAATACAAAACGAAATACAATTCAAGTTATCATTAATAAAGCAATTCATTATCTCCTCACAAAACATTCGATCTGCAATATCCATCAGCATTAATATCATTCATTGTATTATAAGACAAATATTGAGTATTTATCAGCATTAGCAATCCAGCAAGACAATCATAAATACATATACATATATATCAAGTGAATTTAGATATAATTAAAGGCAGCGATCTGCCATACTCATATCCATCCAATAGTGAATATTAACTAGTTCCTATTGAGGGAACCACTTTGTATAAGGAATCATTATCTTAGTGATCCATAAGATCACTTAAGCATCGCAAATCATCCAAGGAGACGAATCGCATATTGGTACGATCTCTCTAACTCATACGATTACCCTTGATAGTTATACTAACCTAACTCATGATATACGAGGGATGAGTGTGACCTTACCATATTTTTAATCTTTCACCTTTGCCCCTACGAAGGACGTTTGGGTTGTTAGGGACGTACGGTTTGTTGTTATTATTATTATTTAAATGTCTCACATGGTAGGTGATTGCCAAGTGGTGGTATTGTCGGGTGAGCATAAAACTCTTGGGCCTACGATAGTGGAGTATGATTATATCCGACGCTCTAAACATAATATTTTCCCCTCCTCCGCTAGGGTAGATGATTGGGCTAGATTAATGACCAGGCTCAACGTCGCCATTCCCAAAGTATATCATGAGGCCTAAACATGGTTAAAGTATAAGTATGAGGAAATGCATTTAATATATGTACTTGTCATTATTATTGATTATGATCATGATGTTGCTAACCCTAATGATTATGAAAGAATATATGTACTTGTATATGTTGCTAATATCTTTGATTGTAGGATTCCAACTCGGAATTACCTTATTCAAGAGATATTTATGATTATTATGTATTGATTTCATTACTATATTCTAATTTATTGAGATTTGTAATGTTGCTAATGTTCCTTTCTAGTAGTTATTCTTGTGTGTAGGTTAAGAAATCTAAAATATCCTAAAAGGGGACGTTACAATACTATGGGGGTTGTATTGTTGCATGGAGGAAAACTAGTTTGTTATCATTCCAAGCTCTTTAACATGGGGTCATTCTAAAGTATTATATGTAGGACAAATAGTTGTATGTTTTGGTACAAGCAATCAAAAAGTGGAAATATTATTTGTTGGGAAAAGAAATAATTGTTCACATTGACCATTGACTTCTTCAGTATCTACAAGCTCAAACCAAACTTCAATAGGAATGGCATTATAAATGGATAGGTTTTCTACAATAGATCCACTTAGTTATTGAGTATAAGATGTATGACATATAAGATTGTTGATATGTTGTCAATACCGCCTTTGCCTTCAACAATATGCACACTTTTTCAATTGGAACTCTTTGCCAAGGAGGTTTATGTGAAGGACTATAGGCAAGATGAATAGTTTAGATATATATGCCAATAAGCACAAAGTGGTAAGAATGTTGATTTCACACCAAAACCAAAATTTAATCTTTAAGATGGATTATTGTTCTATTTTGGTAAATTGTGTGTGCCAAAGGAGAGAAGGTAGTTTATTTTTTAGGGATGTTCATACCTCTAATCAAGCCATTTTAGGGTTTCTAAGACCATTTATAACCTTTAACACTATGTTTATAGACTTACATGAAAATTAATGTTGTTATTTATTCATTCAAGATTGTAAATTTTATAGTGTGAACAAGCCAAACAAATGCAAGTTGGGGTTGTACCAATGACTACTAGTTCCCTCACATCCATGGTATAGCATTTTTATGGAATTTGTAGGTGACTACCTATGACTAAATAGGGACATGACTATTTTTTGTGGTGGCACACAAATTTGGTAAGATGTGTGCTCTTATTACATGTAAGAAAACATTAATAGAGAAAGATGTAGATGATTTGTTATTTACACATGTATGCCCATGCATTTTGGTTTAATGAAAAGCATCATTTAAGATAAGGACTCATAACTTTTGGGCAAGTTTTGGTGTGTACTTTGGGAAAGAATGGATATCTACTTGAAGAGATCAACGACATCCTTGAAAACTGATGGGAAAATCTAAGTGGTGAACCAACACTTGTGTAGTTGTTAAGGGGATATAATCAATGACATTTAAAGACATGGGAAGAGAATCTAGCATATGTCTAGCACTCTTATAATAGGGAAGTTCAAACCTCAACCAATTTGACTTCTTCTAAGACATGTTTTGAGTTTTTTTAACCTATCCCATTAGATGTTATGATGTGACAATCATCCAAAGAGGGAGAAAATGTGGATTCCAAGGTCCACAAGGTTGAATGGTTCATAGATAAGATTGAACAACTAGATCTCTCAATATAGGGAAATTTGAGGGAGTCCCAAGCTAAACATAAACAAAGGTATAGGGTAATTACAAAAAGTTGGGGGGCTAAAAAGTGCCCAAATTTTCATAATTATTCTAAATGAGCTCATGTTTTGGAAAACATAATGTGTGCACATTAGAGCATGCACATGTTATGTCTCATATGCATTTTTCATAACGTGTGTGCATTGTAACATGCACACACTCTGGTTTTAACAAATCAAATGTCACCCTTAGGCTTGGAAAAAGTTTGAATTTACCAATCCTAAGGTTTGGACATTCAATTTGGGTGCCAAAAATGTGTTTTACAAAAATCAAACAAATGTCAAGCATGCTTTCCATCAAGTCCATGTATTTTAGGATACATTGAAGCAAAAACCTTAGTCTTTCTCCCTTGCCAAGTTGCCAAGTTGTATCTTGTTTTTTTTGTTATTTTGTTACTATGATTTACATATAGTTTTTTTACATTGTTTTTGGCATGTTCTCCCAAACAACAATGTAGGTGTTTAAATATTTGTGTAACTATGATTTCATCCTGCCGGTCAAAAATAAAAATGTACACTTGCTTGCCTATTTTATTGTTAAAATCTATTGTAATGCCCTTCTTGTTAGTTAGCAACTTTGTGCTCAAGAGTTTGGACATCCCTCTCTTTCCCTAACCTCTTGAAGCTCATTTTTGAAAATCTAATACATGCAAAAATCTAGGAACTTCTCTTTCTTTGGATGTAGTTTTCATGTGAGTGTAACTTCTCTTTTTGTTGGGATATCATGGTGTTCTTCCATTCTCTTTACAAGCTTGATGGTATATTCATTCTTCTTCTCATTTGCAAGCTAATCATTATCATTGTTTTATGGTTCTCTAATCATTTATGTCACAAACCACTTGCTAATATCTTTTTAATGTTATAATTCTAATGCTTTTATTGTTTGGTATTCTTCTTCTCTTTGTGGCTATGAGAAAAACCTTTGTTATCCTTCTCCATTGAAGATTCCTCAACCATGAGCTCTTTCCTCATCCTCACAATGTAATGGTGGCTTATTTCCAAGTTTGTTGTGTGTATTATCATGCTTGCAACTCCTCAAATTTATATTGTTTGATCCATTTCTCTTGGCAATATGGGGAACTCATTTTCTCAATTTTTCCCTTTCCATACACACTAGGATAGTAATAGACACACTTATTACTATTCTTGCATTTAATTTATTCAATGTTATTCTTAGTCGTAAATGCACATAATAAGAGAACACACTCAAATCTGATATATTTCTATATTTTGACTTACCATGGAGGTTGAAAGACCAAATTAGGGGACTGGCCATAGTGGCAAGCTACCAAGCAGTCACAACCTTTCCCCCTATTTCAACTACAGATGCTCTTGGTGGTTCTCTTGAATGGAAATTTCATATTCCCTCTCTTATTGTATTCATAACATTTAACTTAGTTTATTTATATGTCATTTTTATTATTTCCTGACATTTAGACTACTCCAATATCTTTTTGATATTGCTATTATAGTTTCCCAGTATCTGTTATCTTCTTTTTATTTATGTTTCACATATTTTTTCATCTTTTGTACAGACTGTACATTTCTAGATATGAAAGAAATAGCATAGAAGTATAGACACTATTGCAAGTGCACTAGTGTCTGTATTATCATCTTTTCCTAATTCCTATTTTAGATTCTAGTCCTACCCAAATTCCCTCTCAACTCATTTACTAGGTTCTTTGTGTATTTTTGGTTTCTCCAATTTTTCCTCGTTTCGAAGTAAAAAGCATACTATTTTCATCTAGGGAAAATAAGCATGGTTTATATAGGCAAAATACACTTTGATGAGATCAAATGCCTTATTGATATATCTATTTTATATTCTGTGATTTTGTATATTAATCTTATCTAGGAATATAAATCGTTAAATTTAAGGAAATTGACTTTCGACCATTTCACTAACCTAATCACTAACATGGCCACCCAACCTTATGGACTGACATCCATAGACTCCCCTACTCAAAATAGGATTTCAACCTACTCCCATTGACATGCCCCACTAGAAATTCATCATGGAAAGTTTTGTGTTTGCATGCTTCTATTTCAAAAATGTCTTGCATTATATGTGCCCCAATGAATGATCAACCATGTCATTAAAGAATCTAGTAGGTAACCCATTCATTCTAGAGCTTTTTTATTGGCCATAAAGAAGAACCTCTTTCTAACTCTTCAAGGATAGAAGTTTATCCAAGTGAAATCTAATTTTCATAGTTTTGACTATGACAACTATTAATTGCTTGGTCAAGGTCTTATTCATAACATCGTGAACGGGTCCATCATTGAATAGCATCTTATAATGAGAAAAGAAGAGCTATTTGATGTTAGCATTGGTAGGTAGGATGCCTCCTAAGGGATCCTAAATGGACAAGATTTTCTCTTTCTAGTGCTTGTGTATAAGATGTTTAAAGATGGATTTTGAGCCCATGTCTCCATCTCTAATCTAATTCAAACGAGAGTGAATTCAAGCACCCTTGTTCTAGTATACCTCAAATTCCCTATCTTGGAAATAATGAAGAGGAAGTCAACAATGATATTTAGGTGCTTGGTATCTACTGCATGTTTCATGGTTTAAGATGTCCATGAATATTTAAATGAATACATCCTTGTTGAAAGAGATTCAAAAATTATCTAGATCTACTTAGCACGGAAGCAAGTTAGGCATGGCAACATCATGAAATAGCTAGGAATCTATTTTGGTGTGGAGGTCTCAATGACCTAGAATTCGTTCTTATTCAAGTCTCAAGAACAACTTCAACAATTGGGGTGTAAAATTATTATCCTTGGCTCCAGGAAAGTTCAAATTGAAAATAAGGACGACGTTGCTCATCATGGTGGATCCTTTTACTAAGAACAACTATGCCATATTTACTCAAGTACACCAATTCTTATGGGCTAAATGGGATAGCAACAAAGAGATGTATGTTATTTCTTGGCTTCAATGCATCAACCAAAAAAATGAGGGGAGTAGGGCATCATCAATCCTTCAACTCAAACAAATTCTGAATGGCTAAGTGGATAGTGAGGGATCTCTACGAGGACAAACAATTGAAATCCTCCCCCGCCACTACACTACTTCAACCTTAGTCGGAAGGCACCGAATTGGAATGCAGAGGAATGAGAAACTTCTCAATACCAAGATCTTTAAACTTAAGACCTCTATCCATATCATCATGTGGAGGGAGGGCTTGGTAAGAAATCATTAGATTGCTTGCTTGGAATGGATCCAACTTAATAACTAATGTTCCCTTTATCCTACATCTAGTGGAACAAATTGGTTTAGAACAAACCTTGGCCCTATCACCTAATGGAAAATGGTTATTCAAAAAATGTTTTCATCTTTTCATAGACTTCCAGAATTTTTCTTCTCTTGAATGGAAACCTTGGAAAACTCTTCAATCCTTCTTCAACTTAAATAATATTGATGAACATGCCATAACTTCCATTACCTACTTAGTGAATGATGGTATCTTAACCAAAATGTCTATGACTATCCTCTACAACCTTGCCAAATATTGGATGTGCCCTGATGGCCATTGACTTAACATCTTCCCCTTAAAATCGTGTATTCTTGCCTTTTGCATGTCTTCCTATGGAATCTAGACTTAAGTCCAAATGGGGTTGTAGGTTTAGAGGGTCTATGTGGTGAAGTATGAGCCATACCATGTGGAAATCCAAAGCAAATTTGATGTCTTGGTGTCTTGGAAACTTCTACATTAAAAGAGTATTCTTGGAAAAATAATCAAATTCCTAAATTATGTTTCTCCTTCCTGTCCCATTCAAAAGCGAAAAGAAACCATCAAGCATATATTTTGGTTCTTTTTGAATAAGCAGTCCATTTGCGTGATATTCAAAACAATCTCCCAACTCTCTTCCTAAGCAGACTTAGTTGCAGACAAGCTTTACTAGGACTCCACACTTTCTATAATGTGATCACAAAATCCTTCTTAATTTACATATTTGGAAAAATAGATGTAATGCTTGTTTCTTTAAAGAACATATTCTTCTGGGTGTTGCAATCCAAAACATCTACTCTAACCTCATGTTACAAATGGCTTCACTTTCCAGGCTTCTTCAAGAAAGTCTCGACTCCAATGTGAATCTGGTTTAATATATACATAAACTAGAACAACAAATAGAGAAGCTAGTCAAGGGTTAAGATAATCTATCTAGGAAGCTACAAGATCTGAATGATTATATTGGAGTATTCACTGATTTGTGACACTCGTTGACTAAGGGATGGTGGACCAAAAGAACTTTCAGTGTATAGGAAGCATTCATGGTGGTGTTGTCGATACAACAGCCAAGATGGGTGTTGACTATAAAACTCCTATTGCTAAGTAAGATTGTATCTATTTGCCATATGTCTGTTCAATTCTCTTTGACTGTTCTGAATGGCAGTTGTTTCCTCTTTAGCGGCTATGACTTCTTTTATCTTAATTCCATAGTTTCTTGTAATTCTCTTTCAACATTTTTCAATTAAGAAAATATTAGATGTTGAAGAAATAATGTTTTAGCATTATATATTATGACATGAATTTCTTGATTTAATTGCGTACTAATTTTCTTTGCCAATATTTTGGACTTTGCTTAGACTATCAGAAGCCATTGTAACATTATCTAAATAGATGAAGTGTTGTGATAATTAAGTTACTATAGTTGGATGATAGCTTCCTTGGTACACATTTATGTTCACATAATAATTGAATGGCATGATGTGTTATAATAATTGAATGGCATGACGTGTTATAATAATTGTTTTTTGACTATAATTAGTATATACATATTGTTACTGTCACAAGTTCTTATTGTAGGTACTAGTATAGATATCTTAAATAAATCTATCTAAAAAAATTCCAGAGATATCAACTTTAAGTTATTTTATTTTACGTTACAACTATTTTATTTACTATATACATATATACATAAATTTTAGTATTAAATATTAATATTTTGGATTTACTTTCTATTTATTTTAAATTTATATTATGCTTATTATTAAATATTAATATTTTGACATGTAAATCACTGTCAAATTTAAAGTAAAAGATAAAGAGTTTTTGTTAACACGCTCACACCATTACATTCTACCCCTTGCTGCCATTGTAGAATGCTTCTCGGCATTGACAAGTGTGCTGAGTTCAAATTCCAGTCCCGGTCGCTTATTCAACTAGTATATTTATATTTAAAAAATATATCTACAGTAGACAGATAGATATCTTCCAATTTGTTTTTTGGTTTTTGGTTTTGGCATTTATAAATTACTCCAACTAATATTTGTATTTTGGTCTAAAATAGCAAAAGCATCTTTGAGAGTAGTGTCAAGTTTAGTGGTATATTTATTGTAACGTTTCATTATGATTCACTACAGCCATGCATTGAATTTTATTTAATTTTATTTTATTTATTTGTTATTTTTTTATTTTTTTGGATTTGTGTTAACTGGTTAAGGGAGAGGGCCTAGTGGCTGCCCACGCCCCAATAACCGCTATGTTTTTAATCATTTGACCCCCCAATTAATTTTTTAAAAAGAACCAATACATGTAAAATACCAACCAAATAAATTAACACAAATGCACCAATACATGTTCACAACATTTGTACATGTTCACAAATGCACCAATACATTTGTAAATTAACCAATGAAATTAAGACAAGTGTACAAATGTGATAGCGAGCGGTTACCGGCACATCGGTGCAGATGTATGGGGTGACATGTTGAAATGACCATTTTTCAACCCATGTGCACATAACGCGTACAACAGGGAAATGTATAAGTGCCCAAAAGCCGAAAGAATAGCTTTATACTCTTCGGTCGCATACGGAAAAACCCAAAAAAAATTGTCGAAATTCGATATATCTAGCTATGTGTTTGGCGTGTGCGAAGTTAAGTTGGGCGGTTACTGACCCCTCTCCCTTACAAGAATCTGAATCTTTCATCCCTTACTGTGAGTGTAGAATGCCTCTGGCATAATAAATTTAAAACTTACATAGAAATATTTTTTTTAAATGAAAACAAAAAAAAATTGAAAACTAAACATTATAGGTGCAAGCAAATATTTCAGATATTTAAGTGTTGTGTAGAGGAAGAGTAATACTAATTGAGCGAGTACGATGGTGAAGCTGTTCACAAGTACTTTAATTAGAACTTTTATTTTGAGTGGTTATTTATACAAATGAAATTTTATTCTCATGTAGGTGATAATTTTTAGGACACAGATAATCCATGGACTTCCAATTGGAACTCGTCGGCTATGGTTTTACTGTTAAAAATAAGTGAACCTCTTACGTTGGATGCAATTACGTATTACAATTTTAGTTTCTTCAGGCTTCAACTTTCACTTGTAGTAATCAACTAACCACACCCAGCGAAATCTTATCTACTTACATTTTTCATCAAAAATTCTGCTATGTTCATCTGTTTGCAAGGCCACTGCACACAGGCAATTTGGCCTTATTTTCATGGTAATTTATCAACTTGTATACACACAAAAAAAATTAAATCCATCACCATGCGCCAAGAATATTGTTTTTGTATCTTTAGTATGCACTTGGAATTGGTATTTTAGGGGGCTGGCCTGATGAAAGTACACAAAGATACAGTGCTACACATTAGTATGGTTATAAAGCCTAGATGGTTGAAAAGCTTCTTGAACTTCTTCAGTGGAGAATCCAGTGATCAAGGCATCAAAATCCAAGCATGTAGTCTAATGGAAGATCAATGTCCATGGATTCAATCCTTTGTACAAATTTCCTGCATAGTTGTTCTTCTTCTGCATTGCTCTTTATCATTGAACTGTGCCAGCAACTGCTAGATACGCACTATGGGGTATCACTAATTAAGTACTAAAAAGAGGGGTTTGTCTGATTAAGAGCATTTCAGCACCAATTTTTCCTTTCTGTTTGTAGTCATATTACACCCTCCCATCCAAGCTTCACTCTTCTGCAACAACTGACCGAGAATCATTTTTCGTTAATGATAAGTTGGAACAAGGACAAAATATAACACAGTATTTTCGATCAATTGAAATACCGATCTCCCTCTTCATTTTAATCAATCAGATTGATAACATCTCTGCCATCCAAGCTTCATCAATGAAACTACTGGCTAAGAGGAATATAATTATATCGTTTTCAATTAATGGTGAGTCATAACAAGGACTTGTGTACATCTATTTAAGTGTGCATTTAAATTTAATGTAACAATATATTTTCACTTTCGGAGCTTGCCAAGAACGAATGTTTTCCTTTTGTTTGATTTTGAAAGCATTCTGAACAAGGAGCAGAACCCCAACTAGAAAAGGGCTTACATAGTACCCCAGAAATACACTCTCCCTGCTAATTCTTCTCTAAATCTATATACTTATTTTCCTACCATACTTAGCCTATTAACAACTGCTCAAAGATTTCGCATAGTTTCCTGTTATATTTCCCAAGAACACAAGACTCGGCCTCACTACTAATTCTATTATAAATTTATAAACTTATTTTCCTACCATATTAACCTTTTAGCAAGTGCTCAAAGATTGTCACAAGAACACAAAAAACATGGATGCTCTCTGCTGGTCCTGGTACAGAATATTTAAAAAGATGAAAAGAACCAGGAAGTTTGGAGTAAGAAACCGTGATTGATCTCAAGTCTGACAACTAATCCCACTGCTGCCTGTAACACAGCACAATTGACAAAAAAAATTAATCACTGAAAAGAAATTGGTACGCACTGGTTTGTCCAATAGCACCATATGTTAAACCAACAAACAAAAAGTGGAACGAAAGACAAGTACTTCACATTTAAGACACATTGCTCAACAAGTCATAAAACTCTGTATTTTCACGATAATAGCATCAGAGATCATATTTTAATCACCAAATTAGCATTTCTATGATTCAATAACCATAGGGGTGCAGGTGCAATCCATTCAAAAAACATTGCATTCACAATTGAATTATAAAGAAAAATCATCGTACAGTAAGTTTGCATTTAAGGGAAGTCATTGGAAGCAGTTTTTGAATTTACATCTGTGCCAATAGTTGTACATATCCAGAATCCTGTAAAGATGGCCTGGTCAGTACAAGTGATAATTTCTTGTTTATATGTATTCATTCAGAGATTGTTTTTATAACTCCATTTGAACTCCAAGTTGAAAAAAAGATCACCAAGTAAACTCAAAAAAGATTTCGAATGGAGTCAAAATTCACTAAGTAGACTCCCAAAATTTTATAAAAAAAAAAACTCACGAATGATTTGCAATTGGAATGGCAAATTGTCAACTGAGACAAGATACCTTCGTCCCACAGAGATGTATGTACACAAGCATATGGTACATATTTCATTGGAATTGCACCACAAAGCTCTACCATCAGTACCAGGTCCATGATTTGCATCTTCATTATCACCGTTACTAGGTTGTAATGTGCATGCTTAACAAAATTTCAAAAGCTCATTGTGATCATTCTTGCTGGAGATGCTTCTAACTCAGATTTTCCTGAGTCAGTTCCACCGGTGCATTCTTCACATGGAGATACTGGAACAGCTTCAAGTACATTGCAGAAAAAAACTGTAAGACAACAAGGTAGACAGAAGCAATGACATTGACATCTGATTTTCTGACAGTTGATGTTGAACTGTTCCAAGTGTAATTGTACATATTTGTCTGTTGCTTGAAGTAGAGTACAATATACACCCAATGTTTCTGTTACGATCAGTCTGGACAATTTCTGTAAAGCTGTCCACTGCCAGCTACTTTGAAAGGCTGGCATAACGTTGAATTTGTGCTGGCAAATGAGCAACCTATAACACTGTGTCAGCTATCATCCAAAAATTCAAGAAGTGAGTTCCATCCAAGTAGAGCCATCTACAGATATGCTGCACAGGATTATAACTTCGGAAACTGTTTCCGTGCAACATAGAATCTCATTTATTTTACAAGAAAATCAACTTGTGTTGGTCCATGATTGGTGGGGGAAAATACCATCTGAGCATTAATGCTCCAATGATCCTACTGATGGATTGGTGGAGTTCTGATCACAATGATCCCTCCATATCATGCCACCATCAGAACTGCTACAAGCTTGTTGCTGCAGTGGTAAAGTGCTTAGTATCTCCATACCTTCCTGACTCATTTGCAAGACTTCCTGAGGTGATAGTATCTTGATGCTTCGGACACAACTCACAAATTCCCTGAGACAATGACATCAATATCTCTCAGAAAATATACCGGTTCTTACTGTTAAGGAAAATTTCCTTATTGGAATCAAGTTTGCACCATAAACATTCAGCAAGCTCAATAAACATTTCTAATCCTTGATTAGAAGTATTTATGTATAAAGATGAATAAGAAATCTTAAAATACGGGGTTTCAATAAGAAAAGACTTACTCCCACGGATCATCTCCAACAAGAAGTACATCATTCTCATTGTCAACAAACACAAGTTGCCAACCTGAATGAGGATCTTCAAGCTGACCAACAAGTTTAAACATACAAGCGAGCTCGCGCCGAAGCTCGTCATAATTCTTGCACCGTGTAACATCTATAGACCTTCCAACAGAGCCAAACTTGTATACCTTCACATCCAACGCAGAACCCATCAACTTGGATGCCTTATGATGGTACCCATCAATTGTGTAATTATTATACAATGAAACATCTAATATGCCCATCAATGCATGCTCATAAGAGAGGCTTAATAAACTTTAGTGATAATCTTCCTATCTTCTATTGAGTATCAAGCATTAAAATTTCAAACAAAGCAATCGTAATAATTTCAAACCTTAGTATAGGTCCGCACAGGTGCAGGTGTTTGCTGCCATGACCCTCTCTGCAAGATGCTGTTATCACTGATTCCCATGTCGCTTGAGACACCCGAGTCAAAAGGAAGATCTGGAACACCAAATGATTGAGAACTTATTGCTGCAGAAAGCTGGGGTTGAATATCCTTGCCTGTATCACAGGTAGGGGCCATGGCTCCTGCAGAAATATGGTACTGACTTCTGAGCATTCTTTCCTTTAATAAAGCTACTAGCTAACAAGGGACATGCACAAACAATTACATAACTCTCAATGTTTACATTAAACAAAAAATTACTTTGAGGATCAGTCTGAATATCACTGTTGTGGGAAGCATCTCGGAAGAAAAAAGGAGATGATGGGAGAGGTAGAGATGATAAACTCTGTGGAAGAGATGCATCAGCCTGAGCTAGAGGAAATGAAACTGCAGAAGAGGATGATGTTTCAATTTGACCCATCTGAGCATTCAGATAATTTTGGAATGCAGCCTGATTTGATTCTTTAACTGAAGAGAACCATGATGTAACCTGGGATTCTCCAACAAGGTTAGAAGTAGGCATTGTAGATGGTGGACCACCTGTACTGGGCCTCAATATGCTTGCACAATGAGTCTTTTCCTCGGGTAAACTTGCAGATTGCTTTGCCCTAGCAAAGACATTCTGTAGAGGGTAGCTATTTGCAGAAGTCGATGTTGAACAAGAGGGGGCATCTGTTTCAGTAAATCCAGAATGAGCTTTTGTGGCCTGTGGCATGTTTACTGGTGCCTGGGAGCGACTGGACGTTGGCTGTAACAACTGACCTCGTATTTCAGGTAACTGGATTGATTGATTGAGATGCTGCTGCTGCTGCTGCTGGGAAGGTATAGGCTGTGGAAATGGATTGTTCACATGCTGCAGCATTGGAGAAGAAAGATGTGTCTGCTGCAGGTGAAACTGTTGAGAAGACTGAGTTGACTGCTGATGCTGCTGCTGCTGCTGTGGCACCTGTTGCTGCTGCTGTGGCAACTGTTGCTGCTGCTGCTGCTGGACACGCTGTGGCTGTTGTTGCAATTGCTGAACTTGCTGCTGTTGCAGTTGCTGAACTTGTTGTTGCTGCATCTGCTGTTGAAGCTGGTGAACTTGCTGCTGGTGCAACTGCTGAGATGGCTGCTGCTGCTGTGGCCTTTGATGTTGCTGCTGTGTTGGCTGTGGCTGTGGTTGTGGCTGTGGCTGTGGCTGTGACTGAAACTGCTGTAAGCGTTGCTCCAATTGTTGTGCAGGCTGCAGCTGTAGCTGTTGCAGGGATTGATGCTGCTGGTTCATCTTCTGTGTCAGCACTTGGTGTTGCTCCACCTGTTGGGCAGCCATTTGCTGCTGTCTATGAAGATGCTGCTGATCCAACTGTTGAGATGGTAACTGCTGCTGAGTATGAAGATTTTGTTGGTGGTGTTGCTGAGTAGTAACATGATGTTGCTGTTGTGGCCACCCAATCTGTGATTGATGCAATTGATCTTGTGCTGATTGTTGAGACTGTGGAATGCTGAATTGTAATTGATGTGATTGCAATGGCTGCTGTGGTGAACTCAAAGGTTTAGATATCTCATTGCTCCCAAGTTTCTGAAACGTAGCAGCAGTGATAGGACGATAGTAGTCTGATTGGACAGGTGAGCTAATTATATCAGGTCTTTGTTGCATACCCATCCATTGCAGGTAACCAACACCAGTCATTGTAGCATTCTGGGAATTACTAATGCCAATGTCCTCTCCAAACCATGGTAAAGTTCTCTTAATGGCATTCTCTATTTCTGATTCATCACCTGAAAATCCATCCATACCTGTTAGTCTCCTGAAGAACCTTCATCATACCGTGTCCTTTAATCAGAATATTCATCTACGTATATTTTTCATTTATTGGGGAAAAGAAATTAAAATTATCTAAAACCAAACTTATCCAATACTTAAAAAAGACAACTAGAGGTAGCCAAATGCTTGACCAATTGCCCAGTATTATTATCTTCCATAAAAATCTGTTTGATGCTAAATATGTGACAATTTAGTATGTTACATCTCATTGTAATGATCATAGAAACATTAATTGTAATAAAGCACACCACTGTCCTCCATCCTTCATATTTAACACTTTCAGTCAATCAAAATTTTCTCCAGCCACTGCCCTATTTCCATCTCCTATCATCTTTCTCAAATTCAGAGAGAGTGCAGAAAGAGAGTGAATAGCCTTTAGGGAAGATTGGAGTGCACAGTAATGCTTGTTACTTTCCAGGGTTGCCTTCAAGCTGTTCCTTCCTTGCACAAGATCGAAACCTCGGTAATTCTCTGTATATTTAACATGCCTAACCAGCAACTACTTCTGAAAAACAAAATTACATTTATTCTAAAGATAATACAAATCAATAAGTTGGATGATGAACACAATTTTTTATTTTCCAAGCTTTGATAAGTTCTTCCAATCACTTGGTGATTGGAATATATGTGCCCACTGCCAACCATTAGTCAAATAGATAAACAGGGTCCAAAAATAAAAGAGATGCTTTTGATATTTTTAGGAGCATATACCATTTGGCACATGGACACTTTGTGAAGGTGAACAAATAGCCAACATCTACAACTGTCTGATTGTGTATCAAAAGTCTGAAAGTTCTGAGGAAGTGTTTCTGATCCATGCACTTCGATAAAATTTAAAATTTATTCCACTTCAATATATCTTAACAGAAAAGTCTATACTAGACATGCCTAAAGAAATATAAATTCTTAAAGCCATTAATTTAGAAATTGTTAACACTGTGATTCTAGCAATGGAATGATACACTGAATGAAAAATCAAAAAAAAAAAAAACCATGTAAGGAGATAAATGACTTGATTGAAATTATAACTGTGAAAACAAAAAATTGTATTCTTATATGATCAGTTCATTGGGACCACAGAGATGTTTCCAAGTAAAGTTCAAAGACCAACTAATGCATAAGCACAGTAACCTGAAACAAGAACAGAATAAAATATTTCAACAATCCATACCATACAAAGACAGCTAATCAACCAGCTGCTTATTACACTTATTCAGGCACAACAATAGAGCTAATGCACAAGCACGGTACTCTGAAACAAAAACAGAATAAAATGTTTTTGCAATCCATACTGCACAAAGGCAGCTAATTAGAGCTAATGCATATGCACAGTAATCTGAAACAAAAAGAGAATATGTTTTTGCAATCCAGGCTGCACAAAGAAAGCTAATAAACTAGCTGGCTATTAGCATTCAGACACAGAGATAGGAAATCAATAGAAACAAAAAGATCTACCAAAAAACCCCATGCAAGCCATTGTAAATAATTCTTTAGCCTTTCCATCATGACCTAAGGATCTTACAACACTGTTTTCTTACAAAATCAAACATACCAAGTTTTTCTGTGCACAATTAAAAAACACAACCGAGTGGAAGTCTGGATTTTACCAAGCATTCCTGGCTGTCGAGTACGTTTAGGCCTGAAAAAAGGTGGAGGACAGATAAAAAATGGAGTTGCCACAGGCTCAATCTCCCAGATAGAAACTCTATTCTGCTTTTCACCAGCACTTGACTCATCCCATCCGACCTGCTTTGAAATATCAGAAATACAGTGAGTAAACTGACGCATCTCTCATATATGAGGCTTTATCAAGATATAAGCCAAGGAATCCAACAGTAGAAATAAGGGAGAAAATACAAATCAATTTCCAGCAATGAATACCTGGATGTTTCGCCACTGTGAATTTGGCCATCTGACAGGATCAAGGTCACTAATGCCTGTAATGGTACCCATATACCTGCAGGCAAGCAAAGTACAAACACAAATAATTGGTACCAAAAAACAAAACTAATAGTTACTTTTGCTATGGATTATGAAGAATAATTCTAAATAACGAAAATACAATTCACAAGCTTGTCAAATTAAACATATAGGGACAAATGTGGAAATGTGTGCAGACAAAAAAAATTCTGTTAGCTTTCTTATATAAGGACAACCAGTGTCTAAGCCGGAAATTTGTAAACTTCTGAAAGATAAAAAGTCTGGCCAATGCTTTTATTCCAATAAAGTGACGTGTCATGGAAATAAGTCGGCAATGTTATTACACCACAGCTTAAAATCTAACAAAATTTCATTCAACAACATTATCTTCAGAACTTCTGCACAAAGCATAGCATGCATGTGTGAAATCTATAAGTTCAAAAGTAAAACCTGATCGTACAGAAATACAGAATAATTTGCTGAAGCCTGAAACATTAAATGTTAAAAAGTTACTTTTGTAAATTGCCAGGGTTGACTCCAACTGTACTTCTGAAGGATATAAACCAATAAGCAGTAGGAATGAGAGAATTTTCCCAAAGCTCCAAGCAATGAAGAACCATTTTCAGTTGCCCACTGCTCTTCTCATTCAGTTTACATCAGGAAAATTACCCTGCTCCCTCTCCCCCTTCTCTCCTCCTCTCCCCATCCACTCATTGAGGAATTTCTTCCATATTTCTGCCAACAGTATCTTGATGTTAAGAATACAACATAGATGAACTCAAATCAGTTTTTTCAGCAGACTCAAAATCTGCAGACACAGTTAAATTGTTTCCATGCTTTGCCACCTTAGAGGCTGCTCTGTGGGTTTTTAAGTTCTTTGTATCATGTCAATGTTGTTAAGAACTTTTAAGGCTCTAGGTTGCTGCTGATAGTTGGTTTATATCAGATGAGAAATCTTCTAGGCATATGCCCTCTCATCTAATATACAGATTGTTTTTATACTAAAGGAAAAGAAGTTAAAAGACAAACCAACAAGCCAAAACTCTTGCTTTTATCACACCAAATAGAAATGTTTTAAAGTAAGATATTTTTTTGGGCAACTTTTATATCCAAATCATAGCATTGTGTATTTTTTCCAAAAATTGGCATTTGAGCTTGGACATTGCAAAGTTTGTACGGTCTTCCTTGTCAGAATGCATATGCTTGGCTATTATTTCAACACTTCACGGTTCTAATTCTGAACATGTGCACTAAGCTTGCATCTGAAATCTTCTCCAAATTGGAAGATAGCAATATACAAGGTTTTAGTGGCATATAGGTTTGCAAATGCAAAATGATTCCACCGTTGGAGAAGTATGATATATTTTTATAATCTTCCTAACCACAGATAATGTTATCAAAAGAACAGGGTCTTTGTCAGATGATATGTTACCAATCTATTAAACTTTTCTGGCATCACACTTTCTTGCTCAAGAGTATAAATATAATATCTAACAAAGCTCGAGCCACAAGAAGTAATGACATGAAACCAAATTGACTCTATCTCTTGGAAATAAGAACAATTTTGTGCATGAATTAATATACATATAAAAGGCCTTTCAATAAAATCTTAGTTATTAATGCATGCTCAATGACAGCAAAAATCCTTTTATGTGGCACAAATCAAAAGCTTTTGTAGTTAACGAAAGAAAGGACACACGCATTACCTGCGGACACTAGATTCCTCAGTTTCAAACATCATTCTGAACCGCATGCCAAGTGAAACCTGTGCACCATAGATTGCTTTGTTGTACTTCGCAAGTGGAATGACAAACTCCGAAGGGCTTGCCCTGTTAAGAGTAAACAGTAAAACAAAAATCTCAAATTACTTCTCACAAAATCAACCACCAAAAACATCTGGTCGAAACAGGGTAATGAAATGGCAGATGAAAATCAAAGTAACCTGGGATTGTAGAAAACTGTAAATGGGCTATGGTTTGAGGCAGCATGAGCTGCTGCAGCAAGGACTCCAATATGCATACTGTCACTAGATAGGACAGAGGATGCTATAGCTGCTTGTTGCCTATTTGCACGCCTTATACCCAGAAGCAGTTGTGATTTCTCATCCCTGTTATTTGGAAAGGGTGAATGTGACACTTGATCAGTCACAACAAGAAAAAGGAATTACAAACCCACCCAATTTTAAGGAACAAAAAGGTTGCATGTAATTTTGCACTAATCTGAGCAAACAGCAAAATATCTCACCACAATTATGGTAAGCCCAAAATCAAAAATTCTGCCAATAAGCCTTAAGGATGCCTTTGCAGCTTTTGATTTGGATCCCTTTACCCCCTTTTATATAACCCAAAAAAATAGTCTAAAATCAAACACCTGCCAGATTTTATCCTCAATTCATGGAAGTTATGAAAAATTGCATGTCATCAAACATGCTGCATCCTTAGCCCTACTGGCAGTAGCTCGTGACTAGAAAAAAATATCATTTGGAAGTTGGAACATATTTTCACCCCCACCCTTTACTGTTTGGAGAAGTCACGGGCAATCTTCTTTCCAAAAATGATACACAAGCTTTCAGGTTCTATTCCTTTACATGTTCTGATACGTTTAGCTCTAGGCAACTTTTGCTTTTCTGAATATGACTATTGTATCTGAATTGAAATGGTGCAATTATTTATTATATCCCTTTCACATTTCATGTTGTTTTTGGCAAATCTATTTAAATGATTATAACATAACAAACAATGAGAGTATGTACAAATGCATTACAAGCAACAGCTAGCCTTAAGAGATTTATACCTAGAGCATGCCTAGAGAAGTATCAAAGCTAAAATAGAGATAAATCATAAAACTCACGACGAGGCAAATCATGATATTATTTGCTAAAGGTTCTGGAGAGCATTTGTAGGGTTACCTTATGAAAAGGACCGAATCACCAGCAAAAAGTCTCTTTGCACTTACAAATACACTCCAACCTGTTGTTAGAAGATGTCTCTTTGGCTGACCTGTAATAGCAAATGTGTTGCAATCTATCAGAAATAACCCCTCATAATCAAGCAGTAAAATACTAAAAAGAATTAAAACACATGGAACAGACAGGACCAATAATCAACAAGCATTCAGTATATTCTAGGAACTACATAAATAAATAATGTCTTAGATAACAGTGAAATGGTCATAAAAATATTATATGAACTGTCACTTGTATCCAGATTTTGTGGTCTGCATATTACTATATCAGAGACTGATAGCTATAAAATTCTGCTCTTAATCTAAAACTATAATCTAAATTTCATCACTTGAAGAATTGTTTAGAACAGTCAAACATCTTCAAGCCCTTGCTTTTCTAAGAATTTTGCAGAATTTTTTATTATCCCAAAATCTTTGGCTTCTTCTACTTCACTGTCATATGCCTAGGTTACCAATTTCCTCTTAAAGAAATTAAAAATGTTTTTTTCTTGGTATAATTAATACTAAGCATGTGCTTACATATGCATGCAATAAAGGGCATGGTTTCCGATATTTCTAGGTCCCCTACATAGATATAAAAAACAATAGCTATTACTAAACCAATTCCTTCCAGTTGATTATGTTGATATATTATCGTTTTACTGTCCATGGAATATCAAGTAACTCTTCTTTCTAACAACATGAGAAATGAAGTAATTGTCCTCTTGTATCATAAAAAACAATAATTATGACAATTCCTTCCAGTTGATTATGTTAATATGATTGCTTCTGGTAAAGAACTGTGGGCATTTTTGAATCGATGTCTTGGATCAAACCAGGCAATCCATCATCAGGAAGAGGAAGCAAATGATAAGATTGCAAGCAAATAATAATATATTAGTTTTTCTGTCCATGTAACATCACGTAACTCTTCTTTCTAACATCATGAGGTTTATGCGCAGTACTATCTAAGTATGTTGAGAGATGAAGCAAGGTTGAGCATGTTCATTTTTCTTAAGAATCTTACAAGACGACATGGTGATTCTCTGTTTTTTAAGCATTCTTGAGACACACTGTGATCATAAGTTAAATCATATTAAAAAATGCTAGTGTTCTAATTGGTTTAGTTACATTCTTAGAAATGGCAGCAATGCACTTTAACTCAGTAAAGATGTATACAAACATATGAATCACCCAGACAAATCTGCAATGCCCGTCCTCAATGAAAAGATAGTCCAAAAAATCCAATCCTCCCATAATGGCTCAAAACAATTATGTATATTTTCACACATCACACACTTTCTCAAATAAAGCAGTAAAAATGCCAACAACTACCTAATCAATAGATACCTACCACGATAGATATGTCTGAACGTCCATGGATGATCATGTAAATCTCTCGCCACAAGTTCTTGTGCTGGGGGTTGCATGTTATAATCCTACATACCACCCCAGTAAAAGTAGGAAATAATATTCCATAGCAGGGTTCAGGCCATTTTGAATATAGAACAAAGCCTACAACATTAAACTTTGATAGGAGCTAAAACTATAGGAATGGCTTACCAATGGAGGAAAAATTTTCTCTGCAGCTCGCCGAGGTACAGAAAAGCCACCGTGGGTGCTTGTATCACTCGCAGTCAGAGTCTTGCAAAAGAACTCTGTTGGCTGCTTACTTTGTTTCAGGCCAAGGTCAGAGGCCAGGAGGGCATCCTTATCATACTATAAGGAACAGCATATCAGTCAAACGAGAAACATCTTTTTTTTTTCCATTAGTTAGAAAGACAATCATCATAAACAAACAGCATAGAAAATAGCGATGTGCCCAATGTAACCAATAGTAAGGATTTCCAGAAACAAGCAATATAACTCGGAGTACTAGCGAAATAGCCTGGGGAGCCAGCTAATACACTTAATGTGTATGATGTATATCACAGCATGACATATAGATAATATGTTCTACAAAATTGAGCTAGGAATAAATTTCTATGCTTAATATTGTCATTATTACTTTTAGACTAAAACATAGTTCACATGTCTTTCAGACTCCTAACTATTTAGTATTTTGAATGTCTATCCAGTCAGGAGTACCAATAACCATCTTTTGTAAAACCTGCACAACAATTCTCTTTTTACACATAGGCCAATTACTGTCCTCACATGATTACGAACCTAACCAACATATGAAAATGTCAAAGTAGTACAATCTGCTTTCACAAGGATAAAAGACTAATTGAACAGCTTCTTCTCTGAAAGCTACGAAGAGCCTAGCAAAGTCTGTCATTACCATTCATTTGCTTGCAGCTTAACCTAAGGAAGAGCAGCATATATGACAAATAGAGACAAATTAGAAAGTAAAAGTTACACAAACTGTGATGTTTGTTATTTTTCACAACTGATTATTATTACTAATATAAGCAAGTAATGATTAGCTTCTGTTGCTTTTTAGGATGCATTAACAAGATAAGCATGGAAGACAGATGAACAAACAAGAAGGTAAAGGTTATCCAAACTATGCAGGCTGTTACTTTTAACAACTGATTATTATTACTAATATAAGCAAGTAATGATTAGCTTCTGTTGCTTTTTAGGATGCATTGACAAGATAAGCATGGAAGACAGATGGACAAACCAGAAGGTAAAGTTTATCCAAACTATGCAGAGTGTTACTTTTCATGGACAAACTATAATGTCTGCTACTTTTCACAACTGATATTATTACTAATATAAGCAAGTAGTCATTAGCTTCTGTTGCTTTTTAGGATGCATTAACAAGATAAGCATAGAAGACAGACGGACAAACCAGAAGGTAAAGGTTATCCAATTCCAAACTATGCAAGCTGTTATTTTTCATGGGCTACTACCATTAAAGAAAAAAGCAAGAAACGAAAAGCTTATGTTTCTATTTTAGAATGTTTTAACCAAAGCACATAAAATGAACAAGATTGTTGCCGCAGGCAATCTGAAACATATGGAGACTCACCAGAATAGTGTCAGCAATAGCATGCGGCCATCACTCGAAATTAGAAAACAATTATGCAAACAGGAAAATGCCTTCCAAGGATATCCTAACCAAATCATCTTATGTGTAAAACAAGCTTGCACTATGCAGTCTGAACTGCATGATGCTGTTCAGTTTTTCTGAATTTCTTTATGATACTTTTTTCGAAATTCCACAGGAAGACAATTCAGTGTTCTGTTTTTCTGGATTTCACCATCTTATTTCTTTAACAAACAGTGACATGACACAATGAAATCCAGAAAATTAGAACATCAAAATGGTAATACCCCTAATAATGTCATAAATAGCCTACGAGAATCATTGGAAATTTGGA
This sequence comes from Cunninghamia lanceolata, assembly GCA_027924645.1. NCBI lineage: Eukaryota > Viridiplantae > Streptophyta > Pinopsida > Cupressales > Cupressaceae > Cunninghamia > Cunninghamia lanceolata. Next base: position 1,721,100 of record BSBN01001722.1, on the reverse strand, counting down.
AATGACAAAGTGATTATGCAAATTGATAACCAATATATGGACAGTTGCAGAGGTCAATTGTTTATGCCCCTGCTAGCAATATTATTGATGGGAAGTCATTTCTGCTTCCTATATTTGTAACACACATCCATGGCCACCTGAATGTTGTATTGAACATAAATATTCCCTTCCATCTATGGAAACATCAACAGTCTAAACACATATGATCAATTATATTCACCACCTAGGTTCCCACCTTGAAAAATAAAAAAGAAAACTGCAGCTTCCAAAGCTATAATCAGTATGAAGTAGCAAGGGAAACATGTCCATGGATCCTATAATACAGCCGCATCTGATAAAATTCTTGTTTCTCCACAAGGTGAAATATGAAGACCGAGAGCCATGCGTAAACAATTAATTATTAAACCAGAGAAATGGTACCAATCATCTCAACAAAAAGCAGTTTTGACAAGTCACATAAGCATAAGGGCTTTACCGTATTGACAGGTTGAAGAGTCATCTGTGCATAGACTTCATCAGTCTCCGCATCCGCCTAAAAGGATCAGAGCAAAATTTTAGAGTATACATAGAAATATCCCGTTCCTAATATAGAGAAAGGGGAATGTGCATAACATAATCCTCTGGTAACTGCTTACAAATTCTACAGTCTGCTCTATACAGTCTTACATGCAATGTAACATTGTGAAGCTGGCAAATCAACTTGGAGGGGAGATTAGGGTAGTTTGGAATATGTCCATCAGATTCCTTTGCCATTGATGCTGCAACCTGATTACAGCAAACTAAGCCATATAAGTTCAATAATTTCAAAAATTAAAATTCATTGTTCATAAAAGTCTTAAAGGATGTGGGGGGGGGGGGGGGGAACGACATATTAAAAACAGAGATTTCCATGAAGTAATTCACACAAAATGGAGAATAATCTATGTTGAGTGACAGTTTATGGTTTAACGATATATGATAGGTCAGTTGATATCAGAAGGCAGAAAAGCATAGGCAATTATATACATTACGATATTCAAGCATCTAAGGTGGATAACGAGAGCTTGTTTAATTTCAAACAGCTATAATATAAACAGTAAAGTAACATGGTCCAAGGGGTTGTGGTTTAATGCTAACATGGAATAACCTAAGAATGTGATGTTGGTTCAAATTCCGCACCCCCCCCCCCCCCCCCCCCAACAGCAGTAAGGCTACCCATAGCTCCAAGTCCAACAGACTCATGGCGAGTTTCTGGTGTAATGATTATGAGATACAATCAAATCTTGAAACATGTTTACTAATCTTAATAATGTAGCTCAAAATTACCTAGACCAAAGATTTACCAAGAAGGAAAACACAAAACAAAACATGGCTTTATAATCCTTATAAAATTGGGAACCCACCAAAACGTATAATATCATAATTAAGTTTAAATAATACACTAAACAATCCTTAATAGATTGGAAGGTTAAATGGTTCCCAATAATGCCAAGTTACACAAAATTCTAAACTTGCTAAAGATTTCATTCAATGTTCATATTCAAATAGTTAAATCAGAAAATAAAGAATTTTCTACTTCAAAGATAAAAGAAATTTGCCTATTTACTTCTAGTTCTAAGTTCTAAACTAGAAAGTGCAAGATGGCTCTGCAGACAAACAATGTTTGCCTGCTCTCCTTGTACTCCGGGTAAACAAAAAAGTAATATTCAATATAGGCAATAGAAAATATCCAAACAGTTATCACCTGTTCACTGTGGCCCTGTGGAAAATAAACCACAAGGCTACCGACTGGTGGTAATGAAACAAGAGGTCCAGCACAGGCATGCCAAAGCTCCGAATTAATGCTCCTCCTTTCTCCTGTAACCAATTCATGAAAGTTCAGCCTTATAATTAAAAGGCCAAACAATAAAATTATAAAAGTAAATAATATATGCTATAATTTTATCTCTCCTGGAGCCCTGCCAATTTGAATAGGAAGCCTTTTCAATGGCTCTCCTCTCCAAACTGTCACATTATTAGCTAAAAATTTTCTATTTTGAGGCTACACAAAGTTTTATGCCCAGAGGCCCAACACAGCCACCACCAGATCCCAACATAAAACTGCAAAGTCACAAACCATTTAAAAAAGAATGCTACTTTATGCAAATATAAAAGGAAAAGGCCTATCCCATCACAAGAGTATACGTGGAGTGGCAAACCCTGATTTGGTCCTGAGATTTGTCACCAGGTTAAAACACAAGACTTACAAAAGAAACAATCTCCTTGCTCTCACAAGGAGGTTGCTAGGCTGATATCTCAAAAGTTACATTCACCTTTTAAATCCAGGCAAGGCTCCCCTTGGTTCTACTAAAAGTCAACACTCAAAAGAATAAGGCTATCTACTATTATGCATTTGTTATATATGTCCTCTTACAAAGAACTCAATACCAATTATGAATCTGATAAACTACTGTCTCAGAATCAATGGCTTGTGAGGAGACAATTATTGGCAGCTGGAACCTAACAAAAGCATCACCCTACAGAACAATGACAATGAAAGGTAAAGCAATCTTTAAAAGTAACAGCACATGCCTAGAACCACTACTTAAGTGCCAAAGAGCGGGAACTGAAAATGGCGAAAGCAATTATTAGCAGCAGAGGCCAAGTCAGCGGCCAAGAGACATGCACCAATGGCAAAGAGAGAGGATCAAGGCAAATTTCAATTTCACAAGCTACGGTATGTGCCAAAACCATTGCAATAACAGAACTAAATTACTGCACCAGGTTTCTTTGCCCCAAGCATATTAAAGAAAAACCAAAAAATTTCACATGGACATGGCTATCTGAATTCTGAACCACATCTCAATCGTCAGAGACAAATTGCATCCAAAGATGAAGGAAATGTTTTAGGCCCATGCCCAACCAACACACCAAGTTGACGTAGGAGACATCCCTTTTGTGAGAACAAGGGTACTTGTTCACCCTGCCTTAAACATACAGTTCAAATTTTGTAGCTGGCAGAGGGAATGGAAATCAAAAAATGCATTAAGGAAAAGTAGCTGTCCGAATCACGTCTGGGGTAATTAGATACAAGTTACATATGAAGTTGACGGAGATTTTTTAGGTTCAGGACTAACCGGCATACCCCCAACTGGCAAATGAGACCCTCCATGTGAGAACAAAGGGACTTGTTCACTTACCTTACATGTATGGTTCAAATTTTTGCACCTGACGAACCGGATGCCAACAAAAACACTACAAGGAAAAGTAGTTGTCTGAACCGCATCTGGAGTAATTAGAAACATATTGTATATAAGGGCGAAGGAAATGTTTGTGACCCTCGTTGTGAGTAATTAGACACATATTGCTTTATCTTACATATATGGTTCAAACTTTGTACCACAAAAATGGATGGAAGCCAAAAGTGTTACAAGCAAGTGACCGTCTGATCCACATCTGGGGCAATTAGACATAAATTGCATAAGAAAACGATGTAAGTTTTTTAGGTCCAGACCTAACCAGCAGATCAACTTGGCATAGGAGACCTCCCTCACAGGAACAAGGAAGATTTTTCACTTTACCTTATAAGGTTCAAATTCATGCCCCTTGGATATCAATATCATGACCAAGCTAGGGTATTTTCCATAGACCAGCTAGGAATCCTAGGACCTCACACTAGAACGTTGGTGCACTCTACTATTCAGCTTCCAGCCCCTTCACAGTCCAGAGTGTGGATTGCTCTCCCAACACCCTCTCAAGCCACGCTTCCTTTGAGTTCCTAATCTGTCTAGACTAGCATGTTATTTTCCATAGACCATCTAGGACTTGAACTTAAAACCGCCCATCAGCATCCTGCAGCGTTCTACCACTGAGCTACCAGTCCTTGCATCGTGTAGATTATTATTCTACCAGCCTTGACAATCCACCTACATCCAGAGAGCAAGGATGAAACTACCGTAGGCTCAATCCACGCTCCTGCAAAGCCTGAACCTGTGGAGGACCAGAGAGGTTCAATGGTAGAGCACCCAGCAGTGCCAATACAGATGGGAGGTCCTACGTTCAAGTCCTAGCTGGTCCATGTCTTGAGACAGAAGAAACAGAGTTGACTCTCTACTAAAATATAAGAATGCCAGATCTGGAATTTTTTTCCTGCCAGAAAACACAATTTCCTGCCCCAATTTGAACAAATCTACATCAACAAAGGCATTGCATTGTCTGATTCCAACATTAAATATTGAAGCTACACGCATCTGAGCTGAGGTAAGAGATTACACAAACAAATGGCTAGTGCTACAGAGATACAGAGGTGTCATGGCATACATCATCTGTCCTTATTTCAGCAGAGAATCTCAAACCTGCCAAATTAGAAAGGATCGTATAACATGATCTGTAACTGCCAGCAAAGAATTTCAGTCCTTATGTACAGTGGGAGTGCCCTGCAAGAAATTTAAACTTAGATGGTACGGCAAATTTTCTCTGGACAGTGCACAATAACCAGGGCCCTTCCTTGCCCACCCAAAACAAATGCAACTATACCCAAAACGGTTTAAGACGAGGTCCCAGCTTCGACTCCAAGTATCTACCTCCTCCAATTCTACAAAGTTCAATTTAAAAATGCAGCAGCGGAAACCCACAATTTTATCACAGTTACCCAGAACAACACTATCACCAACCCATGTTGTGACTGTAAAACATAACTTCAGGCGCTTTGGACTGAAGACTAGGAAAAAACACAAGTAAAAAGTGAACGAAAATATAAAAGCACAAACCACGCCAAGGGCTCTAAATTCTGCTACCCAAAATCTTCAAATCCAGCACAAACACACAAATAGTCTGTAAATTGCAACAAAAACAAAAACATCCTGCGTAGTCTACGTTAGCAGAGCACAGGTCACGTGTTCAACCCCCCGCCAAGGCAAACCCAGCACACCAAACGACCCAAAGCTTTAGAAAATTTACCATCTGTAGAATGAGCGACAACGCCATTGGAAGAAGGCGCCTTCATCTTACGAGATCCAAACTGCGCGACTCACAATTTTATCTTCCAAAAACCGCGCATATGCGCTTCTTCCTCACAGACCCACAAGCCAAAACAAGTTCCTCGATTCCTGTGCGCGGCCTCCCTGCAAGTTTTTTACACCAGAAACCAGAATCCCCACTGTTATTTTCCCATACGTAAAAGTGGTATCAGATATCGTTGCTGTTGTGGGGCTATCTTTTTGAGGGGTTGCTATCAACCCAGGTTCAAATCCCGGGCCAAAAGCTTAGCTTTGAGTGAGTGAAAGGATACTTCTAAGACTAGATGTGTTTTGAGCCGACATGACACAGAGCTTCTTCCGATTTTTGTTACAAATGGAATGATGACCAGTTTTTCTCTGCCTCAGTCGACACCAACATGTACACACCAACAACACATTTGGTTCCAAAACATAACCCATCACCATTTTTTCTCCCTCGTATTTTTTTATTTGTTTTCCTCCTGTTGTTTATCCACTATTTTTTGCTCTAATAATTGTCCCCGCCATGATAGCTCTAATCCATCATGTTCCCCCCACAACATGTAATTTGGCAGATCCCCTTGTCACTCTTATTATGATGTTTTTTAATCTCTAACATGGTCCCCTTTCTCTCCACCCCCCTCCACTTCCACAGAGCTTTCAAGTACACAATATATGGGGCCTTGCTTGCCCTTTGCTCTACATCATCTCAATTAGTGGTCACATGAGATGTAAATGGGGCAATTGTTGTCTTGTGTGGTATTAGATTGTCGTTTTTAGTAACATCAATGAAACTGATTGTTAATATGTTTAACTTTGCTTGCCTTTTGCTTTACATCATCTCAATTAGTGGTCACATGAGATGCAAATGGAGCAATTGTTGTCTTGTGTGGTATTAGATTGTCGCTTTTAGTAACATCAATGAAACTGGTTGTTAATATGTTTAATCTTGCTTGCCCTTAGCTTTACATCATCCCAACAATGGTCATATGAGATGCAAATGGGGTGTTTGATGTAAATGGGGTGTTTGATGTCTTGTGTGGGTATTGGATTGTTGTTATTAATATGAATGAATTTGATTGTCAATATGTTTAACTTATAGTCTAATTACCTACTTTTGTTTGTTGTGAGACTACATGTGCAAATAAGTTTTAGTTTTGCATGTGTAAATAAAACTCAAATATGTCTATCATAATGCCTCGGTGAACATGAAGTTCATCTCCTACTAAAAAACAAGCTTTATCAATGTGTAAGCAAGGTTTTGAATGCAAGTCTTGAGGTAGATGTGTTAGCATCCTCCCTCTCTTTAAAACTAACGTCAAAAATAGCTTTGGCGTTGCACCTTGACAACCCTCTTGAGCTTGTGATTGTTATGTATGTTTGTAAAGGAAAATAAATTTTCCTTAAGCTTAGTCTAGGCTAATCAAATGAAATGCATACACATAAGCGCAATTAACTTAGACTAATTAATAATGAGTTAGATATTTATATATTAATAATTTGTAATGATTAAATGTGGATAGATAACATGTGTACTTAGCTCAATGACCAAAGAGTGGTTGCCAAACAAAGGAGATTATGGGATCTATCTAATGTCTGATTTGGGAACAATACCTTTGTCAATGAGGCGTCTTGAAATTTACACTAGATTTGTGCTTTGTCAGAGAACAAGTTTGCAAATCTGGGATCCAGAGTCATGGTCCTAGATCTATACTATGGGTTCAGACTTGTCCAGACAATTAGTGATATTATGTTCTACAACCTTGCTTGATGTGTGACAATCTACTTTACTCTTTCTGAATATCTAGGGACTTGATGGTGTTTAGGTATACGTTAAGGGCTATCAGTTCACCACAAAGATTCAAGTTCTTCTAGATCAACCCCCCAAAATTAAACAATGATTGAAAACAACAATCTTAAATCATGTCAATTCTCCTAGAATGTCTATGTAGAACTCGATTCCTTTTAGAGCATCAATTGAAGTGTGTAAAGCAAATAATTTATCCTTATGATTTCCTTATGTTTTGAATGAATGCATTGAATGCCCTTAAATACAAGGACATGGCAACATATCGCACAAACTTATGTTAAGTTGACCTTAGGTGAGAAGGATAATAGTGAGTTGTTGGTCACATTTGAATCTTAAGAATTTAAATTAGGGCGAGACAAGTTTGCAATCACAAGGATGTCCTTACAACCATGACCCAATCTCGAGACAAAAAGGACCTAAATCTCAATGGGCAACATGTACATGGAAATAAGTGCAAGCATAGTAGGTGTGAGAGACAAGTGGATGGGGCGAATGTACAAGGTTGTGTAATCATGTGAATGGGGATGAGCAGTAGGTGCATAGGAATATGTGTAAATGGTAGGTGGATACCGTAGGGCAAAGGACCTGACTTTGCACAACATTATGCCATTTGTCAATATGTCTATGTATCAAAGCACTCTCCTCAAAATAGTCACAAAACTACATGGGAAATGGCATGGGTATGCAATTTTCACCAATACATTTTGCCCCCGCATTGAGGTGCATGTGAATCCTAAAATGATCATGCATCTAAAAAATGTAGCACTCACAAACATGCATGTAAATAAAATATCTTAGACAATCGAAGGATATGGCCATGGTGTCCATATAAAGTAATGGATCATGCGAGGATATGATCATGTGTGTTTGCCTTGTGTTTATGTATTCTCTGTAAGATGAGTCTCTATAAGCACATGTAACTATCTACATATCTAAATGTAGGAATATTAGCACGACAAGATATGCCCCCCTCCTCCCTAATAGTTAGTTGTATCCATAGGATACAAGGAATTATTGAAAGAGGGAAAAATAGTACATGAAAAATAAATGTGGTCTAAGTATGTGAACATGTACTCATGTAAGCATATAAGTATGTGTAATCATGTAATCATATAAGCATGTATAGCAATGACTGAAAATAATGTATCATGTAAGCACATGGACCTTGGAGATGATGATGAAATAATGTTGCCCCTAGCATGGGTAAAGGATGGTGGTGCAGTCCTTAGTGGCTAAAAAGACCCATGTAAGTATAATGGCATTATGTCTTGAAAAAGGGGAGCTCTCAGTGTAATGCCCTCGAATGGGATAAATATGGGAGCATTTAGCACAATGCCCCCAATGGGACAGGGAGGGGAGCGCTTAGCATAATGTGCCCAAATGGGATGGAGAGAGGAGCACTTAGCACGATGCCCCCAAATGCAATTGAAATGACTAGTGATTATAACAATGCAAGGTACAAGTGTGAATCCAATAAGAGGCCCCAAATAAGCAAGATGATGTGATAAAGCTTGAGAAGTGTAGAGAGGAAGGCTTGATGGCCCATGTGTAAAGATATGGCAATATGGCTCAAATGTAAAGAGGGGGGATGCATGGTGCCCCCTCAAATGTGTAACTCAAGGGGTGTATCGATGTATTTTCATAGTCATGGTGTAACGATCAAATGAGACAGTCTGAAATGGCTCAATAAAATTATGTTATAATCGATAATGTGATTCATGTCAAAAGATAAGCATGAAAGTACAAACAAGTAATATGTAAGGATGTGATCATCAAAGCACATGTATAGTTGAATACCCCAAGATGGGTAGAATAGCATAATGAAGCTCATGAAATAGATGGGTATGAAAAGATAAAGATTGGTGAATAGCAACTCTACTACATATAGCAGTCAATATTAATATTGTTTTAAATGCATAAATTAATCGGGTCTTTCACTAGTTTACTATCATGAGTGGAAAAGCCAAATGTACAAGTGTCATACCGAAAAGTAATGATGAACTAACTCCTTTTAATCATTTGGATTATTCGAATTCCCACAAAGGACCAAATCTCCAATCTAAAAGTCTTGTTGAATGATTTCTTTATTATATGTATTTCTTAGTTGTCTCTAATAAATGCATAGATTATATAATACATTCACTTATCTCTCATCAAGTGTTTCAAGCTCTTGCAAATGGTATTCTTGATATGTACAATCATTAATAATATCATGAAGAGAAATAGACAATGATGGAATCTCAAGCTCAAGAGACATTATGGCCTTCATATCATAAACCAAAGAATAAGGTGCATAAACCTAGTAGGAGTGCACATGCTAGTACAGTATGCCCATAATGCAAGAACAAGTTGTCTTTGCCAATTAATACCATGTTTATCAACCACCTTTTGTAAGATTTGTTTAATTATTTTATTAGCAACCTCAACTTGTCCATTACTCTGTGGATAATATGACATCAAAATCTTATGTTGTATATGGAATTGTTCTATGAATTTCTTTACCTCTTTTCTTTTAAATGATGTATCATTATTGGTGGATGGCATCCAAATCTATAAACAAGTTTCTTTTTAGGGTAAACACTTTTGATCAAAGCTAGGACCTGGGAAACATCAATGCTAAGATATGCATTCAACACACCATTCAATGGTAACATGTCCTCGAGGGATTTGAACCTTAATCTCCATCATAAGAACCAAGTGGCCCACCCACTTGAGCACACCACACACACAAATCTATAAATAATATATTATCCATTATGAAATTATACATATTTACAATTGTGGCGGTTTTCAATGGTATAGCTTTTGACTCATTTCATAAAATAGTTTGTCGTAATGATAATAAATCTATGCCCTTTGGAAGTGGTTAGGGCAATCTTACCAACCAAATCAATCCCTATGTAGAGAATGGTCACGGTGATGTATAGGGTTGAAACTTGTGGGTAGGTGCATGTTTTGAATTACCATGTTTTTGGCATGTAGCACATTTTTTGACAAAAACATGTGATTTTTTTTTCCATTTTAATCTAATAATAGCCCATTCATAGAGTCTTATGCACTAAGAGTTTTTCACTAACATGTCCCCCAAACATGCCCCCATGGGCCTCTTGAAGGACAATATCCTTTTCTATATCATTAAGACATTAAAGCATTAAATTGTTAAAGCCACATTGGTAAAGTAACCTCACAATCAATAAATACTTGGCAACATTTTTTTGGATGTGGATCTAGGTGTTCTTAGAACACTCTAGGGCAAAAATACCCCCATATCTAAATAAACATAAATCTCATTGAACAATCCTCTGCTGAGAGTGTAGCAACCATGCAAGATGTATCATGAATAGTAAGTTACTTTAATATATGTATAAGCAGAGTGAACTAAGGACTATTGTCTTCCATATTCATTGAGGAAGCAACACTTTCCATAGCGTCATCATATCGATTATCTTTTCATGAGATAGCATCAATAGTGTATGAATTGAAAGATGTAAGTAGTTGTAAGCCCAGTTCATGATATTGTGTTAATCTTGCTTCCCTAGCTTTGTAATCATCCATTATTTGTGTAGCCACGAGTTGAGAGTCATGATGTACGATAGATTTAATTTTGAGGGATATGATGGCTCACAACCCTACAACCAATGCCTCATGCTCGACCACATTATTAGTGGACTAAAAATCAAGCTAAAATGATAATGGTATGAGGTCACCCATAGGAGGGATCTAGATCTCGCCTACTCTCAAACCAATCATGCATCTAGATAGGAAGTATTAGCATGTAAAATATCCTTATCCGGGAATGAAATATCTAGTGGTGTGTAAGTAGGGAAGGTGTTATAGCTAATTTATCAATGAGTGCTTATCCTTTTTATCGACTAAATTGGGAGATGAATTTAAGATTAAACTTAAAAAGTAACTTCACCCAATGTGCAGCTCGTCCAAAAAGATTGGCTTTCAACAACAAGTATTTCAAAGGATCTTCTTTTATGATGCTATGTGACTTAACATGAATCATGTAATGTCCAAGTTTTTGTGATGAAGAGATGACAACCAAGAATAATCTCTCCATAGGTGTATATCATCTCTTATAATCTAATAAAGTATGACTAATGTAATAAAATGCATGTTCCTTATTGTTTTCATTGTTTGGAGCCAATAAACATCCACTATCAAATTTCATGAACAAAATGTATAACAATAAAGGTTTTCCATGGATGGTAGACATGATGACCAAAGAATTAAACAAGTATCGTTTCAAGTCCTCAAATGTTTTTTAACAATCATCATTCCTCTCGAATTGAACATATTTCTTTAATAATTGTGAATGGCAATGTTTTGTCCACTAATTGGGCAATAAAGCATCTAATGGATTGCATCTTCCCTCAAAGACTATGCAATTGTGATAAATTATTTAAAGGAGGCATGTTAATAATATCTTTAATCTTCTCAGCATCTACTTCAATGCCCCTTTGGGATATAATGAGTCCTAATAGGCAACCACTATCAACTCCAAATACACACCTTTTAGGATTTAAACTTACTTTGTATTGTCACAAATGTTCAAATATTATCCTCAAAACTTGTAAACATGATATATGCATCACTTAGATTTTTCTAAGATATCATCCACATAATCCTCTAATACCTTATCAATAAGATCATGAAGGATTAGTGGCATACCCCTTTGATGTGTAGCTCTAGCACTTTTCAACTCTAGAGGAATGACAACATAGCAAAATGTTCCCCAACACGTGGTAAAAGTGGTCTTATTTTGATCTTGGGGATGAATCATGATTTAATTGTAGCTCACAAGTTCATCCATAAATGATAACAACTTATGTCCAGTGGTGGAATCTACAATCATATCAATAGTAGGAAGAGGGAAGCCATCATTTGGAGATGCTTTGTTAAGATCTCTAAAGTTAGTACAAATGTAGATATAATCATCAAGTTTTGTAATGGGAACCATATTAGACATCCAGACACCATATTAGATATCCAATGTGAGTAAACAAATGGTCTTATAAATCTAGCCTTAAGCATCTTTGATAATTCTTATTTAACCATTAAAGCAACCTTAGAATGCATGTTCCTAATCTTTTGTTTAACAAGTTTTGCATCAAGCTCTAAGACAATGTTATGCATCACAATATTAGGATCAATGATCAACATGCTCTAGTATGACCATGCAAAGATATCCCCAAATTCCTTAAGTAATATGATCATGTTACATTATTCATATTGTCCTAGACAATCACCAAGCTTCAAGATCTTTTCTTTATTATTTTGATCCATCTCTATCTCATATGTACCACCAATCATAAGTGTGTTATAATCCTCAATAAATAAATGGTTGAGTAGAGAAAATAGCAATAATACTATCTAGAGATGGAGCATCTTTTCCAAAGTATGAACAACCCTTGAAAACATGGGGAAAACCTTTTTCATGGTAATATCTAGGTAAGTCGTCATATACACCCAAGTATTCAACTAGAGCTTCATCATTTGCAAAAGTATTTAATGGAGGAAAAGTATCCATAAAACTATCATAGACTAAATCAAGATATACTAAGTGTAAATTAATGTCATCTCTACTAGCACATGAATAACCAATTCTCTTAGTATCATTCTTTTCAAGGATTTTAGTATGTTTATGAATTCCCTATTGATTCAAACCTAATCCTTTTCCCTTATAACCAAGCTTTTGTAAAATGTTGAATCCTCTGTCATAATGACTAGCCAACTTAGATGATGATAAACATTCCTTATAATAGTGACTAGATGTGGATCCATGAGAGACATCACCATCATTAAAATTAGTATCTATGTGAGAATCTGAAGGTAATGTAACATGTAAATTAGGATCACTAGGAAAAGAAGAAGATTGGTTGTCATTGTTTTGCTTATTTTCAGAGACTTTATGTTTCAAAAGTCAAAGAGCCCCAATCATCCTTGGGATCAACATGAGAAACTAGAGGATCAAGGATAATTGGTGGAGACACCATAAACATTATTAGTTTTCTTGCAGATACCAATGTTTTATCCTTTTCAATTACTTGACAAAATTTATATAGATTATCATTTGTTGTTACCACATGTTGCTTGTTTTGACAAATAAATTTGATTTCGTGATGAAGCGTGGATCGGACAACACCCATTGCATGAATCCATAAATAAGCCAAAAGGATGTTATACATAAAAACTCTAGGCATCACATGGAAAGTAGTCTCAAGAGTAACAAACCCTAAAGTGATGGGTAAAATGACATAACCAAGGGACTCCTATATATCATTGTAAAACCCTTTTATGGTAATTTTAGATTTTGGTAGATTGGAGTAAATAACTTGGATCACATCTAGAAATTGCTTACTATGTATGTGTTTAATCTGGATCCATTGTCTACTAATGATGTTTGCTCTAATGTCTCCATATATAACCACGATATATAATGTTATATATACTCGTGAATCATGATGTGGTAACTCATGGGGTGCAAAGAAAATAGAGTAATCACATGTATCATGCCCCAAATGTGTATGCCTAGGTACATAAATAGTCGATGGTATAACTAAGGCATAAAAAGTTGGAATAGAACTCATGTGTAAAAGATAGAATATGCAAATATGCACACTAAACCTTAGGAGAAAAATAAATCAATGGAGTACGGTAGCATAAAAGGAAGATCACATATGAGCATAATATGGAAATCATAAGAAACACAAATCTGAAAACCAGAATGTTGGTTAAAGAAACCCTAAGAAGAAGATAGGTTGTGTAGGATTGACAAGGTTCACCAAAATGTAAAGGAAAATAAAGTTTCCTTAAGCTTACTCTAAGACAATTCAATGAAATGTACACATAAGCACAATTAACCTAGAATACTTAATAATGAGCTAGATATTGATATTCTGATAATTTGTATAACTAAATGTAAATAGAGAATGGGTGTACATAGCTCAATGACCAAAGAGTGGGTACCAAACAAAGAAGATTATGGAATCTATTTGTTTGATCTAGGAATAATGTCTCTATATCACTGAGGTTCCTTGAAATCTACATTGGATTTGTGTTTTGTCAAGGGACGAGTTTGTTAATCTAGGATGAATTAGTAGTTGCGGATCTATACTCTAGGTTTGGACTCGTCCATGCAATTAGTTATGTTATGTTCTACAACATCACTTGATGTATTACAATCTCCTCTACTCTTTCTAAATATATGGGGACTTGATGGTATTTAATTATACCTTTAAGGTTATTGATTCATCAAAGGGAGTCAGGTTCTCCCATATCAACACCCAAGATTGAATAATGATAAAAAAAAAAAACAACAATCTTTAGTCATGTTAATGCTCCTAGAATGTTTGTGTAGAACTAGATTCCTTTTAGAGCACCAATTGAAGTGTGTAAAGCAAATGATTTCTCCTTACGATCCCTTGTGTTTCAAATGAATACATTGAATTCCTTAAATACAAGGACATAACAACATATTATACAAACTTGTGTTTAGTCAACCTTAGGTAGGAAGGGTAAAGGTGGGTTATCGATCACATTTGAATTTTAAAAATTTAAATTAGGGCAAGATGAGTCCACAATTGTAGAAATGACCTCATGATTACAAAGTAGTCACCAGATAGAAAATGAGCTAACTCTTGGTGGGCCACATGTTCATAGAAATGAGAACAAGTATATGTGTGATAAAGAAATGGATGGGCAAATGTATAAGGGTGTGTAATCATGTGAATGGGGATGAGTGCTAGGTGCATAGGAATGTGTAAAGGGTAGGTAGATAACATAAGGCAAGGGACCTAACTTTGTGCAAAATTATGTCATTTGTCAATATGTCTATTTATCAAAGGACTCCCCTCAACTATATGTACATAACTAAATAGAAAATGGTACAATTTTTTTTTTGGGCACATCTTACTAATTTTAATGTGAAAATCTCAAAATTGATATGTTAACATCCTCTCTCCATCAATATTAACATTACTAATAATCATGATGTTCTACCTTATATCAAAGTTGTAATTGTAATAGTGACTTTAATACTCTTTAGATTAATTGTTTAGGTTTTTAGTTTTTTTTTTAAATCCATATGAATATTCAAAAACTAATCCTCCTATTGTTTTGTTTCCAAGTTATTTTCATGTACATATATAATCTTGAAATAAATAATTTCTAGTCAACCAACTATCCCCTTCTTCAAATCCCCTTCATTTACATAAGAATAAAACAAACTCTAAATATAAAAAATAAACTTTGAGGTGCAAATTCCAAACTAACTATATTACAATCCTCTCTCACTAAGATTTTAAATATCTTTAACTTCTTGTTTATTCACAAACTCTTTATTGTAATGACATAAACCAATAATAACATTGTGTTCACCACAAATAAAATTGATTCCATCCTTCATTACTCATAGAGAGCTTTCAAGAAATACAATGGTTGCCACCCCTTCTCATGACAACCAACCTCACACCTTCCAAAGCCAATGGTGCTCATATTAGAACATAAATGGTGTTGTCAATGTCCCCTAAAGAACAGATCTGTGCAAACTTTTTGTTTAGGAGATCCATATGATTAATTATAGGCTGTGTGTTTTGATAGCTATGATTACTATAGGCTTTATGTTTATGGGTACGAAGGTCTCTATTGTGGCCCTCTTTTGTAAAAATGTCTTCTCTTTGATGTTGAAGTGAAGGGATTGAATTATGCTAATTTTTTTTTATAGAGGTGCTTATCGTAGTCATCCCTTCCAATTATTGTTTTCTCTTTATTGTTCTTGTACTAAGGAGAGGGGGGATAGTGTGGGGCTTTGAGCTCCTCTCCATGTCTTTAGAAAGTTTGAAATGGCTTCTTCTCCCTAGGCCAAAACTTTGACCTTTTTGTTTAGTGTTTATTGTTTATTTAAATCTCTTTTGGTGGAGCCTGGGATTCGATTTGGAGGATTATATTTCTTTGTCATTTATGTATGTGAATAGTACCCTATTGAATGGAGTCGAGGTGTAAGTCCCAATGAAAGAAATACTTTAATGGAGTAAGGTGCAACTCCCCAGGCAAAAAATAACATAATATTAGAATCCCCAAGGTACAAGTTTCATGGAAATAGGTGTGAGTTCCCCCATAAAGTTTGTTGTAACTTGTAAAACATGCAAGTAAACACTAGGAAACACCAAATCTCCTTGGAGGACTAAAATTGAGATAAATAACGGAGGCTTAAAATAACGAAGTTAAAAGCTTCCTCGCACGAGATAAGGTGAGATGAGGTGTTTGAAAATAAATACCAAACATTAGATTGCTCAATCCATGTAAAGGTTACCCTCCCTACCTAACATGAGCTAGTTTTGGATTGTGAATTTGCGGTTTTTACCTAATGATATTTAGTCATGCCTCACGAAACATAAGTCTTAAGAGTTTGTAAATGTATTAATAAAAATATGGTTTACTTTAAACTACCAATGGAGTTTTAATGAACAAAGTAATTTACAATAGCAAGTTGTTTGTAATCATGCAATTGTATGAACTGTAAGGGATATAAGTATATATTTTTGTATTTTTTGTTTTTCATTTTTATCGTATTTTGTATAGATATTGTAAATGTATTGTTTTTGGTATTAACTTATTGTATTTGTACAAAATTTAATGTTTGAATTTATCATTTTTTTGTTTGTTGTTTTTTATTAGATAAGCGGCAAAAAAGGGTGTCGATCCCATGACAAAACAGCCAACAGAGACTCACCAAAAAATTAAAACAGTTTAGAACAAACCATCAAAGTTTTTGCAACATAACAAAAAACTAAAGAAATTGGACACCATAGAAACAACAGACTAATAACAGACCGACAACAGAGTAGACCCAAGCCTCCAAAGGCTAAGCAAACATCTTGTCCCAATCATCCACTAGAAACTGGAGCACATCCTCTAGAAACTGGACCACATCCTCATATTCCTTCAGCTTTTTGTCCTTCTTCTCTTCCCCCTTGGGAACCACCTTTTGGAAAGCCACCAGAGTACTGGCGGACCTATGCATAACTCTAGCCAAGAATTTTCCAGAGTGTTGAACTTCTGCTCCAGATGGGTGAGCCTAGCCGAAAGTGTTTCATTTTCCTTGTCCTTGTTGTTCTTATCTCCCTTTTTCTTCTTACCAGTCCCTTTTTTCTTTTTCTCCGAGCTGACGGAATTCGAACCCTACACATTGAAATCAGGGAAATCGCTGGGACCCTCTTCCTCAGCTTCCAGCATCTCAATTTTGTTATCCTTGTTAACTGAAACATCACCCCCAACTGTTCAGTTTCTGCCACAACCGTGTCTGTCTTGATGTTGCCCTCAGACCCCGAACCCTGCAGCTCAGCAGAACCCTTTTTGTTATCATCCTCGGAGTCTTCTTCTTCCTACATTTCCACATAAACCTCTTTGTTCTTTTCCTCATGTTGTTCATCTTCCTGCATCTCCTCAACATCCTCCACCAATAAGGCAACTTTCCCCTTGGGCATGGAGGCCGGTTTGGCGGCAAGCCTCGATGACCTCCTAGTCGTCGGCATTCCAGTTTTTCTATTAGTGGGAGTGTAGACCTCATCCCTAGTACTGTCTAAATCCCCACTTCCCTCTTCAGTACTAACCTCCTCGACCACCAGAGTAGCCTTAGAGGTCTTAATCTCACTAACAGTGTCATAATCTTCTTCCAGGGTACCCCGCTTCTTACTGGACAGGGAAGGGCTACCTTGTAGGATTTTTCTTTTAGCAAGGGTCATCGCCGGAGAAATGGGGGTTAGATCTTCAGTGGTGTGTTCGGGGCTTATGGTCACAGAGGGTTTCTTCTTGCCACTTTTTAAGGAAGTGGCATAGGATTCAGGGGTGATTTTAGTAATAATGACTAGGCATTCCTTCACCAGGGTAGGATTATGCGACTGAGGCTCAACAATCCTGATGGGAGTGAGGGCTTTAGGGGGCAGAGGGCGAGATGGAACTTGTATAGTCTCAAGATTAGGCCCTAATGGAGTAGAATCTCAGGCTTACTAGAGTCAAGGGCATGTTCTTTAGCAGCAACAATGGAGGTTTCCAATGACGAGAGGAGATAGAAAGGGAAGTTGATATGCTTGCTACACCTAAAATGATTTAGCAGCACGAAGTGGTAATGAAAAAACCTCCTAAACCTTCCCTCTAAAGTAAAATACTTCATTATCATGTAACATACCTCATCCCAGGGCAGAGGTAAGAGTTGTCAGTTAAAACCCCCTTGTAGGTTGTTCAGAACCTCTCCCTTATTGAGAAACAACTCCATACCGTCAGGATCCGACACCTTGCTCTTCCTAGGGTGCTTTGTGCCATCAGTAGGCATCCCGGTAGCCATCCCAATCACCTCCTCCGAAATCTCAAACCCCACATTTCCCACCTTAACCTTTCTCCCATCGTAGGATTGCTGAAACTGAGCCGAGAGGTTTTCATCATGGCCTTGCAGACACTCCAAGTACGAGGTAACTCCTCCCTCTTGACAGATGTGCCAAAGAGTCCCATTCTTTTTTAATTCCTCACATGTCTCAGGCTCTGTGCGCGACCTATCCCCACCCATTTTACTAAACACAAACGGGTTGACAAAGCAAGCAGCAAACCAAACAAGTGCAGTGCAGCAGAGAACAATCGCAATGCAACTCTCAGATAACTCTCTGGCCTCCAAGTCCCCAGCTTTAGTGTTTAAACTAAAAGCAATGATGTTCACAACCTTACCCACGCTGAAGGTGGCGTACTTGCTAATTCTCAACATGCGGGAATAATTAATCCCTTTCATATCATAATTAAGGATCCATATAAAATCATCATTAAATCTCGTGTTAAGGATCTTCGAGATGTCAAGACAGAACTTCACGTGGCTAGGCATGTGAGAAACCCCCTCGAGACACCAACTCAGCATGTAATAAATGCAACCGCTTATGAAAAGACAAGTTTGAGTATAATTAGCAAGCTGGCACTTAACCTTCATGGCCTCCAACAACCTGTACCTGGAGTCCAGCTGGCAGAAGGTGCTAGATCTCCGCTGGCCCCTGATCTCCCCCAAAGCTTAAGTTTTATCCTCATAAGGCACCAAGGGCTGGGCTTAACTCCTTCCCAATGAGGGTTTGTATCTGATGCGGAAGATTATTATCTACTCTCCAGCACTGCCAAGTGTCCAGGCTCTGACCCAAGTTAGCCATCACGTCTGCCGCTTTATTACCTTCTCAGTAAACATGACCAATAACCATCTGATTGAAACTAGACAGTAAGTTGATGATATCTTCAATTAAACTCTTCATTTTCCAACCACTTGTAGACCTCCTAAGGGCCGCATCAATCACTAATTTAGAATCTCCTTCCACTTGCAGGTTATCAATTCCCAAGGAGTGGGCAATCTTAAGACCTTTTAGAAGCGCCATGCCTTCAGCAACATTATTAGATTGTAGACTGATGCCCCCAGCATAACCAGCAATGAAGGCGCCATGACAATCTCTGACGATCCCTCCCCCACTAGCGAGACTAGTATTCTTTTTTTCCGCCTCGTCAAAGTTAAGTTTGATCCAACCGCTGGGGGAGGTTTCCAGCAAGTGTTAAGTCTGACCATCCTTTTTTTGTTTGTTGTTATGATTGATTATTAATATTTGTAAATTCAATGTAAGTTATGTCATGGTCTTGTTTGTTGACTAATAGATTTCATAGGTTGATTAGGTTGCAAGAATATGTTATAAAATGAAATAATGATGATGTCTAAGATTTTTGATGGTTGTGGTGAAGAAGGAAAAGTATGAAAATGGCTATGTTATTAAACACACACTTGTCTAATGGTTTGGTGTTTGCTATCTCTACTTGAGGTCTTGAAATTGGTTTGAGTGATGATCATTTCCACCCAAGGCATAATGGAAAGGTGGCATGAGCAAGAACAAAATTTCCACTGACAATATGAAAATAACTAAGTTTGAGATGGGCAGACTTTTCATGTGGCTAATCCACTCAAAAACTTTACCAAATTTGGAAAAGTGGTTTAAGTCATCCAAAGTTATACTCACCACTATCAAAAATAGCTAAAGTGGGTGAGGCACACACTTAAGGTGGTCTAACCGTCTAAAAATTCCACCTATATCTTAAAAGAAGTGGTCTAAAAATAATCTCCACTAAAGATCTGGAAGGTGGCATAAGTGAACATGGCACACACCAAGCTTGATTCAACCATTATAAACTTTTGTGTCACATCTAAAACATGGCTAAATCATGAAAAAGTTTTGCTTAGCAATAAGAAGTAGAAATTATTAAGAAAGATGTCTCAACCTTGCATTCTAATGTTGAGAACAAAAAATTACAATTTATGTGCTATAGAATAGAAAAACTTAATTTCTAGGCTATAGAGGTCTTTTTTTGTCCTTGAAAAATGTTGAAATGGGTTGCAATCAATAAACTAGTTATAGGGACGTAGATCTCAAAATCTATAATTTAAAAAATCGGCTCAATTGACTTTTCAGATCAAAAGTTATGGCCTCTAGAAGTTGGGCCTCCCACATTAGAAATGTAAGAGCATCTATGACACATAAAAGCGATGTAAGAGGGAGTTACACTTGTTGACCAACTTATGACGCATGTTATGAAATGTCATAAGACAACTTTGAATGGAGATGATGGAGCCAAAATGGAGCACCTAAGTTAGTGAGTGGATTATGATGAGCTTATCAAAAGTGGAGGAAATGTGTTATTTTTAGCCTATGGACTCATCTTGGGATTTGGGCATTGGATTAATATTAGGGATTTGGGTGCCACTTGGTGGTTTTATCTCATGGTTTTCTAATTACCATATGATGGTTTCATGCACTGCTTCTCCTATTTATTGGGTGCTTGAGATAGAGGTTTTGTAGGTATTATTATGCTACCAGAATTGCTCCAGATCCTGTGTTGGTGATAATCCTCTAAAGGCTTAGACTCTGCAAGTGTATTGTAACCATTTATTACTAAATAATACATTGAGTTGTTTTGGAGTGTGGAGTTTTTCTTATGAAAGGGTTTTCTCCATGTAAATCATTATGTTACAATATATTGCCTTTGTGTTTATTTCCTTGTAACTATATGATTAATTTAATTTTTACACATAACTCCTATCATAGATTAGTGTAGGAAGCATATTTTGTGCCTCTACTTCCTTTTAGCAACATGATTATAAAATTGCCTAAAGTTTTGCCTTAACATAAAAAGGTGGCAAAATTGAGATGTTTATGTGCCTTGGCATAAGTCATGAAATTTCAGCCTTGCATAGCTTAAGTGGTACACTTTTAATCTAGTTCAACCATCAAACTCTTTCACCAAGTCATAAAAAGTTGGTTAATGTGTCTTACGCACGTACCCAAGTGGGTTGAACCATCTAAGAACTCTGCTTGGGTGATTTAAGTGGCAAAAACATACAAAAAACATGCTTAGTGCTTGGGAGACTAAATTTAGTAGCAAACACAAAGATAATAGGTGCCTAAGTCAAGTTTATGAGTTAGCTGAGTGACAATAACAACTTGCAGGTGCATTTGGACTAAAAGCAAGGTTTTCGAGTTACAAAATAGTGTAGAAAGGATCTTGCTCACTGATAGCAGGAAGGTTAGGTGACACAACACCATAAAGGAGGTACCTAGGTTTAGATGTTGAGTTTTGAATGATAAACACTATTGAATTTGATGCTTGATAGGCAATAGCTGGTAGCAACAATAAATATGCATGTCTAGGATAGATTTAGTATGTTTTAATAGGGTTTTCAGCTCCCTACAACAACAAAGGGTAGTATTTTCAACCACCTAAAGTTTTATGTAGTAGTTTGTAAGAGGTTAGAATAACAAGGTTTTTGATATCAACATGTTCTATTTGTTAGGAATTAAGGTGTCTCAACCTTGGTAATTCCTTGCATTTATTTATTGTAATATATTTATTTATTGCCTATTGTGTAATTAGGATGCAAATCCTGTTTTGTCATCTTGTGGGAGTTGGCACGGTGATGTGTCATCCTACGTGGAAGGTGACCACATGTAATTTTGTCCTCACATGGGGAGATAGGTGTCCCACTTAGTGGTAGAGGTATTTTGCCATGTGTCGGCACTTTGACTAGTGTGTAAGTGAATCTTGACCGAAACGGTTATGACAAATTCCTATGACATAATTTATGACGCATAAGAGTCGTAAATGGAATGTTCTATGACAGGTGAAGACATGTGTGTCACAAGGCATCTTTGGGCACCCCAAGGAGAGTTATGACATGTTGTAAGGGAATATGTTATTTTTAGTCAGTGTATGACAGATTCTCTTACAACTGTAAGTACTGTCAGTATGACGGATTCTATGACGGTCCTAAGATGCGTAAGAGCATCTGTCATTGCCCAACTTGGGAATAGGCAACCATATTGGGATGGGGTGATATGACAAGTGTCATGACCATGTTGTAGTGTTGGACAAGTGTCCCTAGGAGTGGGTTTTGGGCCATGAGGCCAAGTTGGACGCCCATGTCAAGAAAAGTTCATTTTTGCCTTGTAAACTTCTATTTAAGCAGGTGCTTTGAGAGGAGATGTATTATGTGATTAACAGGTACTGTTATGCTGCTGGATTGTCTCTAGATACAAGTTTCGAAGACTCCTGTAAAGACTTGCATTGCAAGTGTGTTGTAAACTTCATTGTTTAGATAATACATTGTGCAGGTTTTAGAGTGTGGGGTTTTTCACCTGTAAGGGTTTTCCCCACGTTATATCTTGTCTCTCTCTCTTTTGTCTTACATTCTTGTGTTGTGTATTGCTACAATATCTTTGTTGTTGGGCTAATAACACTGTAATTGTAAAGGTTAAAAAGAATTTGCACACATCTCTCCTCATTAGATTAGTGTAGGAAGCGATTTCTGCATGCCTAGCTTCCTTTCAGTTGGTATCAAAGCTTGATCACCTTTGGTCCTAGTTGTTGGGTAGGGGTTTTTCGAGCTAATCTTAGATTGAGTGGGAGTCTATGCAGAGTATTCTGTAATCTTGTTGCAGGAAAGAGATGGCAGGCACATCCGAAAGATTAGAGGTTGAGAAGTTTAATGGCACAAATTTTGAGTTATGGAAACTTAAGATGGAAGACATGCTTGTTGATTGAGACCTATGGGAAACCGTTTCTAATGCAAAACCAACTACAATGGCACAAGTTGATTGGGATCTCAAAGATCGGAAGGATAAGGGTCTCATAAGACTCAGTCTAGCTGATTCTATCCTGTTAAATGTCCATGAGGAGAAGACCACAAAAGATATTTGGAAGAAGCTGGGAGATGTTTATTAGGCCAAATCCTTGGTGAACAAGCTTTTTCTGAGAAAGAAGTTGTATTCTATGAGGATGGAGGATCAGTTGCAAATCATCTAAATTCTTTCAATATGTTAGTTGCACAATTGACTTTCGTTGGTGTGAAGATGGAGGAGGAGGATCGTTGTATGACCTTGCTTTGTTCTTTGCCAGACTAGTGGGATCATCTTTTTATGGCTATTGGGAGCACCACATCCACTTTCAAAATGGATGAAGTGGTATCTTCATTGTTATTTGAAGAAATGCAGAGAAAGTCCTCTGAAGTAGCCAAAGAGGCTCTTGCGGTTCGTGGAAGACCCAAAGAGAAAGGGAAAAAGAAGGACAAGAAAGCTGAGAAGGGTAGATCCAAATCCCATGGGAGATCCAAATCTCCTGGAAAGTCCAAGGCTCTCTGTTGGAACTGTGGAAAAATTGGGCATTTCTGAAAGGAATGCAAAGAGGAAAAGAAGAAGAAGAAGAAGAAGAAGAATGCCCCAGACTCAGATTCTGACAAGTCACAAGATGATGGTGATGCCTTCATCGCAGCCCTGGCCACCCATGCATCTGATGATGTGTGGTTGATTGATTCTGGTGCATCATTCCACATGACCTCTCATCGAAGCTGGTTCACAAAGTATGAATAGTTTGATGGTGGAAGAGTGTACCTGGGTGACGATTCTCATCTGAAGATTGTTGGTCGTGGAAGGGTCTCAATCCAATTCCCTGATGGACGAGTGAAGGGGATCACTGGGGTCATGCACATCCCAAGATTGGAATGGAACCTGCTTTCTGTAAGTAAGTTGAATGATGCAGGTGTGTAGGTTGTCTTTTCGAAGGACGGATGCAAGATGACTAGAGGATCTATGGTGCTTGCGAAGGGTACTTAGAGAGGTACTCTATTTCAGCTGGAGGCATGCACTTCATAATGCAATAGTTCTTCTGACTCAAAGAAAAGAGCTACAATCACTTCATCCCCACCATTGGAACCTGTAGTGAAAAATTATGTTGTAACAAATTCTGATGGTAGTGCATTTTGGGTACCCAAGGGTGCTCATGCTTTGGAAGTTAAGCTTCCTACTAAAAAGATAATGTTATGGCATATGAGATTTGGCCACATTGGTGAGAAGGGTCTTAGAACCCTGAAAAATAAAAACCTCGTTGAGGGGTTAAATGATTATAATCTCGAGTTTGACTTTTGCAAACATTGTATATATGGAAAGCAAATCCGTGTTTAGTTTTACTCTAGTTCTCACAAGTCTTCTGGTGTATTGGATCTTATTCATTCTGATGTGTTTGGTCCTGTTAGTGTTCCTTCGATTTCCAAATCTGTATATTTGTATCTTTCATAGATGATTACAGTAGAAGGACATGGATTTATTTTCTCAGAAGCAAGACTGAAGTCTTTAGTCGGTTCAAAGAGTTTAAAGCTTTTGTTGAGAATCAGACTATTAAAAATATTAAGTGTTTGAGGACTAACAACGGTGGTGAGTTTTGTTTGGCAGAGTTCGATAAGTTCTATAAAAAGCAAGGGATTGAAAGACATAAGACAACTCCATACACCCTGCAACAAAATAGAGTTGCATAGAGGATGAAAAGGACACTGATGGAGAAGGCTAGGAGTATGCTTAGTGGAGCAAGCCTCGAACAAAAGTTTTGGGCTGAAGCTATAGCCACTGCTTCCTACTTGGTAAACAAGTCTCCTACATCAGCTCTTATTGGTAAGACACCTATGGAGGTGTGGTCTAGTAAGAAGCCTTCAGTTAGACATTTTCGTGTTTTTGGTTGAGGCATATGCACATGTGCCTAGGGGAAATAGTCTAAATTGGAGAACAAGGCTATTAAGTGTATTTTCATTGGCTATGGTGTCGGTGTGAAAGGATACAAACTTTGGGATCCTGTGGCTGAAAAAGTGTTGTATAGCAGAAGTGTTATTTTCAGAGAGCTAACACCTTCTCCCATTGTTCTATAGCCAGAAGAAATAGAAAAGAAAGAGGATGTGGTTCAGTTTCCTTCTACCCCTGAGAAGACTGAATTGACAGACCCTGTGAGACCTGATGATGAGGGAGCTCTAACAACTCTGAAAGTTCAAAAGAAGAAGCAGAACCTCAACCTCAGCCATTAAGGAGGTCTACACAAACAAGGAATCAACCTGATAGGTTTGGTTATTCATTGCTTGATTCTAGTTGTGCTTTTGCCTTGCTTACTAACATTGATGAGCCTAGAACTGTGACAGAGGCTATGGGCATGAAAGATGCAGGTTCCTGGAAGGAGGTCATGGAAGATGAGACGACTTCTTTGGAGAAGAATAAAACATGGGACTTGGTGCCTTTACCTGAAGGATGGAAACCTGTTGGATGCAAATGGGTGTTCAAGAAGAAATTCGGTGCAGATGGCAGTGTTGAAAAGTACAAGGCCAGACTGGTTACGAAGGGGTACTCACAAGTGGAGGGAATTGATTATGGTGAAATTTTCTCTCCCATTGCAAAGCTGACATCTGTTTGGTTCCTATTATCTCTTGCAACAACTTATGACTTAGAGGTGGAGCAGATGGATGTGAAAACAACTTTCCTTCATGGTGATTTGGAGGAAGAGATTTACATGTCATAGCCAGAGCATTACATAGAGCAAGGTAAAGAAAATTTGGTTTGCAAATTGAAAAAGTCTTTGTATAGTTTGAAGCAGTCTCCTAGGATGTGGTACTTGAAGTTTGATGCCTTTGTGTTGTCGGTTGGATTTCTGAGATCGAAATCAGATCATTGTGTGTATTATAAATTTGACAATGATCACATTCTCATTATTGCATTGTATGTTGACGATATGTTGTTGATTGGAAATGGTCAGAATATGATTTCTGATTTGAAGTCTCAGTTGTCAACACAATTTGGGATGAAAAATCTAGGGGCAGCCAGGTACATTCTAGGAATGGAGATCAAAAGAGACAAAGCTAACAGAAAACTTTGGTTAAGCCAAAGTAAGTATGTGAAGACCGTGTTGGATAGGTTCAGCATGGCAGATTGTAAACCATTGTGTGTTCCTGTTTCATTGGGGACAAAGTTATCTGTTAATGATTGTCCAAAATCTCCTTCTAAGGTGGAGGACATGAGCAGAGTACCTTATGCTATTGTTGTTGGCAATTTGATGTATGATATGGTTTGCACAAGACCAGACATTGCCCAAGCAATGGAGTCCTTAGTCGATTTATGGCTAATCCTGGACGGGTACACTAAGATGCAGTAAAGAGAGTGTTCAGATATTTTAGGGGTACTTCCAAGTATTGCATATGCTATCATGGTAATCCTACAGGACCTCCACATTCAGTTTATATTCGTGGATTCTGATTGGGCAGGTGACATTGACAACAAGAGACCTACCAGTGCTTACGTGTTTACTATGTTTGGTGGTGCAATTAGTTAGATGAGTAAGCGGCAACCTGTGGTCGCTTTGTCCACAACAGAAGCTAAGTATATGACAGCAACTCATGCTTGGAAGGAATCCATTGGATTAAGAGATTGTGTTCATATATTGGTGTTGATGCAGGATAGATTACGATCTGTTGTGACAGTCAGAGTGTGATTTGCCTAGCAAAGAATCCAACTTTCCATGCCAGAACAAAGCATATTGATGTACAGTTTCATTTCGTGTGAGACATGGTAGAGGATGGGAAGGTGAATTTGGAGAAGGTAAACACTTTGAAGAATGTTGCGGATGCATTAACGAAACTAGTGGGCACAGAGAAGTTCAGATGGTGTTCATAGTCTGTGGGCCTCTTAGCCTATAGCAATTAAATCCTATCATTTTCATTAGCTCTTACAAGGTGTTCGACAAGTGGGAGAATGTCAGGAATTAAGGTGTCTCAACCTTGGTAATTCCTTGCATTTATTTATTGCCTATTGTGTAATTAGGATGCAAATCTTGTTTTGTCATCTTGTGGGAGTTGGCATGATGATGTGTCATCCTGCGTGGAAGGTGACTACATGTAATTTTGTCTTCACATGAGGAGATAGGCATCCCACTTAGTGATAGAGGTATTTTTCCATGTGTCAGCACTTTGACTAGTGTGTAAGTGAATCTTGACCGAAACAGTTATGACATATTCCTATGACATAATCTATGACGTGTAAGAGTCGTAAATGGAATGTTCTATGATAGGTGAAGACGTGTCACAAGGCATCTTGGAAGAAGGCATCTTTGGGCGCCCCAAGGAGAGTTATGACATGTTGTAAGAGAATATGCTATTTTTAGTCAGTGTATGACAGATTCTTTTATAGTTGTAAGTATTGTCAGTATGACAGATTCTATGACGGTCGTAAGATGCGTAAGAGCATCTGTCATTGCCCAACTTGGGAATAGGCGACCATATTGAGATGGGGTGATATGACAAGTGTCATGACCATGCTTCCAAGTTGGACAAGTGTCCCTAGGCGTGGGTTTTGGGCCATGAGGCCAAGTTGGACGCCCATCTTAAGAAAAGTTCATTTTTGCCTTGTAAACTTCTATTTAAGCAGGTGCTTTGAGAGGAGATGTATTATGTGATTGACATGTACTGTTATGCTTCCAGATTGTCTCTAGATACGAGTGTCAAAGACTCCTATAAAGACTTGCATTGCAAGTGTGTTGTAAACTTCATTGTTTAGATAATACATTGTGCAAGTTTTGGAGTGTGGGGTTTTTCACCTGTAAGGGTTTTCCCCAGGTTATATCTTGTCTCTCTCTTCTATCTTACATTCTTGTGTTGTGTATTGCTGCATTATCTCTATTGTTGGGCTAATAATACTGTAATTGTAAAGGTTAAAAAGAATTTTCACACATCTCTCCTCATTAGATTAGTGTAGGAAGCGATTTCCGCACACCTAGCTTCCTTTCACTATCTACCTAGGGTTTTCAACCTTGATAACTTTATTTGGTGATGTAATCACATCCTTATGTTTCCATGGTTGATGTTACTATTATTCATCATCGAGGGGTTGTGTTATAGGACATATTTGAGGTTAAAAATTTAGGGTTTCTTTATGTTTTGCAAGCATTTTTAACCTTGTCAAACCCTAGGAGATAATTCTCACTTGGCAATATTGGATTAGTAGGTTCTTATGGTGACCAAGGTTTCAATAATTTTTAGATGGACGTAATAGGTTTCAGTGCGAAAAATGTTTTCAAATTCATTAGGGAGACTCATGCATAAAAAAATGCTATTTTTAGCCACACCTATTTCTAGCAATTTCCATTTCTAGTGTTTTATTTTTGGGCAATGGATGAGAGCTTATTTTTAAGTTTCTTTAGTTAATTTAATTTTATTAATTATTTTAGATTATATATGCTTCAAGTTTCTTTCTTTCACGCTTTTTAAGTATCTTTTAGGGGTTTCTTTAAAACTTTATTTTTGGGGATATTTAATTATTATTTTCAAATCCCTAAAAGCATATTCATTGTAATATATAAATAAGTCCCTTGTGCACAAGATATTCTTAATGATAGTTGAAGTTGTGCTTATGCTAAATATATTGTCATTCACATATTTGGTCTGAGTTTTATGTGTCATTATGTAAGGTTTTATCAAGTGGATTGTAGTGAAGAGCAATGTTGAACTTTGTATCAACACTACTTGTTAGAAATGAAAGCACAACTACTTCAATGGAAATTTGATTCAAATATGTTTAATGATATTATATCAGTGTATTATCAATGGAGATTGCATCAAAACATAAAACCCACTACAGAGAAAATATCAAACATGAAGAACTCAACATAATGACACAATGTTTAACGTGGAGAAAACCCCTTTGGGTAAAAAACTCCACCAGGAAAGAGGCACAAGTTTGTTTTAATCTGTAAAGGATTGTACAATACATCAACTACACAACTCTCTCCACCAGTTTTCAATCCAACAGCATTCCTGCAGCACTTGAGTACCGAAAACATGTATTGCAGCAACAAATACAACACCTCCCTAGGCTTTCACTTTCTCTCTCTTGAGAATCTCCAACCTGTAAACATTAATTGTCATCTTACAAGCACCTTCCACTTGTCCAAAAACAACCATGCAAGGTTGAGCACCCAAGACTAAATATGGCCTCTTACAGCATCTTATGACGTGTCATAACCGTCATAGATTCTACCAAAGAGTATCTTTCCAAGATAGGAACCTTAGGCTAAACATAGCAACTTACAACTCATTAATATATGTCATATGCATCATAGTGTCATAGAATCTTATGACAACTTGCACTTGTCATAGATTCTTTACATGCATTCACCAAACATTATGACATGCGTCATACATGCTAAAAATAGTGGATTCTCCCAAGGTGGCACCTATACTCATTTACACATGAGTTTTACAATTTCTAACCATAAATGTCACTTCTTAATTATCTTCAGTGAATCTAGAATTACCACTACCGGTGAAACTACCTCATTCCCTTATGGGTAATTACAAATTACAAATAATAAATGGAATATATACAATATTGGAATTTACAAAGTTAATGGCACCTTATTCCAACATTCTCCCACTTGACATTATACATTGTAAATCAACCCATAGGAAATCAAATGAAATAATCAGGTACTAGAAACAAGGCCCATGGCCTCTCTGCACCACACAAACTTCTCTATGCTCACAGGTTTGGTCAATGAATCTACAACATTCTCCTGAGTGTCTATCTTCTTCAGCTCAATCTGTCCATTTGCAACCACCTCTTGAACAAAGTGATACTGAACATCAACATGCTTAGTCTGAACATGATACATAGGATTCTTGGCCAAATAGATAGCACTCTAGCTATCATAACCAATCTGAATGATCCTGCAATCAAATCCAATACCTGTACATAATCTTCTCAACCAAACTGCCTCCTTAGAGACATGAGTGGCAGCCATATACTCTGATTTTGTGGTGGACAAAGCAACTATGGGCTACCTCTTACTCATCCAACTCACTGCTCCTCCAAACAGAGTAAACACATAGCCACTAATGGACCTTTGACTATCCAAGTCACCTGCCCAATCTGAATCAACAAATCCTTGTATGTCCAAAGATTTATCAACACTATTAGTACCAAAATAAACCAAACAATGATTAGGAGTACCTACAAGATATTTAAACACCATCTTCGCATAATTCCAATGCTGTCTACCAGGGTTAGACATAAATCTGCTCAAAACTCCCACTACTTGGGTAATATCTGGTCTAGTGCAAACCATTGCATACATCAAACTCCCTACAACACCAGCATATGACACGTTAGACATATCCTCAAAATAATCCCCCTTCTTTGGACACATATCTAATGAAAGCTTAGTACCAATGGGTAAAGGAACTCTAATTGGGTTACAATCCTGTAAACTAAATCTCTGCAAAATAGTATTCACATACTTATTGTGTGATAACCAAATATTTATGTTACATATGTCCCTCCTGATCTCCATTCCCAGAATATACCTGGCAGCTCCAAGATCCTTCATATCAAATGCACTTGAAAGTTGAGCTTTCATCTCACTGATCATACCCTTAATATTGCTGAAAAATAACATGTCATCAACATACAAAGCAATGATCAGTATAGAATCACCAATACAATGAATATAAATACAGTGATCCTCCTCGCTCCTAACAAAACCCACTTTCAATGCAAATGAATCAAACTTTTGATACCACATTCTGGGAGACTGTTTCAAACCATAGAGAGACCTCTTTAACCTGCAAACCCAATGTTCTTTTCTTTTTACATCAAAACCTGTAGGTTGTTGCATATAAATTTCTTCCTCAAGATCTCCATGCAAGAACACAGTCTTAACATCCATTTGCTCAATCTCCCAATCAAAGGTTGCAGCAATAGATTAAAGGAATCTAATAGAAGCCAATTTAGCAACAGGAGAGAAAATCTCACCAAAATCAACTCCCTCTCTTTGGGAGTAGCCCTTGGCTACCAGTCTAGACTTGTACTTCTCCAATGAACTGTCTGCTCCAAACTTCTTCTTGAAGACTCATTTACAACCTATGGCCTTTCTTCCTTTGGGAAAACGAACAAGATCCTAGGTGTTACAAGAGTCTAAAGCCATCATCTCCTCTTGCATAGCTAACTACCAAGACTCACTATCATCTGCAAGAATAGCTTCCCTATAGGATCTAGGCTCATCGTCAGTACTCAATAAAGCAAATATACAATGGAAATCTGGTGGGCTATACCTGTCAACTGGATTCTGTTATCTTGTGGATCTCCTCAAGGGTGGAGTAAGAGTCTCAACTTGTTCTTCTGCATGATCATCTGCACCAACTTCTTCTGTAACAACAGATTCGTCTTCATCAGAACTACTTGAATATTCTTCTTCTTCTTCACCCTCCAATCCATCATTTTGTTCTTCCTGAGGTGCATCCTACTGCTCTAAATCAAAGTGCACTCTCTTTACCTTTTCCTCTTTTTATTTTCGCTGCTCAGGTTCAGAAATAGCTCTAAGTTCCCTGAAAATAATATCTCTAGAATAGATAATCTTATGGGTCAGTGGATTCCAAAGCTTATAATCTTTGACATTATCACCATATCCAATGAATGTACGCTTTTCATCTTTTGGACCCAACTTAGATCGCTTTTCCTTAGGCACATGAATAAAAGCCTCACAGCTAAAAACCCTTAAATGTGAAACAAAGGGTTTCTTACCTGTCCACACTTCATAAGGTGTTGAATCAAGAGCCTTACAAGGAGATCTATTAATCAAGTAGCAAGCAATACACACAATATCTGCCCAAAAACATTTATCTAACTGTGCATCACACAACATACTTTTGGCTCTTTCCATAATTATTTGGTTCATCCTTTCTGCAACACCATTCTATTGTGGTGTATACGGAGTTTTCTTTTGTTTGATAATACCTGCATGCTTGCAAAAATCATCCATTCTATTTTTCATGTTTAAATGTATGAATTTGTGATGCAAATAGCAAAAAAAAAAAACCTAGAAAGTGGTGAATGTGCTCTGCAATTATAATTTATAAATTTACCAAGTAAATTATCTAAGTCTAAATGTCAATGGCTAATTATTACAATTACTTTCTCTACCGTGTTTGAATATTTTTTGCAACCATCTATTTTCATGTTCAAATGTATGAAGTCATGGTTGCAAGTATCAAAGTGTTGATACACCAAGAAAATGTTAGATGTCTTCTCTAATTCTAATTCATAAATTAACTAGGAGAATAATCTAATTTCAATGGTTTGCATTATTAACTATTAAAATTATTTATGACTGCAAGTATCATTAAAATTGAGCCTTCATAAGGGCTATAATTCAATGGTTGGCACTAGTGACCTAGATATTGATGGTCATGGGTTCAAGTCACACTAATGACTCCCTAATAAATTTAGCATCACCTAAATAACTTGTTACAATACAAAAAGGTATTAGAGCAATTAATTTAATAGATCTTGAATCCTCACATGCATTTTAGAATAGTTATTTTAAAAAGGTTATGGATGTGTTGGTAACCTGAACATGTAAATTAACAAGGATAATAAGTTAGAGATCCATAGATAGGTGAATTATTCTTAAAATTGGTTGTAAGTGTGTTTGATCATTTATTTTTGAAAGAAAACACATATTTATGTATATATGAGATAGGTGAAATCATGTTTCATACTTCTAAACTTGGTCATCAAAGCCTTACATGCATTTACAATTCTAATATACTTGAGGTAATTAATGGCTCTTTTATTTTAAATTTATAAATTAATGAGGAAGATAGTGTAAGTTTGTGGTTTGTTGAGATGAATCTTTGAATTGGTTAGCTATGATCCTATCAAGATATTTCATAGTTGTGAGAACTCAAACTATAAAAGTGTACACATGGGGGCATGATGTAGTAGTAAGTTGTCATTTGGTCACCTGTAGTATTGTGTTAAAGTCCATTCAAAGGTAGTTATGAGATCCCTCATTTGTGGCCTTATTGGCTACAGTTGGTTAACACTAAACACTTAGATCAATTAAAAAACTATAATTTTTCCATGAAGGCATATTTGAACTTGTTTGCTATATCTAAAGAGATTGTAAGGTAGCTTATAATTTTGATATGAATTTACATATGTCTTTCTAGTAAATCTTTTTGTGGAGAAAATACTATTCTTTCCTTCTGGAATGACAATGGAACTCCCTCATGATGATTTTTCCCTAACCCCAACAAAATCGTTCAAAGATTTGTAGAACCCTCTTTCCTTTTACCACATCAATCTCATCTATAAAAGATTGATGAAGAAAAAGGCCAGAATGAAGCCATATTCATAGTTAGATACTTTGCAACCTAATCTGAAGATGTCATGTAATCTTACCCTTGAGCCAAACAAAGATTATTTAGTTCTCAATGAGATTCTTAACTCTCTTCATACAACTCATTCATCTACAACACTAAACCTTAATTTTGAGATGGGGATGTCTACTTCACTAAGTGCAACTCTTGACCCTAAACCCATTTTCAAACCCCAAGCCATCTCTGCACCCAATTTCCTTCATCATAACCTTAACCATGCTTATTCCAACCCTAACCCTCTCAGTTGTTGGTTCCCCAAAATGCAAGCCTTCTCTTCTAACACCACCACCAAGAGTGACGCAAAGGGGAAACAAATATCACAAGCAGGGAGAGTGATATATAAACAAAGAGGGGGTGGTCTTGATCCAACATATAGGATAAGGCAATTCCTCTTCTTCTGCAGGCTCTACAAAATCTAGGGGGTATTCCCTTGAGGTCCAAATACATGATAACAATTGGGATAGATATTTGACTATCATGCCCTAATGGAAATCAAGGACAAGCTTACTTGACCTCATTAACAACAGATAATAGACAAGCATATAAGTGCACCCAAAGATATAAATTAGTTTCAGTCACTAAAGATGAATCCCCTTAACATTATATACATGCTTATATCTTTCTTCCACATCATTACAACCTCTAAATATTTATCTGACACTAGCTCACCTGACATATCCATTTGCTAAATAATGGACTGCAATGATGGGCCAAACTCCTACAAGCACAAACCTCTGAACATTTATCTAACACCAACTCTCTTAGGATATAACAATAACAATGTTGGTTTATGGATGCAGGTAGAACCTCAACTAATATACCAACCTACTCCTAAAGTACTGTGAATGATATTTTCATTTTAAGGCATATGATTGATCATGAACTTCCAAGACTGATGCCTATTCCATTAGGTAACATAGTCCAGGTTTCTAGTAGGAAACAACAAATTGAAATCAAAAGAAAATTAGCTATACATGAACATACACCACAAATATGGCACGAAATAATAGAGAATACTTACTAATCCATTCCCATACTGTAAAAATCCATATGTAATGTAGAAATGACCATTACAAAGTTTGTAATGAATTAAAATGCTGTGACACTTATAAAATCTCCATTACAATCAAGCCAACAAATGTGGCAAGAGAAAACACATAACTACGAATAGGGTTTCCCTAAAAATATACAATGGGCACAGAGACATTCTATTACAAACACCACTTACAATATTAACTCCTGTGATTTATAGACGTGTTGCTCCAACTAGACTGGATTGGCATGATTTGAAACCTTAGATGATCCTTGACACTTGTAGGCATCTGGAAATTGGTTCAATGACCAATCCCTTGAATGAGAAGAAAACTAATATTTATACCATGTCAGGTCTTGTGCCCAAATCTACGGACATGAAACTAAAGAACAACAATAATTTTGAATTTACCAACCACCATGAATGTGAGGAGGAAATGACCTGCAAAATCCATCATTTTCACCAACCACCAATTAAAAAATACATATGGAGTTAGGTCCAAGGAAGATTGAATGCACACCTGGTTGTGAAAATGTCCTTTGAGGAATTGCATGGCCTGAATTGGGCCATTAATGGCAAATCTGGAAGTCACTCAGATGTCTTGTCACATTTTCTGCACTTTGTTGAGGTTTTAGGTTTTTAGGGGACCGAGGAACCAAGAGACGTAGGAACCAGACGTAAAGGTTCTAAGGGAATCTATAAACCCACAAGGAGAATGGGGGAAAGTGTAGGAATGGAAATTGGGAGTCAGGAGGAACCGAGAACTTAGGAATATAAGACGTAGGGAAAATTGGGATTTGGGGTCTGAGAGGGACATGAGACCAGGAAGAGGAATGATGGAAGTCAAATTGGAAGAACTTAGGGACCGAGCTTTTGGGGGAACCATGGACATGTTGATGGGGGGTGGAAAAGGGAGGGAACTGGGGTTCGGGAAGGATCAGGACCAATGGGCAAAGGGAGTGTGAAATCAGGGTTTCAAGGAACTAGGTAACACAAAGATCACGGAACCAAGTGCAAAGGTTCCAAGAACCTCTGGGTTCCTAAAAACTCAAAAAGGAAAAAGAAGGTGGGGGACGCGGAGTTCCAGGGAAACTTGGAACTTCAAAACCAAGAGGAGAGCATGGGGAACCAGGGAATAAGAGAACTTGGAGACTCGAGGACATGGTTCTGAGGTCCCAAGGACCCCCAAGAACTTGAAAACCCACAAAGGCACCAAAACACCACAAAGAGATCCCAACACTTAGAAAATTTCATCACCATGCACGCATACGTCATGTTCACATCACCAACACCACCATAGGAAGTTGAAGAAGCACACCGCTGAGGATCGAGATTCGAGAGGAACCAAGGACCAGAGGATAAGAGGGTCATGGGCTGAGAAAATTTCTGAGCCCGAAACATCCCTTTGTCCTTACAAAACCCAAAAAACCGCGAATGAAAGAAAATAGCTAAGGGGAACTTAGGGTTTTTTGTGGTTTTCTAGTAATTTTGGGACACAACCAAAGCATGTGGGAAGGGTAAAACAAAAAGGGAGCACATAATAGGATTTATTGCAAAATTTTGAATGGGGTGCCAACATCAGTGAAGCTTATGCGTCTTATTTTCTATTTGGTTCCCTCCCAATGCCAAAACCTAACTCTTAGAATCACTCTATTGCAACCAACTAAGGAGCTTTTTGCATCTTCAAAAATCCCATCTTACACTAGGGGTAGATTGATTATGTACAATCTCATCTTAGAAGCAACTCAAGATGTAAAGCAGTTAAGTTCTAGATCTTCCTAATGATATACTAGACATAATTTTTCAATATAAAAAAGAACAATGGTGTTGTTTTTCTTTAGAGGAGTACTATGTGAACAATAATTTTACAAGGGATAAAATAAAATTGGGAAATCAAAGGGTGGATGATAAAATCAATTAGGGATATGGGAAAATGTTGCATATATTGTATATCTAACTCTACAAAGCATGCCCGCATTGTGACTACATAGTATAACACTTGGGTCATGCATGGACAAATAAATTATTTACAAGCTTGGGATTTGAATTTTTATTTTGAAGGCACCTCTAAATGTAAATACTCAATGTGGGTTGAGTTTCCCTATCTCAACCTTGCCTTTTGGCACCTTGGATACATTGTTAGTAAAATTGGGAGGGTCATATGGTGCAAAAATAATGTAGCCAATTTTTTTAGTTTGTGTTTAACCAAAGGCTTGCATTGAATTATAGATTACTAGCCAATCATAGAGGCCATCAAGCTCTATGGTCCTCGATTTGAAATAGATCAACCCATTTCCTACTTAAACAAACCATAATGTTATTTTTACTATTAAAAATAAGGGCATTGCATTAGAAATTATCTAGTTTGAAATTGCAAAACTTCTCCTCCTCCCTCCCTCAATCCTAAATCATACCCACCTCTTTCCCCCTTTCAACATTCCCAGCCTCCACCATTCTCTCCCACACTACCCCTAAGCTTTCCCCTTCTTATTCAACTCTCCCTTCTTCCAAACCCCTTACTACTATTCTCCTTTCACCCCTCTCTCCTCCCCTTCACCTCCTCTAGCCAATCCCATTGACAACCTTTCCATTGTCCCATTTAACCACACGCTACCCAAACCCTCTCATATAGATATGTCATTCTTGACGATGGATGGTGTATTATTAAATATGACAAGAAACTAAGTAGATACACAAACTCTCAACATATATTGGAAGCATTCAACTCATCTATCAATTGTTTTCCTAGCCCATTTCTTGGGGGACTCATCTCTATATCAATACCTTATCATGTGCATGCATATTGGGTTTTTTTTAAATAACTAAAATGTGACCCAATATATCACCTTTAGGTAATTTAGTTAATATGATATGGGTAGGTATTGGGGGGTTGGGAAGCATGCATAGAAGTGGGAGGTGTGTTTATAAGTGGCGTTCCAAATCCTCTATAGATCACTTTGCACAAGTCAA
The DNA here is from genome assembly GCA_027924645.1 of Cunninghamia lanceolata. Taxonomy (NCBI): domain Eukaryota; kingdom Viridiplantae; phylum Streptophyta; class Pinopsida; order Cupressales; family Cupressaceae; genus Cunninghamia; species Cunninghamia lanceolata. The sequence continues at coordinate 1,683,748 of BSBN01001722.1, read as the reverse complement.
TTAGAGTAAATGCCATTCACTATGCTAGTCTTGCTAGGGTCATGAAGCTATCTTTTTTTACCACATAGTCTTATATTGTGTTAGATTCTCATAATACTAGGGCACCTTCTTAATCCCAACTCTAATTAAATTAAAAAAGGAGACAATAGTCACACCAAGTTCATGTAGGTTCAACAAAATCATACCAAAGTTTCCTAAAACGAGTTATTGGACACCTCTTGGTAATGCCACAACCCTACCTAGAAGAATCACCAAGTATCTCTAAAACCCTTCTATTATAATTTAAATTAATATGTATACTCTAATTAAGATATCTATTATTAGGAGGATTCATTGTTAGATTTGGCATGGCAAGGGTTTAGGAATTGATATGTATAAGTGCTTTAACATCAAATCTTTCCACATGATGACATATTTGTCATAGCTCATCTAGGCTTTTGTGTTGAGGATTTAATGTATGGGATGGCAACCAAAATTAGTTTTGAGTCAAATGTAGGCGTGCGAAGTGCCATTGATTGATAGTGTAGAAATAATAAGGGGATACACAAATTTAAATAAAAAATAGGTAAATAGAATACTTGGTGAAAATAGGGAGGTATTTTAATTATATTAGTGTATGTAGAGGAGGTATCAAAATCATAAACTTGAGGGGTAGAAATGAAATTAGGGGCATTTAATAGTTCCGTAGAACATGTGCTATGCCATTGGTTTATTAAGTGAATCCCCCAAGGCCCATTTGAGATCTATCTCCCCCTGGTGATTAGTCAATGTCTACCTCCTAGCTTGAAAGCTAGTCACTTGCCCTAGAGAATCAATACCTTGTTCTCCACTCCAATAATGAAGTGGGTATCCTAGCCACCCAATAAAGTGAAACATTCTCTCCTACAATGTGAGGTGTATGTCCACCCCTATTAGAAAGTACTATGTTAGAGATATGGTTTCCTCTAGATGATATATACGATTTTCCTACAAGAAGTCAAAAGCAATGGTCATTTATTAGATATGGTTCTCTAAACCATTTAGAAAAAATATGACTTTCCTCCATTCAAATATTTATGAATGCAGTAATGGAGTTGTTCTTGGTCTTGTCCTTCACTGTCCAAGTTTGTTGTGGCTTCAAGTTATGACCCCTAAAGCAGATGTGTGTGTGCTTCAATCATCATCCATGACCACTTAATGGGATTATGCTCTATTTATGCCCCCTATGAGGCTAGTTTGAGGACCCTACTCTTGGAATGGGTAAGTGTCAACCTTTCCACAATTTATTGGGTGGCCAAAGGTGACTTAAACATGTTGTAACATCATTTTTACCATATCTAGAATAGCGGTTCCAAGCTTTCTTGATCAAAACTAGATGGTTGGACCCTTGCACAAAACTCTTTGGAAGTATTCAACCCAATCTATGGTAAAATGGCTAGTCACTCTCCTCATTGGTTCGCTTGGAGAAACTAAAGAACTAGGCCTTTTTATAATCTTATCAAACTTGACTATATTTATCTATCATCCAATGTCTCTATCTTCCCCTCTCCCTTTAGTCACCTTATACAACTTGACCTCTCTACTACACTCTTTGAACACTTTGTTGTGTTCTTTTCCATAATTTTTTGGCCACCTAGCCACCCCCAAATCCCTCCCCTTAAAGCTCAAAACGTCCCACCTCGTCCAAGAGGACCGGGTATTGTTGCCCTCATCATCACCTGGAACTTAGAAGATAAACCCATTACTTAAGATAGTTAGATTTATTAGTGAGAATGTGCTATTCTTTTTTACACTACCTTGTGCATATACTATGGTCACAAAGTAGTTAATTGAAGGCATAAAATAATGGAGAAATACATGAAGGGGCAACTAGAAAAAGGTCAATCCCTTTTGGATTTCTCCCCCTCTAATGTTTCTATACAACAGACAATTCCTCTTTTTTAAGAGCATAAGATTAGACAAATTGAGGTTTACATGGGAAAAAGTGGCCAAGTGTATGCTATACTAAACAAGATATGGAATGGAGACAAAGACTCAAAATTCTTCTTTCACAAAAAACATAAATAAGAAAATATTTCCTCTCTTCTAGGCGATGATAATTTACCATGCATAAAACCTTCAAAGATTATAAATATATTCTATGAACATTATAAGAATATATTCTCTAATGATTCTAAAGTTGATCCTCTCCTTCTTGAACTTGAAGATGTTTTTTTCCACCATATCCCTAAAAATAATGATGGTGATTACCAAAGACATAGATATCGACTCTTCACCATGGAAGGATTTTATAATGCTTTACAGATGATGGAAAAAGAGAAAACACCGAGGTTTGATGGAATCTTGGATGGATTGTTTAAGACTACATGGGAGCATATAAGGGAGGATTAATACTACATGTACATGAAGGTAGTGGAGAAAGGTTCATTGGACTCTTTAATCAACCAAGTTTTGATAAAACTTGTACCTAAAGGCAAGAATAAAGACTTGTTTTAGGATGAAGGCCAATCACTTCTCAATACCTCCCATTTAAAATCATGACCAAGTCCATTGACCTAAATATACTAGATTTCTTGACCAGTTGTAGATACATTCTAGACAACTTGGTCCTTACATGGGAAATTGTTAAGTGGATCCAAAAAACTTCTTGAGATGCACCATGTTAAGTTGGATTTTGACAAGGCTTGTGACAAAATTAGATACCCCTTTATTTGTAAGATTCTTAAATGTCTTAGGTGTTCCCCAAAACTAATCCCCCATATCCATCTTCTTGTTGTTGTTGCAAGTGCATGCTTAGTGGTTAATTGAACCCTCTCTTGAATTCTTCTTGCACATATCCATCAAACAAGGTTGCCCTTTAGCACCCTTCCTTTATATTCTCTTTATAGATACCCTTGGGTATCTCCATCAACATGCTCATTCATGATAGATTGTTCAAGGCATCTCCTTTCCCTACAACTCATGTGTTGAAATTTCTCTCTGTGAGTGGCAACATGCTTTTTACTCAAAATACAACTGAGGGGGTTGATAACACCATGGATGTTCTAGACCTTTATTGTGTAGTCTCAAGCTCTCAATTGTACATGAAAAAATGAATAATTCACGAATGTGTAGTTGATTCTGTACATTGGATCCCCCAAGAATGACACATAATCAAGAATGATGTTATCTCATAGTACCCATGCATCCCCTTTGGATTGAGAATCACTTTCTATGACATGTGTAAATGGTTCCTGTAGAGTAAAATACTCTACATTTTGATTTTTGAGTTTCAGTTGTGTGAGCTCCAGTTTTGTTTTCTGCGCCTCAGTTTTGGCAGTGAAGTCTTGACACAGAGCGCAGGTGCGCGGGGTTTTCATTTTTGTAAATTTTTGCCTAAGTTCCTAAGTGCAGCAGAAACCGCCATGTGTCAACAGCTGAGGCACATTCTAAAGTTTCTCAAAGTAGCCGCGGAGAGTGCCATGTATCTTTTTGCATTAAGACGGAAGCTACCAAGTGTCGGCACCCGTTCCAGTTTCTTCTAAGTTTCAAACGTTCCTATTGAATGTTTCTCATAATGTAGCGGGTCCCTTTTAAGAGCTTCAGTGAGCGCAGAAGGCGCCAAGTGGCAGATGCGGAGAGTGACTTTAGAGTTTCTTAAAGTTACACGGAAGGTGCCACGTGTCCCATATAGTTTCAGCGGAGAGCTCCATGTGTCATCTTCCGTGGGTTCCCTTTTGGTTTCATCACTAAGTAAATAGGTATGGTGGGCCCTGTTAATATTTCTATAGTTTCAGCGGAGTGCGACAAGTGTTACCATCCGCGTGATTCTTATGAGTCTCTAATGTTTCTACAAAGTTTCTCAGAGTTGCGCAGAGAGCGCCAGGTGGTAACGTCCGTGGAGGTTTTGTTTAAGTGCTAAAGTTTCCTGAAGTAGCAGTGGAGATTGCCATGTGTCATCTTCTGCGGGACCCTGTAAATGTTTGAAAAGTCTCTCTAAGTGCGGCGGAAGCCGCCACATATATGTTTCTCAGATTCGCGGAAAGCGCCACTTGTCCCTTTTTCTTTTGAACCTTCTCAGGCACGGACTGTTGGTAGGTCCCATTTTTAATGTTTCTTAAGTTTCAGTGCAGCGGACCGTGATAGATGGCAAAGCCCGAGCACTCCTAATATAAGCCACAATAAAGACTCAAAGTAAAGCGGAAATCGCCACGTATCTTTTGTAGGGGCTGCGGACGCTGCCAAGTGTCAATTTCTGGTGTCTCCTGAGTAGTGAAGCAATTTATCAAGTAAGTCACGTGGAGGATGCCAGGTGCTAGTTTCTTATTGTTCCAAAAAGATAAAGGAGTTTCAAGAAAGAGGCGCGTATGAATGCAAGCTGTTCCAAGGGTTTATAGTCGCAAAGACTATCAGAAACTGCCACGCGTTCCTACCTGATTCAAAGAAGGTGGAGTTACATGAATCTATTTCAGCCAATGAACTGGCAGAGTGGCTAACCGTCTCAGATCTGAAATATATTTTCTGTCAGACACTTTTAGTTAAGTCCGAGTTCGGTTAGACCATTGAGATTTGATCGTGTGGGCAATCTTTGAGCCAGTTCTATGCTATAAATATGGGTTCGGATCACAGTTTAAAGGAGGAGAGATAGAGATTTTTTCTACAGTATAGATTGTTAGAGAAGTTTGAAGATCTTTTGTAGTGGCTAGTAATATCATTTGCCTTTGTTCCGTTTTCTTGATTCAGAGAGTTTGTATAACTGTGCATGATTCTGTGCCTTTTATGTGACTGGAAAATAAATAAAAAGATGGAGTTCTGTGCCCTTGCTAATATTTTCTGTATTATTACAAAATCTTCTAAGTTGTGAGCTTTTGATCCTATTTGTTTTTCATCTGTTACATTGATCATGCATTGTTTGCTCTTTAATGTGACTGAATCCTAAAGTAGTTTCACTGTGCTTAGTGTTGAGAAACAAAATCACATTTAGGCGCATCGCCATAGTTTAGTTTCCTTTTTAGTTGCATTTGTGATTCTGTTTAACTCTATCCCTTTTCCCAAACACTTTTGAGATAAAGAAGAGCCAGCTTCTTTAAAATCTGGAGGTTACTCTGAGGAGCATTCCCACGTCTCAGAGTTTCCTATGTTGGTGTTGGAAACTGCGCAATTCTAAACATCAATAGTTTTTGGCACGCCCGGTGGGACCATTTCTTGAAGTTTCTTTCAAGACTGTATGAACTAGAGAGTCATGAGGAGTTAGAGCTGTGGACCTGTGACAAGAGCTCAATCTGCTGTGAACCCAGGTATTCTTTTATCACCATTGATAACTAATCCAAGAAGAAGGGTCAATCAGTTTACAGCAACCCCAAGTGCAAACATGGGAGCACCTATAGCCCCAAGGAATTATGCAAATTGGAATACTGGCAGTGCTCTGATTCTCCCAGTACCACCAACCACCTGGGATCCTATCCTAGCAAATGCCCTGAAGGCTCTACCTAAATTCAGTGGGGAGGATTTCAAAACACCCGAAGAGCATCTACAAGATGTGTCTGATGTCTGCGCAATACATGTGATCACACAACATAACGTAGCTATAAGACTCTTAGCAGCTTCTTTTAAGGGGAAGGCTCTGGACTGGTATAGATCTTTGACCCCAAATTCGATATCTACATGGGACCAGCTTGGAGATGCTTTCTTTGCAAGATTCAAAGAGAAGGGTGATAAATCTTCTCTGTTACAACAACTAATTACCATCAAGAGGGCACCACAAGAAGCAATGACTAACTTCAATTCTAGGTTTCAGAAGACTTGGGAAAGGATTCCTGCTACAGCAAGACCATTACCAGGTATGGCTATAGTGTTTTATCTTAAAGCCCTAAATTCAGATATAGCAGTAATGATTCAATCACTTGGAGGCCAGACCCTGCCAGAAGCCTATGACTATGCAGTCAGAGCTGAAAATAATTTGATAGATGCTGGAAAATTGCCCCCAAGGCCCCCCATGCCTATGTTTCCAGAGATTACCCTACCATTGCCTCAAGAAGCTCCTAACCCCATAACCCCACCTGTGTCCATGTATACGTTTCCCCAACAACCTGCTAAAGCTGCTATCCCTGCCTAGTCTTCAGAGATGGATGATGTCAAGAACATCCTGAGAACATTTTCTAATGAAATAATTAACCTAAAAAGACAGCAGAATCCTTATCCTAGACCCCAATATCAAGGCTATCAAGGGAATAGACCCCCTCCACAGTCAAATCAGTATCAGGGCCCCCAAAGGCAAACTAACCCTCAGCCATCAAACCAATTGGTTGCAGTTCCTACACCCTTGCAGACTGTCCCTCCCAATCCAAACAGAGAGATTGTACCAGGGCAGAATAATTATGCAGATGGCACCAATGCCTGGTGTTTCTATTGTAATAATGCACATATGCCCAAAGATTGTCCTAGGGGTAATCGACAGCAAAGATAGCAGAGCAAAGAAGAGTGGATGGACAATTTGCAAATACTTCTGATACTCAACCCTACCAATCCCCTGGTATGCAAAATTCAGTCCTAGTGGCTCAGATGCAAGGAATGTCCTTACAGCAAGAAGAAGAAATAGCCCCTGAGCATGCTCTATTCTCATGGATTGAAGATGAAGAGTTAGTATTTTAAATGAAGCTTCAACTTCTAAGAAGCCATTGGTACAATCAGATTACTATACTAGAGCAAAGAGAAGGATGATGGAACAGCCTGGAGTCACAAATAATGAAATTATGGGAATTCCACCATTTCAAGATCATCAAAATACAGCTACTAGACAAGAAATACCTCAGCCAGTGCAGAACCAAGTAGTTTCTGGACAAGTTCAAGAAAAAGCAAGGTACCCTTATTATCCAAGAACACAAGCACTAGGACCTGTGAATGTGGTGGATCAATTGAAGAGGACTCCAGCACACGTGTCAATATGGGACATGTTAGCCATTCCTGAGCAAAAGACACTGTTGCAAGAAGCTTTACAGAGCCAAACTGTGCCTAAACAGACTGTTGCCAAAGGAGGACCTACTGATAAAGAAAAGCTCAAAGACACTGATCCTCTGCAGACAACAGCTCTTCTGAACAATGCACCAGAGGTAAGTAAATCCAAGCCAGATCCCTTTTATTTAACTTTGATAGTTGGGAAGAAACTATTGCACAATGCAATGATAGACTCTAGGGCTAGCACCACAGTGATGCCAAAGCAAATAACAGATGCTTTGAAAATAAATATGAGCCACTTGCAAAAGGAGTTATGCAGTTAGATGGGAAGTCTGTGCAAACAACAGGGAAAATTAAACAACTTCCACTACAGCTATACACCTGTCCCAATATAATTGTTAATCAAGATATTGTAGTCATAGATATTCCTCCTGTTTTTGGCTTATGCCTATCTAGAGATTTCACAGCTAAGATAGGAGGTTATATGTCACTTGATTGGTCTCATCTCATCATAAGAACCAAATATGGGACTAAAATGAAGGTACTATTAGAACCATTGTCAAAGGACCATATCACTAATGAACCAACCCCAAAGTTAGAAGCAGCCCATGCCATGCTAAATAAAGAGGAAAGGGTTTTTGTTGAAGAAATAGGGGATTGGATTGAATATGATCAGCAAGTAGAGGATAACCAGTTGTTAACCATGATGCAGAGTGATCCCTTTGGAAACTATGACTCAACAGGGTTGGGCACTTATGTTATATTTGAGGAAGACCAGGAGATCCCTATTGTCTTAAGAAATAAGCCCTCTCAGACCCAAGAATCCATAAATGACTCAGGAATCTGGACCCTAAATTTTGATGGGGCTAGAAGCAAAAATGGAGCTGGGGCAGGAATTTGTCTTACTGCCCCTAATGGTGAAAAGTTTTTAAGAGCCATCCGCCTTCATTTTGCCTGTACCAATAATGATGCTGAGTATGAATCTTTAGTGCATGGACTTATATTGGCAAAAAGGAAAGGAGTAAAGAATCTGATAGTCAAAGGAGATTCAGAACTAGTGGTGAAACAAATAAGAGAGAAGGCAATAGCCAAAAATATAAGGATGAGATCCTATAGGCACAGAATTTGGGATTTAATAGAAAATTTTGAAGCCTTTAATATAGAAGTAGTCCCTAGAGCCCAAAATTCTGAGGCAGATAGGATGGCACAAATTGGTTCACAGTTTGATCCAATAACTAATCTAATGGTCAATAATGAGTCAGTCAAAGTTATTGTGAGGCCAACCATCCTAGACAATGATGAAAATTGGCAAGTTTTTGAAAATGATTTTCAAGTACTCTCATTTTTGCAACAGTCAGAAAAATTTGCTGATCAGTTACAAACAAAAATTGAAGAAGCATATGGTGATCAGATCATTCAACTGAAGTCAAACAAGCTCCCTAAAGGACTAATTACCCTGGAAGACTTGTTTGATCCTGAAGATGCTAGCCTAGAAAAGAAGAGATTTCAAGCAAACAAAGAAGACTACTTTGAGATCCAGGTTAGTGAGGGGAGAAGACTGAAGGTTGGAAATTCTGCCACTCAACAGGAAAGAAAAAGGTTAATTGATTTATGTGAGAAATATGATAGGGTCATAGCCTAGACCTATGAAGATCTCCATGGTTATGATAGAAATATCATTCAGCACACTATAGAGCTGACTGAAGGATCTAAACCGGTTAGACAGAAGCAGAGGCTAGTGAACCCTAGGATTGAACCTCTGATGGTGGATGAGTTGCAGAAACTATTAGAATCAAAGATCATTTTCCCAATCAAACACTCAACTTGGGTATCCAACTTAGTACCAGTTAGAAAAAAGAATGGGGACATAAGGCTCTGTGTGGATTTCAGGGATCTAAATAGGGCTTCCTTGAAGGATCACTACCCCTTGCCCTATATGGAACAAATTTTACAGACTGTGGCTGGATCAGAGAGATTTTCCCTACTAGATGGTTTCTCTGGGTACAATCAGATTTGGTTGGCTGATGAGGACCAACATAAGACTGTTTTCACCACAAAATGGGGAACATTCACCTATGCAAAGATGCCTTTTGGTCTTTCAAATGTTGGAGCTACATTTCAGAGGGCAATGGATGTAGCATTTGGAGAGATTATCAATAAAATCATTCTAATTTACCTAGATGACCTCACAGTTTTCTCTAAAAATGCTGCAGATCATTTTGACCATCTAGAGGCAGTTTTTAAGAAATGCCAAGAGTTTGGAATATCTCTAAATCCTAAGAAATGCATTTTTGCAGTACCTCAAGGCAAACTATTAGGGCATATATTGTCTAAAGAAGGAGTCTCTATAGATCCAGAAAGAGTCACTGCCATAATGAACCTGTCTCTGCCTGTCAATAAGAAAGCAGTTCAGTCCTTCTTGGGAAAGATTAATTTTGTCAGTAGGTTCATATCAGACTTTGTAGGCCTAATAAGACCAATTACACTATTACTAAAGAAAGACCTAGTATTCAAATGGACTACAGAAGGGAGACAGGCTTTTGAGGAGGTCAAGAAAGCAATATCAATAGCCCCAGTATTGAGGAACCCTGACTTCTCTAAGTCTTTTATAATGTATGTCTATGGAGGAGAATTCAGTGTTGCTGCTGTGCTAACACAGATTAATGATCAACAAGAGGGAGAGCATCCAATAGCCTTTTTCTCAAGGACTCCTAGAGAGTATGAAGCCAAGTATAACTTTGTAGAGAAACAGGCATATGCTATGGTAAAAGCCCTCAAGAAATTCAGACACATGGTCACAGGTAATAAGATTCTGATACTAGTGGCTCATCCGAGTGTCAGAGAATATATTATGGAAGGAGAAATAACTGAGAAAAGAGCAAACTAGATAACAAAGATTCTTGAATATGATGTGGAGGTTAGACCAACTAAACTTGTCAGAGGCAAGGGTTTGTGCCAGTATATGGTTCAAGATATGGAAAAAATGATAACTGAAGAAACAGAGGAAGAAAATGTATTGAGGATACAAGAGGTTGATCAGAATTCTTGGGTCACGAATGGGATCCAGTTTATGAAACATGGGGTTTTCCCAAAGGAGCTCTATCAGGATAAGAAGAGGTACTATAGGCAACAGGGAGTTCATTTTGTTTTAATTGACCAAGTTCTTTTTAGAAGAAATACTGATGGCATACTTTTAAGATGCATAGAGAGAGATGAGGCCCAAAGAATACTATATGAAATGCACCACGGAGTTTTAGGTGGACATTTTTCTGCAAGAACCACAGCTATAAAGATAAGTCAGGCAGGTTACTTCTGGCCCACTTTATTCACAGACTGTTATCAACTGGTCAAAGAATGCCAATCTTGTCAGTATTATGTAGGGAAAAGAAGAAATGTAGTGATGCCCCTTAGTCCTATAATTGTTGATGAACCTTTTGCCCAATGGGGTCTAGACTTCGTTGGAATGATCAATCCAGTGTCAAGTATGGGGCACAAATGGATTCTAACTGCCACAGATTATTTTACCAGATGGAGTGAGGCAGCCCCACTAAAAGAAACAACAGAAAAGGTGATTCTAGACTTTCTGGAGGGTATCACTACTCGCTTTGGGCCTCCTCGTACTATAATTTCAGATAATGCTAAGGCATTTTTGGGGGCAAAGATATCTGACTTTGCACTAAAGTATGGAATCTACCTGAAAACCTCCTCAAATTATTATCCTCAGGGTAATGGTTTGGCAAAATCAACTAACAAGAATCTGATCAGACTTATTAAAAGAATAGGGGTTGATCATCACAAAGAGTGGCATAAAGTGCTTAATATAGCACTATGGGTAGATAGAATTATACCGAAACAAGTGACAAAAATGTCCCCATATGAATTGGTCTATGGTAAACCTGCTGTGATGCCCCTGAGCTTGGAGATTCCTGCTCTCCAGTTATTGAAACAGATTGAGATTGAGGAAAATAGCCCCATGCAGGTCAGACTTGCTGAGCTCCTGGAAGTTCAAGAAAAGAGGGATTTAGCACATGAATCATTATTGAAACATCAGAAAATAATCAAAGACTGTTTTGATAAGAAAACTTCAAACCCTCATTTTGAAGTAGGATCAGTTGTTTTGAAATGGGATGAGAGAGCTGCCAAGCCGGGTCGACACAGTAAATTTGAGTCATTATGGACTGGCCCTTATAAAATCCGTTCTTGTAAACAATAGAATTCTTTTGAGCTTGAAACGATGGAGGGTGAGCCTGAAGAGATTCCTGTCAATGGGATCTACTTGAAGCATTTCAATTAGACAGTGTCTTTCTTGTGTATTATAGTTAGATAGTTTCCTTTTGTTGTTGCTTTGTTTTTCCCGCTTTTGCTTTGAATAAGTGTTTTGTAAACACGTGGCCACAGCTCAAGTCTCTTAAAAGTCTCGAAACTCTCGCATTCATTAAACCTCTCAAATCCCCAAAATTTCTAAAAGTACCCAGCGCCGCCGCTTTTTATGACGTGTCTGACACTCTATCCCACTCAGATCTCTTAAGATTTTATAACGGTTTTCTGTTTTTAATGCCATTTATGAGACTTGAGGCATCATTAAAATGCCCCAACAACATGAGTTAAAGTTTAACTGATTTTCATTTGTTTCTACTTCTGCTTAGTGTCTTCCCTGTTGCTGCGTTTTTATTACAAAACCTGCTTCCTAATTGTGTCTTCCCTATCGCAAAGCTTCCATACTCGTTTACAGTAAGTTCAAGAGTTTCCAGCAAACACAGAGATGGCAGAAGCATAGTCTTCACAACAGGGGCTAGGGATTTATGAGTCTATCGACAGGCTCCTCGCTAGCAAATCATACGCTTCGGCCCCTGCACAACCCTTAAAGACCTATCCAAGGACTAGGGTTCCCGAGGTTGGTTTTGCGGTCAACTCAGCTAAGGTGCAGGATTTTGCAGACGGTATTGTTGAACTAGCCCTACAAAAGTCTGGCAAAGCTCTGCAAGAAGGAGCACACCAAAGATGTCTCCTGAAGGCCAAGGCTAAACAATTTGAAACATTTGGCATGCGGATATGGACCTCTTAATTGGCAAAATTCATGGTCCCAAGCGTGCATTTATGCCTCGACCTGATTGAGGTATGCACAAAATTGTTTCATGCACCCTCAAGCACCATTCAAAAGGGACCCTTCATGGTGCAAATCACACCAAAGGCCATCAGAGACATGTTGGCCCTATACTATGACAGCACAGCCACGTTTCCCACCATTGCCAAAATGCAGAAGACATGGGCAAACGTCAAATTTCAATTAAGGTTTCTTAATTCAGAGATGCAGCTGGGAGATGAAAATACCCAAATGCCAGCGCTACCAACTGGAAGGGCACAATTTACACAAGCCAGTCAGGAAGCGCTAGCTATGATGGCATTTATCTTCGGAATGAAGGAAGACATCACTGTCTATGATTGTCAACTCGCCATCTTATTCAGAATGAAGACCGTGGATAAGTCTCAAGAGTTTCGGCTAGATTTCTCAGAGCAGATTGCCTACTCAATGGCCGAACAACTCACCAATTTTAAATCAACAGGGGTTTTCAGGTATTCTTCTTATCTGTTTCACCTTACGTTATACCAAAACTATGCCATCTTTTCCCAGTATATGCATCTGAACATGTTTGACCCAAGTTTCGGTCCCAATAGAACTATTCCTGTGTCCGCATGGACACATGTCTTGTCTGAATCGTCTAACCCTTACGAATTTTGGGAATTTTTTCTCACCCCTGCTTTTAGCCACCTAAGCCCAGAGCCTGTTGAAAATAGATTAACATTAAGTGTCAGAGGCCTCATGGCAAATTCCCCCATCCCTTGTGATTATTTCTTTGGGTCTCACCACACTATTATCAGGGTCCATGGTTTTAATGGAGAGACAATATTGCTACCCAAGGTTTTGACTCCTAGGTTAGCCTTCTTAGAAGTCACCCGGCAAATGTCTGTGGTTGATAATGATTATGGCACTGGGAAGAAGAAAAAGAAAATGTATGATATCCCATGGGTGAAGAAAAACATGACCCTATTGGTCAGGGATGCTGAGCACTTATTGCTAAGAAAGTTAGCTGCCCTGGGTTTTCTTTTGATTGAAGATAGATGGAGATATGATCCAATCAGTTTCACAACCTTGTGGGTCAAGAATAATAATGTTGGTGCCAAAATTGTGCACGAGGGTCATCCTTTTTGGGAAGACAGAAGAAACCCTAAGGAGGACATCTCTGATTTATATGCATAATTGACAGATTTGCCCTTTGAGGGACCCAGGCCATGTGAAGTATTTTATAAAAAGGAAAAGGCCTATGACCCTAAGCTCAAAATGGGCACTGGATTAAAGAAAAATTTAATAAGAGATAGAGAGTGGAAGGCTGAGAAGATAGAAGCATATTGGAAATATAGGCAGGAGATATTTGAAACAACCCACTCCTTTGGCAAAGTTGATACAGATGAGAAATGGGAGTCTATTTGGGACGAATGGCATCCTTCTCCAGTCTCTAGCCCTGATACAAGCAAGATCCATAAAAGGAGTGAGGAGTCTGAAGAAGAACCTGAATCCACTCACACAATGCAGGCCCCAAGACAAACATCATCTACAGCTGCTGTAACTACCTGGCCCCAATCTCTCAGCGTCATAGAGAAGCAAAAGAGTGTGATGTCATCACCACCTAGAGGGACCCCATCAGTTTCAATGAGTGGGGCTTCTAGTTTTGTGCAAACACCACTAGTAATAGTGGTAAACGTTGAGGAGAAGGAAACACAGCAAGAAGAAGAGAGGCCAAGGAAACATAAGAAGCTGAAACTTCAACCTGATTCAGACGAGGAGGTAGAACCTCTATTGTAGCCACCACCAAGTATATCTGTTGCTCCTCAGGTACGTGCTTCTTCTCCTTCTTCTTCTCAGTCCTTTTCTTCTTCAATAGGGGTGGCAATCCCAACTGGCCAAATATTATCCTCTGCCACCTCTACTATGCCAATTTCCCAGTTTTCCCCACCTATCACTACACAAGCCATGTCATCACAGGCTATATTATTGCCTCCCTTTTCTCCTTCTTTTCCAAGGAGAATACCTCCTTAGATCCCTCCTAGCCAACATTTGGCTATCCCTTATGGCTTGCCACAAGGTCATCCTTTTGCGGCTGGGTATATTGCCTCTCCCCCTACCTTCCAAGCTCAAGCAGACACTACTAAGAAGGCTAGGGAAGCCCGAATGGACAAAAAGAGAAAGAAGGACAATAAAGCTCAGGTTGTCCCACATATGAGGTCGCTATTTGACCCAATCCAACAACAGCTAACTGTGACCCATTTGTCACCAAATGTAGTTAGACCTAATGAGCAGATGCAACCCCAAGATTATACAATGAGTGCAGTGGCGATGGACATGTCACTTTTTAGGCCACAAGACAGGGTAGAGATGCTAAATGAAACCACTTCTGCTGTAGCCACTGACTATTTGAAGTTATCAAGGAAATTGTAGAAAGTGGAGGTTGATCTAATTCAAGAAAGGGCACATAGTGAGACCCTGACTGCTGAGCTCAAATTAAAAAATGATGAAATAGAAGATCTCACTAAGCAGTTGCAAAATACTGTTTCATGTCAGATTCATCAAGCTACACTGAGCCAAAATGCTTCCTTGAAAGAAGAACTGATCCAGGTGAAGTCTGTTGTGACTACCTTGAAGCAGGAAAAAGCCACATTGCAGAAGAGGCATCAGGATTCCTCCCAACAAGCCACACAGTTTCAACAACAGTTGTTGAAAGAATAGAATAATGTTGCTGCCATACAGGCTCAACTTCAGGCCGAGCAACAAACAGCAAAACAATTGACCCTTGAGTTGGCAAATAGGCCTCAAAATGCAGGAGTGTTGAACCTGGTCAAGGAGCTATATGCATCAGTGTGGGCAAGAATCTCTGAGGAGATTATCCAGCTCAAACCCTCTTTAACTTTCCTGCTACATGCACGGCAATTATGTGAAAAGGTGGAGACTTCAGTTTAGGTCACTTTGTCCATTGTTTCCATGAGAGTTTTTGATTCTCAACTACTGCTGGGGAAACTTTATGACACATTTGACGAAACATTATCAGCAGCAGGGATTAGTGATAGAATGATTGCTGCCAAACGGGTGAATGAGGTTCTCAGTTGCAACTCTACTACAATTACTTGCCAGGAGCTCTTGGATGTGGTTAAGGAGGGAGTGAAGGACATAAAGAAACATATTGAAGACCTGGTGCAATTGGGCCTTCCTTCCCCTTTTCCTAATAGCAACACTGTATTAATGGTTGATGAAATCAAGCCTCTGTTGCTAGCTAGACAAAATGACCAATCAATTTTCCAGGGTCTAACAGATGCCTCATTAGTGTCAGAGGTGGAAGCTATTTTGATTCCCATGGCCTAGCTTGATTTCTAGTTGAAAGCTACAGTCCATGTTTTGCAGAGCTTTTCGCATAAGGACATGATCAACCTGGATTTAGCCTTCCAAGATTTGTAGAACAAATAGGGATTATCTGATGCCGAATGGTCTGTATATCAGACAACCTTGCAAAATTTGTAAATTTTGCTGTATAGATGCACATTTTTGGATTTTTTTTTGAGCAGGCTCAAAAGTCCTCAGGGTCGCCAAGAACTGTAGAGTAAAAGACTCTACATTTTGATTTTTGAGTTTCAGTTGTGCGAGCTCCAATTTTGTTCTCTGCGCCTCAGTTTTGGCAGTGAAGTCTTGACACAGAGTGCGGGCGCGCGGGGTTTTCATTTTTGTAAATTTTTGCCTAAGTTCCTAAGTGCAGCGAAAACTGCCATGTGTCAATAGCCAAGGCACATTCTAAAGTTTCTCAAAGTAGCCGCGGAGAGTGCCACGTATCTTTTTGCATTAAGACGGAAGTTGCCAAGTGTCAGCACCCGTTCTAGTTTCTTCTAAGTTTCAAACGTTCCTATTGAATGTTTCTCATAATGTAGCGGGTCCCTTTTAAGAGCTTCAGTGAGTGCGGAAGGTGCCAAGTGGCAGATGCGAAGAGTGACTTTAGAGTTTCTTAAAGTTACACGGAAGGTGCCACGTGTCCCATATAGTTTCAGCGGAGAGCTCCATGTGTCATCTTCCATGGGTTCCCTTTTGGTTTCATCGCTAAGTAAAGAGGTATGGTGGGCCCCGTTAATATTTCTATAGTTTCAGCGGAGTGCGACAAGTGTTACCATCCGCGTGATTCTTATGAGTCTCTAATGTTTCTACAAAGTTTCTCAGAGTTGCGCGGAGAGCGCCAGGTGGCAACATCTGTAGAGGTTTTGTTTAAGTGCTAAAGTTTCCCGAAGTAGTAGTGGAGATTGCCATGTGTCATCTTCTGCGGGACCCTGTAAATGTTTCAAAAGTCTCTCTAAGTGTGGCGGAAGCCACCATGTATATGTTTCTTAGATTCGCGGAAAGCGCCACTTGTCCCTTTTTCTTTTGAACCTTCTCAGGCACAGACTGTTGGTAGGTCCCATTTTTAATGTTTCTTAAGTTTCAGTGCAGCGGACCGTGACAGATGGCAAAGCCCGAGCACTCCTAATATAAGCCACAGTAAAGACTCAAAGTAAAGCGGACATCGCCACGTATCTTTTGTAGGGGCTGCGGACGCTGCCAAGTGTCAATTTCTGGTGTCTCCTGAGTAGTGAAGCAATTTATCAAGTAAGTCACGCAGAGGATGCCAGGTGTTAGTTTCTTATTGTTCCAAAACGATGGAGTTTCAAGAAAGAGGTGCGTATGAATGCCAGCTGTTCCAAGGGTTTATAGTCGCAAAGACTATCAGAAACTGCCACGCATTCCTACCTGATTCAAAGAAGGTGGAGTTACATGAATCTGTTTCAGCCAATGAACTGGTAGAGTGGCTAACCGTCTCAGATCTGAAATATATTTTCTGTCAGACACTTTCAGTTAAGTCCAAGTTCGGTTAGACCGTTGAGATTTGATCGTGCGGGCAATCTTTGAGCCAGTTCTATGCTATAAATATGGGTTCGGATCACAGTTTAAAGGAGGAGAGATAGAGATTTTTTCTGCAGTACAGATTGTTAGAGAAGTTTGAAGATCTTTTGTAGTGGCCAGTAATATCATTTGCCTTTGTTCTGTTTTCTTGATTCAGAGAGTTTGTATAACTGTGCATGATTCTGTGCCTTTTATGTGACTGGAAAATAAATAAAAAGACGGAGTTCTGTGCCCTTGCTAATATTTTCTATGTTATTACAAAATCTTCTAAGTTGTGAGCCTTTGATCCTGTTTGTTTTTCATCTGTTACATTGATCATGCATTGTTTGCTCTTTAATGTGACTGAATCCTAAAGTAGTTTCACTATGCTTAGTGTTGAGAAACAAAATCACATTCAGGCGCATCGCCATAGTTTAGTTTCCTTTTTAGTTGCATTTGTGATTCTATTTAACTCTATCCCTTTTCCCAAACACTTTTGAGATAAAGAAGAGCCAGCTTCTTTAAAATCTGGAGGTTACTCTGAGGAGCATTCCCACGTCTCAGAGTTTCCCATGTTGGTGTTGGAAACTGCGCAATTCTGAGCATCAACAGTTCCTTAGCAAACTCAAGTCTAAAATTATGACTTGGAGAAAAACCTTTCTCCCAATGGCCAACCATGTCCAAGTTGCTAATAAGATTCTTCTTGCCAACCATGTTTATTGCTTCATGTTGGAGTAACTAGCTAACTCAACTTATTATAAGTTTCCTCTAGTCTGACTAGAGAAATAATAGATATATGCCAATCTCATCATGGACTCATTGTATCTTGTTACATCCCCAAACTACAAACTAGACTTAATCAATAACTTGACATGGTAATTAGGAGGATTAGTCTTAGTTAATTGATTTGATATTGTGGAAATATCTGATTTAACTTTTGATTATGAAGTTGAAACAAATGTTAAATAGTTTTTAATGATTCTCGATTATGAGATTTGATAATGATGCATTGATTGTAATCTTGCGGTCCTGAGTGTTACAGTAGAAACAAACGTGCTTCGAAGAAGGAAGGAGAGAACCATCTTGGAGGAAGGGGTTAGACATTGTGAAAATATAAGTTGACTAGCCATCTGAGTAATCAACTCCTATGTCCTTCTTAACCATTCATAAGTTGACACGTGTCATGTCTCTTATCTTTGGATTTCTATGTTCTTGGTTTATTCTTTGGTCGAAGAAGTTATCTCGTCATTGTGATGGCCGATTAACGTTTTGGAAATAGCATCCCTAGCCGAGAGATAATAATATTTTGAGACAAAGAGGTCTCACATATTTATTGTTCTTGGGGTCATTTGTTGTTCCTAGTCTTTTGACTAAATGGGAATAGTCGATTTTGGGGGAGTATCACTCGACCCCGATAATCGACGTAAATATTGTGAATTCTTTTATGTATTCTAAGTCTTGTGATAACCCTTATCAAGGATAAAACCTTTTAATTGATTATTATCTATAATAATAATAATTATGCTATTATTTATATTTTGATAAGTAGTCGATGGAATATTCCTTTGTGGTAGTCGATCATGATAATGGATGGGAGCTTTGAACTCAACCAACCCATATTATGCTGGGATCAGGCCACCTTTTTAGGAGCACTACCATGTTTAAGGTAGTTGCTAGCCTTTATCGGCATGGGGAGAAATCAGTTATCTCATTATTCTTTGTTTTGGAATCTAGTCTTTTCATCATGGAGGAAAAAGCAATGAAGGGAGACTGCAGGAAAAGAAGAAGAACGAAGGTTGAGGTTGGCTTTTTGGGAAGCTTCGAATGACATAATTGTTTAAGGAAGAACAATGTTATTTCAAATTCAAGAAGTAGTGGAAGGAATCACAGACTTGGTTTGCATTCGACCCTTGCTCATCTCAGGCATCTTAGATTCATGAAGTCTTTGATTATTCAATGGAATATTATGGCACGCAATGCCATGCATGATAAGTATTTTTCTCTGAATCATGGCACAAGCCAGTCGGCCAAGCCATTCATGAGTTTTCTTTTTGACTATGTCATATACAGTGGTTGGGGTGCCGTTCGGCGAAACCCACTTAATACAATTTTTGATTTGCATTCCTACTCTAAGCCACTTAGGCTAAGTTTGTTAAACCCGATAACTGTGAAATTATGCTCAAGGCATGGAGCTGAGCTGAGACTATATATATTCTTGATATATGCTCAATCAAGCATTGAAAAGATTGATTCCCTGAGTCTTTCGACTTGGCAACACTGTAATACATTTTACCATATGAAAACTGGAGCTCAAGGCCATAGTGGCCAAGCTTTTATCTTTTTAATATTTAAACCATGTCGTATAGTGACCATGGTCGAGCCTTTGAGTGTTCAAAGAGAGTTAGACAAATTGCACTTTGTGTTTTTGATAATGTATACATTCATGTGACTGTATTGATGGCCGTAAAGGCCTCATTTTCTTGTATTCAGTCTTGCGACTGTATTAGTGACCGCTAGGGTCTTGTGCATATGCATATAGTCTAATGACTATTATGATGGCTGCATAGGCCTCAATGCTTTGTAAATAGTCATGTGATTGTGTTGATGACCTCATTGGCATCATCTCATCGCATACAGTCTTATGACTAAAATGATAGCCATTTAGGCATCATTGTATGGCATGCAATCCCACGACTGTGATAATCACTGTGGAAACTTTTGATATTGTAAAAGACAGTCCTTTGACTATAAGGATTGCCGGGAAGGCTATATAAATATAGATATATTTTAATGGTGAACAATTGTCACCCAAATAAATACCAGTCGGGCTCACTTGGGTAGCCGACAATGAATTGCATGTAAAACTATTATTACCTTCATGTATGTTGAATGAACCTTCGGATATGAAGGAATTTGTTTCTAGTCTCTACATGAGACAGTTGTAAATAAGTTTATATTAGGATATAAACTAAGTCAATTTGGGATTGAATTATGACTTAACACATAACATTAAGTGATAAATTCTTTTACTTAATACAACTATAGGGTTGGAAAATAACCCATGAGCTCAATTGTTAAAAAAGAGCCATTGATCCATAAGGATCTAACATAATTTTACTATGGCAAGGAATGGCTTAAGTATTATGGGATCGACTTCATCATATGTGATGAATGTTATTGATATAAACTCAAGAGACCAAGACGGTCATGAAACTAAAATTGAAATGAATTGAACAGTACAAGGTGATGTGGAGTCATTGATTCTGTATTTCTAATGTAACCTATTTTGTTATAAACAACCTTGGTTGGGAGTTGAATGTCCAAGTTTGGACTGTGATTTGAATTGATCCCATTCTCATACTAGATCTAAAGGACAAGGTCGATAAGAACTTACTGTAGGACATGACAACTTATAAGTTGAGTTAGGGTGGTGAACACATGACAACGTTCATTGCGTAACATCTTGTATGAAAACTTTTGCCAAAGTAATGCATCCATCTCTGCATGCATTGTCGGTCCACAGTGATCCAGATGGCCTAGTGTCTCCAGTAGTGTCATACGAGTTAGAGTGGATCTATAGTGTGTGACCATGAGACATTAGGAAGGACACAACACCAGTTACTCAGATGGCTAACCAATTGGTTCCAATGTCTAACCTTTCCGTGAAGTGTAGGGCCTCTTCCAGTTAGGAAGATGAGCAGGGGACCGCAGGTCTGTGGTTGGAGGAAAAGCACTAGGATGATGCTCTCCTTCCCAAGCATGGGATAAGCTGAGGCTTATGAAGACAGATGTCATTGGTTCCAGATACAGTGTTTGCATTTTGACCAGTTGGTCTATTATAATGTAAAGATTTGATTATGATGCCAAGAGCATATAATATATATGATTAGCGATGGACTTCACTAAAGATTGTAATGATTTACTTGATTGTAAGTTATGTTATATCTTGATTTGATAAACATGCTTAAATGATAGAAAAGAATATGTTTCTTTATGTTCAAACTTTGATTATTGTAATCCATTCTTAACTATGACTTGATTAAGTTTCATACTTAAGTTAAATCTTGAGTTTTATAGAAAGTGATTGTTACATATCTATCCCAAGGATTGAGGTGGTTTGGGACTCATACATCCCAATACTCAAGGTTTATACCTAATAGCTGAATGGATCACTTGTACCCTTCACAACGATGCTCCTTGGAAAGTTCTAGCAAGAAACTACATTACACACAACCGTGACCTTTGGCCCCTAGTTATTGATGGGATGAATTATGAAGTGTTTCTGACACTTTTTTAAAATTCATGCTTTAGTTCAATTCAATAGTATTTGGAAGGCATGATAGATTGTATCTAAGCATCTAACTAGGTATGATCAATCCTTGAGAGATGGATTGATATTTCCCAACTCTTTTGTATAGTGTAATTGGTTAATCCAATCCAACGACTTACCCCTTATTCTTAAAAGATAAATCAAGGGTAAAAGTTTGTTCAATAAAGTTATACAAACCCTCAAGGATCTATGATATCTTCCAAAACTTTAGTGGAAAATCTAGAGTTAGATATAAGAATTTTTTTAATTTATTTCCTTTGATAAGCTTGCTATTGTAAATATTATTGCTATGATTCCTTAATTCATTATAAACAAAATGTCTATTTTTTCCCCTACAACTTCCTGAAATATTGAATATGGCCAAATGGGAACAAAATTTAAGTCTTCCCCCTTAGATCCATTTATAGTTCCCTACTCATCTCTTTTTTGACCAGAGTCTCAACGCCATGAGGTACTACTCCTTATCCATCCCTAAATCAATTTGGAAATCCAAGTCCAATGCCCAAGATAAATCATAGTCTAGAAACTATTAAATTTCCACTTGCTAATAGGTACCTACCTATGCTTCCTTCAGATTCAACCCTTCCTCTACCCAATTTTTAATAAGAAATAGTCTTTTAAGCATGTCTTCTAGTTTTGTCTCTCTACTCAATTCACTTGACACACCATCTTCTCCTCCCTCTCCATTGCTTTTGGTTGTTACCTAACTTGGAAAGATGTTCTATCTAGCCTCTATGTATTCCATAATGTTGTATCTAAAACTTGTAGATGAATTATTCTTAAACATATCCATAAATTGATATACTTGGTAGTTTTTATTGAACTTGTATATCCTCATGAGGTTAATATTAAACTAATTTATGCTAATCTCATTTTTTAGATGGTGAAATTCACCCACCTTTTGTAAGACTCCTTGCAAGACCACTCTAGCTCTAGTAAGTAAGTCTCAAGTATTTAGGAACAACTAAAGAAACTATAAAAAAGTTAGGAACAATTAACCAAGAATAATAAAGGAACCATTATTGGTGTGGGGAATTTGTCTACTCTTAGTACCACTCTCTACAACAAGGGTGGGCTCAATAGAGCCAACTTTCAATATATTTAGAACATTCACCAAACTATTAATCAAATGGTTGACAAAGTTGATGTTGACACTCACATACCCCTATTAAAAGAGTTTGAATGGTAGACCTTCTAGTATATTGGTTTATGTAATGTAGATGTATTGAATTGTATTTGAATGACAGGTTTAAAACTTTTCTCTATCATAATTTTTGTTATGACAATTGTTGTTTTTATATCTTATACTAGCTTCTATTCAATAAAAAATGTTTTTCTAGTTTCTTTTTTATGATGATGCTTGACTGTATTAATAATCAAATGATGATGAATTTTAATTTTGTTTAATATTGATTAATTTATAAGATCAATAAAAGTTTATGGATTTACTTGTAAAAGATTGTGTATATAAATACTAATTTTTATGATGAATTATTCAAGCTTACTTTAGTTGTCTTGATATATAGTTTCATATGTTGTTTATAATTGCACTTATATATTATATTATGCTTAATGTTATTATAAAGTGTATAATTCAATAGATAATGTGTTTCCTATCTATTTAATTTTAAAATTCATACCTTAAACTTTTTTTTTTTTGTAAATGAATCTTTTAGTGACTATATCCACAAGTATCATCATAAACTTATGTGAGTTAGTTTTTAGTTTTGCAATCATATTATGATTTTCTATTTCAAATTAGTACCTTGTGTGGGTAGGTAGGGTATAC
Source organism: Cunninghamia lanceolata (assembly GCA_027924645.1). NCBI lineage: Eukaryota > Viridiplantae > Streptophyta > Pinopsida > Cupressales > Cupressaceae > Cunninghamia > Cunninghamia lanceolata. The sequence goes on along the minus strand of BSBN01001722.1, from coordinate 1,660,768 downwards.
CAATTTATAGTTAATATAATTTTTAAAACACCATATCTTTCTTCTTGTGTTTAATCTATCATCATTCTATAAACTCTAAGTAGTTTTGGTTTGTATGTTTAATCCTAGATTGACTAATTGTTTAGCAACATATTTTCATAAACAGATCATAAACTAATAATATATTTGAATCTTTTTTGAAACATTTTTTGAAAAAATAAAGGCTAAGAATGAAAATTATACAAAGCTAAAGTATACATTGACTAAATGTATATTTATATAATGTATAACAATTTAGAGTTTCATTTTCAATGGGAAAGAAACTTAGCTTGTATAAGAGAGTACTGTAAGGTGTATTATATTATTTTGAATAAATATGTTATTTGTTATATTATTTTAGAAATCAAATGAGAAACTAATTACAATTATTATTGTTGCTATTGTATTTGTTGAGTATTATAAGGTATTAATTGTTAGTTACTAATTATGAGGAACTAAAGCACTAACCTTGTTGGTTCCCAAAATAACTCCAACCCAAAACTCTAACACTTTCCTAAAACACCTATTGGTATTTTTCACAGACTGGATGCTTGTTCCCAGTAATCCCTACAAGGTAGCCATCATTGATCAACAGGATTATCGGGCTAGGGGCCAACAGTACAGGAGATAGACTCTATAAATATCTCCTCTTCTTCTTTAGGCTCTGTAGAACCAAGGGGGGTATTCCCTATTCAACATCTATAACACATACACATGAACTTACTTGGATGTTGATACAAAGCAGATAAATCCTCTCTTATGCAGACCAAAACTGTGGAATAAGTGCAAAGGGGCTAGCTTTGGGCCTATATTCAGTTGTAGACAGAGGATTTTGGTCCTAAAACTACTTCTAATGTCCTAAAAGGTTTATATATGAAGTTTGAGTTTGATTTTATGTTTGGATGCAAGACTGGGACTTTGGGATGCAACAAAAATACAAGACCAGATCGGTGCCTATCCAGGGCTCGGAGTCAATAGATATATATATATATGTGTGTGTGTGTGTGTGTGTGTGAGTGTTTATCATAGACTTAAAACAATAATCAGATTTCAAGGGGATTTTGCAATGTCTGCCTTACAGACAATACCCAAGATATAGTATTTAGTTATTTCTGCAAGCATCCTTACTGCAATGTATTCTTCTCAATACTTAACCCAAAACATTTAATCTACTCTTTGAGCAGAAGTAAAAGACTAAGCATTCAACATAGGAAACCCATATCCTAGAATCTCTCACACCCCTTAGCTATTTAGATTCAGAAGAAGAACACATTCAATTTGGAGACAAATAACAAAATACATGCTATAAAGCATTACTCATTTAAATCAACATGAAACTAATGAATTTTGTATATAAGACATTCAACATACAACTCATAAACTCACAAAATACCTAGAACAGAGCCACCAATGAGATTGTATCCAATTACAGCACCAAAAGTTGTCTAGTTTTCAACAACGACCAAAATGAGTAACACAGTCTACTTAATACAACAAGAAAGTGTACTCAGTATTAATTACAAGGCAAAAATCAAAAACCTGCTAGATACAGTGCACCACACAAATGGCGCTCAAAACATTAAATGTAGCAGGTAGAAGGAGTGGTGAGGAGAGTTGGACTCGAGCCCTGTGCTGCCGTTTGGGGACTTTCCTCATAAAACTAGTAGGTGGCCAGTCAACCATCGGTCCATGCCTCTGTATGTTGCCATTAATGGCCCAACTACCCGCAGCTCCCCTTAGAAAATGCAATAGCGCGTCCATGGAATTTTCCCACTCAAAACATGACTGCTGATGCAAAGAAAACCATCGCTTGGCAGGGAAATCAAAACTAGCCGTTGATCTTCCTCCCATTGCGTGAGATCCACGGCACAAAATCCATGCTAAAAAGTCACCCACCTGTGATATCGTGCCACGTAGGCACCTTGCTCCTCTATCACTGACTTTTCTGCTTCTCATTTTGCCTCTTATCGCCCATTGTATATGCATGCTCAAATGCATATACAACCGCCTTATATACAAGTCGGACCTCAAAGTGTTACAAAAAAAATTAAAAAAGCATCGGGTCCTGCCTTGTACATTTCCTATTGCACATCTCCATTGTATATTTGCAGATACTAACACAATATACATTTTGCGGATTTCAAATTTTTATACAGTGGATTGGAAATGCTTTGAAATATGGGTTGTATCACTCCCTGCACATCGCATTGTATATCGGCATATACAATGCACGATATACATGTTGCGGACCTCAAATGACTATGAGGTGCTTTGAAATTCAAATCAGGTCCGGTTTGCATCTCCTTACTTGTACATTTCCTTGCATATCGCATCATACAAATGTGATATACATACAATGGACCCTAGCGATTTATCCATTAGATTTGAAAAACTTTCAAATCCAGGCCTTGTATCTCCTTTTGTTTGTATATCGGCATAGACAATGCCATATACATGCATGCCACAGACACTAGCCACCTTATCAATCAAATTGAGAAACCTTTCAAATCCGGCTTGCACTTTACCCTTGCATCTTTTGAATGTATATCGGCATGTACAACACAGACATACAAGCAAAAATATACATACAAAATGCGGACTTTATCTTTTATCAACCGGATTGCATGTTTCATTAGATTCCCCCTTGCACATTTGGAATGTATATTTGATCATACAAACGTAAATATACATTCTGTGGGCCCCAGCCTTGTAACCTGTCTTGTATGTGCCTTCTTGTGTATCACCACCAATGCATCTTACCAACATACAATCTGCCTTGTATGTCCGCGGGCCCCACCAAATTCATCTTTTCCTTGCATGTTTTCCATTGTATATTGACATTGCATATTGCGAAAGCATATTCAAACATACAAACAAAACATACATGCAATCCTTTGCACATACCTACGGACCCGACCACAACTTAGCCCGATCTGAATCTTTTTTGACGTCTGCCGCTTGTATAAACCCATTGTATATCCAAATATACAATCAACAACATACAAACCCCTATATACAAGTGGGAATCTTCAATGGAATATACCTGCAATGTATAACCCAATATGCATACAAATGCATACAACTGCCTTTTGCACCTTTTGAAGCTGATTTAATTCTTTTTTCGGGCTCGCCAATGTATCCACTTGTTGTATGTCAAACATAAACACAATATACATGCAAACACTTTTATACATCCACAGAATATTCTGGGAACCTTCAATGTATATTCCGCCCTTGTACATTTAAACTCGATATGCATTCTGAAATGCATATAACTAATTTTTTTACCATTCTTGAAACCTAATGTGCATTCTTGAGCCCGCCAACATACATTTGCACTTGCACATACAAAAACTAAGCATTTGCATGAAGTGCGATGGAAAAAATGGTAAAACATTGCATGTGGGTCGAGGAACAAATTAACCTCAAACACTAAGGGTTTGAAGGGATAAAAACATAAACCTGCAAACTCAATTTCAGAACCCTAACCCTAGGTGAGCACCACTAGTGGCTCCGACTGGGGACATGCAGACGCAAGACTACAGCAAGAACCAAGCTACTCTGGGGTAGACCAGAGAAAACACCAAACTTGAAACACGACTGACTAGACAAGGCATGTACAAAATATTTACATCTAGTTTACAGTGTGCACACAAGATAAGTGTTTATGAGAAGTAGGGCTTTAGGAACTGACCATGCACAGGTAATTCCAATAATTCACCACTTAGGGCCTGGAGAAAATAGGAATCTTCTCCATGAGTGTCGCTAATTTGGTACGGGCCTACCCATAAGGGCTCAAATTTACCGTGCTTGCCCTTATCCTGATTCCTTGCATTCCATACAAGGACCAAATCACCTACCTGAAACTTTCTTTCTGTAGCCCTTTTATCAAATAGATATTTTACCTTTTGCTGTCTCTTGATGTTTGTTTTTTGTGCCTCCCTTCTCATTTCATCTAGTGCAACCAGCTGATTTATTCTTTTAGTCATTGAGTCCTCAATCTCCTCCTCATTTTCTTGTATGAATTTATAAACTGGTAGGAGGTTGTTCACAGGCAATCTAGCTATTGTACCATATACCAATTCAAAAGGAGATCTTCTAGTTGCTTTCTTGACTGTCACTTTGTCAGCCCACAATGCCATTTTCAGCTTTGAATCCGAAGCCCTTTTGTTTCTGTCTACCATCCTTTTGACGATTTTCATGAGGCTTTTGTTGCTTGACTTTGCTTGACCATTTCCATGTGGATGATATGGTGATGTATGTAACAAATTTATTCCATAATTGTTGCAAAAATCAATAAATTCACCAGACCTGAAGCATATTGCATTATCTGTGACAACTTTGGCTGGTACTCCAAATCTGATAACAATATTTTCTAGAATGAAATCCATCACCACTTTGCTTGTAGCTTTTTTAGTTGGAATGGCCTCAATCCATTTAGTGAAGTAATCAGTAGCAACTAGAATCCAGCTATGTCCTCCACTTTACTTTTCTAAGATTTCCCTTATAAAGTCAATTCCCCATTGCTGAAATGGAGCTTCTACAGTTATAGTCCTAAGGGGCAATGCACCTTCATATTTTAGCTTTCCTGAGAACCTTTGGCAAGGATCACATTTTCTTACCATTCTTTGTGCATCTGAGAAGAGAGTTGGCCACCAGTAGCCTGCTCTAAGAATTTTGTGGGCTATTGTATGGGTAGTATAGTGTCCACCACACACTCCATTGTGCATGTCACTTAGAATATTCCTAGCCTGATTTTCATCTATACACCTGAGTAATACACCATCAGGATTTTTCCAATACAACTTTCCTTGAACACTGATGTATTTAATAGCCTGTAGTTTCAAAGTCCTCTTTTGATTATCACTGACATGGGAAGGACAGTTCAAATTCTACAAATAATGTACTATGTCCTTATACCATTTAGATTCTGACATATTTATAACTTCATTATGCACTGCATTCACTTGGCATGCCTCTAGATTTGACTGTCATCAATTTTGCCAAACCTTGTCCTCTTACCAATTTTGTGATCTGTATTTCAATGTTGAACTCTTGCAATTTATTTATCCATCTGCATCTTCTTCCAGTTACCTCTTGTTGAGTAAAAATATCTTTGATTGCTGCATAAGGCACATCTACAACTATCTGAAAGCCTACCAAATATGGCCTGAAACTTTTGACTGCTCTAACCAGTGCATATGCTTGATTTTCCATGATGTCATACTTCAACTCAGTAGCTTGCAATGACCTGCTAAGGAAAGCTATAGGTTGTTCAAAACCTTCTACGTTTTTCTGCAATAAACATGCAGCAATAGTATGGAAAGAAGCAAATGAGAACAAATGAAATGGCTTAGAAAAATCAGGAGATTTTAGCACAGGAGCCATCTTTATGGCCTCTTTAATGTTCTGAAATGACTTAGTTGCTTCATCTTCCCATTTGACAGTTGCACCTTTCTTCAACATCTTGGAGATATCTTTTGTGGTCTCTACAAAATTAGGAACAAATCTCCTAACAAAATTAATTTGTCCAAAGAAGGACTGAATACCTTTCACTGTTCTAGGGATTTGAATTTTTTCAATTGCAGCCACCTTTTTAGGATCAATCCTAACTCCATCCTTGGAAACAATGTGACCAAGCAATTTTCCTTCCACTACCCCAAAAGCACATTTCTTTGGGTTGAGTGAGATGCCATATTCCAATGCTCTAATAAAGATTTGTTCTAAGTGCATGCAATGTTGCTCCTCCTTTTCTGAATAAGCTGTCAAATCATCTTGAAATACAACTAGGATTGTATCAATTAATCCTGCAAAAGCAACATCCATAGCCCTCTGAAATGTGGCACCTGCATTTGTCAGCCCAAATGGCATTCTCACATATACATAGGTTCCCCATGGAGTGGTAAAGGCAGTTTTGTATTGCTCAGATTCTTTTACCTTCACCTGATTGCACCCTGAAAATCCATCCATCATGGATAAAAGTTCACAGCCAGTCACTTTCTGTAACATGGCTTCCATGTTTGGCAATGGATAATTGTCCTTCAAAGAAGATACATTTAGATTTCTAAAGTCCACACAAATTCTGATGTCACCATTCTTCTTTCTAACTAGAACAAGGTTGGACACCCAAGTTGAGTGTCTAATAGGTACAATTATTCCAGCCTCCCTAAGTTTCATAAGCTCTTCTTGCATTTTTTGAGCTAAGGTTGTGTTGATAGGTCTTTGTTTTTGTCTAAATGGTTTAGCTCCAGACTTCAAAGGGATTTCATGCTGGAATAAGTCCTCTCTATAAGCTTTTAGGTCCTCATATGACCAGGCAAAGACATGCTTATACTTTCTCAGTAATGCAATTAGCATAACTCTGATGTGTGGTTTGAGTTGTTTGCTAATATATACCTTTTTGAGGGCATGAGATGTCCCCAAATTTATCTCCTCCAAATCATTCTTGTTTGTTGGAGATGCCTTTGTAACAAATTGGTCCCTATTGTCAAAAGCTCTCTCTAAAGCGATCAGCCCTCTAGCGATTTTATTTGTTTTGAGTTGAATTACCTCTTTCCCTAAGAGAGTCTCTTTCCCATCCACAACTTCCACAAAGTTCTGAAAATCCACTTCCTGGTTCTCATATTCATCAATGCAATGTAGAAATCTCAACAAATCTTTGTCATCATCAAACACCTGCCAGCTGCATACGTTATCTGGTACTGCAGGTCTAAGTTTGACTTCAACATTTGTAACATCTGATAGAGTGATATCATCTGGCCTTATGGCTACATTAGCTAGAAAATCTGCCCTGACATTTTTTGATCTCTCAATCCAGTTTATGGAATAAGCATCAAACAATTCAATTGTATCCCAAACAACATGCTTATACTGTTTTAACCTCTTATTTTTTTTATGCATACTTACCTTTGACTTGAGAAACAACTAACTCTTAATCCCCAAATGCTTTGAGCATCTTGATCCCCATGCTTCAAAGCTACATTCAATCCTAATAATAGAGCTTCATATTCTGCAACATTATTCATACAAGAAAACTTCAGCAAGAAAGAGAATTTTAGAAGCTTACCAGCTGGAGACAGAAATACAATTCTAGCACCAAAGCCTTCCTTTGAACAAGCTCCATCAAAATACATGGTCTAGAGACCCTGTTGGTCAAGCTCCTGAATGCACATGTCTCTCCCTTTACCCTCTTTATCATCTGAGACAACCCTGAAATTTTCACAATCAGTAGCAACAAAACATATATGCTCCTCTGACTCTTGATCTTCAACTGTGTCTAGTGATCTTTCTTCTCGGATCAGTTTGACATCCTTACCATTCATAGGGATCATAGCATATGACAGGTCTAATTGCATACTCCCACCAATCAATGTTGCCCATCTTCTTGACAACAACATGCCATACTGTGGCTTGATATCAACAACTGTTATATTCATTTTATAGGTCTTTTCAGGATATGCTGCCAGTCTAAAATCCACATCTTTCATAATTCCAATGACAGGTACTTCCCTAGCATCCATGGCATAGCATTTCCCACATGCCTTATCTATCTTTAACCCAGCTTGCTGCATAATAGCCAAAGGCATGATATTTGTTGATGCTCTTGAGTCAAGCATACAATTCTTAATCACTTTTCCATTGATGACAAGGGAGACATAAAATGGTTCAACCTGTGAAGGGAATTTTGTCATGGTTACCCCTAGATATACTTCAAGAGTCTCATCCTCATCCATACACATAGCTTGTTTCCTACCCTGAGTCTCAATATTCTGATTAGCTTGATAGGGTACTCCTGAAATCAGGGACAATGTTTTATTTCTGAACTCCTCAACTTTCATCAGCTCCATCAATGGAACAGAGACCTTTACCTGGGACAAGACCTGAGTTATGTCAAATGGAGCATAATTTTGTATAACAGTTGTAGCCTGATCTATAGTTTTATTTTTATCCTGAGATGATCTATCTTTAATTTTTATGGCTCCCTGACTGTCGTCTTTGATTTGAAGATTTCTATTTTGATTCTCAACTTGGGGAATTCTATTTTCTGGTCCTTGAGAATCATGACCTATTTTTGCTTAAAATTTTTCTTATTATTGCTCTATTGTTTCTTTTTTGTTTCAGTCCCTTTATGACTATGCACTGGCTGGTCCGCAAAAGTATTCTCTTGTTGGTATGAGTTACTTACTTGAGCCTTACCTCTTAGGTTGTAATTGCTTTTGACTTGAGCAACTGCTGTAGCTGTGAAGGCCCTAATTTCTTCATCAGAAGGCCTCTTCAAGTTATTCAAAAAATTGTGTGATTCCTGAGCATAAGCATAGTTATCTTCATTATCCTCATCATAGGAAACTTGCTGACAGACTTGAATCTCATTATTTGTGCCTGCATCAACATCACGAGAGGGATACTCCCTGTTTGTAGACAGCATATTGACATTGTCATCTTCCATGCAATGTGGTTCATTGCATTCATCACAGGCAACAACATTATTATACAGAGACTGAGCAATCATACATTGTGACTATGAATGAGGCATTTGACATATTATGCACCATGGGGTGTCATCAACCATATTGATAGCCTTCTTCAAAGGGTCAGGTGTTTCCTTAACATTTTGAGTCCTTTGACTTGGGTTGTTGTTTGGGAGAATGGGTTTACCATTATGCCAATTGGTATTATATGGCATGTCATGTAATGATGGTCTTCTTTCTTGCCTTTGGTAAACTTGTCTATCAGGACCTATCCCCTTTTCATTTTTAGCCATTCTATAGCTCAGGTCTTTGACAATAGTTATCAATTTATCTAATTTATCCTCAGAAGTAGATGCATTGCCTTGAACACTTTGAGATTTAGTATTTGGATTTTGTAGAATTTTTACATCTCTCCTATTTGTCTTACCAGACGCTCTTCTATTATTTTCAATATTTGTTGCTATTTTGAAAGCATCTCTGAGGCTACCAGGATCTTTATCCCTTAACCCATAAGTTGTTTTGGCATCAAAAGCATTTATGTATAACACTATGCACATAGGTTCATTAGGTGTTAGGTGATGTGGCAATTTGTTCAACACCTTAGTGAATCTAGCATTAAAATCAGCAACCTGTTCATTTGATCCTTTGGTAATGCCAGTGAATTCATTAATGAAGAAACTTGGATCAGTTTTGTCACCATATTGTTCTTTGAAAATTCTTCTGAAGTCATCCCATGATGAAATACTTCTGTCAGGCAGACCCTTGTACCATTCTCTATCCTCATCAACTAAGGATTGCATAAATAATTTCATGAAAACATCCTCATGCTCAACCTCAAAGTTATCCATGATATTCTAAAAATATTTTAGATGATCTTCTCCTGACACAGTGTTATTTCCTAAAAATTTTGGCACTTGCAGCCTCACATGTTTGTCAATAGGATTAGGGTATCCAGGAATGCCATCAAAAACTAACTGCCTGAATCTATCTAGTTGCATAGGCTGCCTATCAAACTGATTTACATTGGCATTTCTATTTGCATTCTGATTTCTTACATTATTTAATGGTACTCTAGCATTATTCGCATTCTGTCTCTGATCATTATGTGGATCGTGCACTTCATTTATGTGTTGGTTTCTTAGCACATTTGTATTGTCAAGGGTGGGAACTGAATCATTTTGAGAAAGTCTCAAAGCTTGCACTTTTTGTCTCATGTCATCTCTGATTCTTATTGCCTGCAAATATTCTAACTCTGCCCTCAAGCTCTTGATTTCTTCAACTAATTCCTCCTCTCTAGGCATAGAAGAGGATGGTTTCATTATATTCTGGTCATCATTATCATCCCTTAGGGATTCATCTTCTTCAAATCTATCAGGGGAATCAAGGAAAGGGCATTCTTAAAACACCTCTGATCTCATTCTTAATCCACCACCTTGCTATCTTTCATATACGTTCTAGATTTCAACCTCAGTGTTTGAAAAATAAGGTATTGTCCACTATGAAGATCCTGGATTGTCCTGAATATTATCATTACTTCTGGGAGAACCCTCTTGACTGGCTTGAATAGTCCCTTTTTTCCTGTACATCATTTTTATGGATAACTCATCAAACAGAGGATTACGCAGGGATCTTCTCCCTTGCATACAAATTTTTACTTTACCGGTTGGGAGATTTGTTCGGAGTCGCCACCTATAACTAGGAATTAATTTCTTTTAAAAAATTAGGGTTCTTTCACAAAGCATGTCCCCAACAGAGTCGCCAAATCTGTTGGTATTTTTCCCAGACTGGATGCTTGTTCCTAGTAATCCCTACAAGGTAGCCATCATTGATCAATAGGATTCCCAAGCTAGGGGCCAACAGTATAGGAGATAGACTCTATAAATATCTCCTCTTCTTCTTTAGGCTCTGCAGAACCAAGGGGGTATTCCCTATTCAACATCTATAACACATACACATGAACTTACTTGGATGTTGATACAAAGTAGATAAATCCTTTCTTATGCAGACCAAAACTGTGGAATAAGTGCAAAAGGGCTAGATTTGGGCCTATATTCAGTTGTAGACATAGGATTTTGGTCCTAAAACTACTTCTAATGTCCTAAAAGGTTTATATATGAATTTTGAGTTTGATTTTATGTTTGGATCCAAGACTGGGACTTTGGGATGCAACAAAAATACAAGACCAGATCGGTGCCTATCTAGGGCTCGGAGTCAATAGATATATATATGTGAGTGTTTATCACAGACTTAAAACAATAATCATAATTCAAGGGGATTTTGCAATGTCTGCCTTACAGACAATACCCAAGATACAGTATTTAGTTATTTTTGCTTACAAATGTCCTTACTGCAATGTATTCTTCTCAATACTTAACCCAAAACATTTAATCTACTCCTTGAGCAGAAGTAAAAGACTAAGCATTCAACATAGGAAACCCATATCCTAGAATCTCTCACACCCCTTAGCTATTTAGATTCAGAAGAAGAACACATTCAATTTGGAGACAAATAACAAAATACATGCTATAAAACATTACTCATTTAAATCAACATGAAACTGATGAATTTTGTATATAAGACATTCAACATACAACTCATAAACTCACAAAATACCTAGAACAAAGCCACCAATGAGATTGTATCCGATTACAACACCAAAAGTTGTCCAGTTTTCAACAACGACCAAAATGAGTAACACAGTCTACTTAATACAACAAGAAAGTGTACTCAACATTAATTACAAGGAAAAAATCAAAAACCTGCTAGATACAGTGCACCACACAAATGGTGCTCAAAACATTAAATGCAGCAGGCAGAAGGAGTGGTGAGGAGAGTTGGACTCGAGCCTTGTGCCGCCGTTTGGGGACTTTCCTCATAAAATTGGTAGGTGGCCAGTCAACCATCGGTCCATGCCTCTGTATGTTGCCATTAATGGCCCAGCTACCCGTAGCTCCCCTTAGAAAATGCAATAGCACGTCCATAGAATTTTCCCGCTCAAAACATGACTGCTGATGCAAAGAAAACCATCGCTTGGCAGGGAAATCAAAACTAGCCATTGATCTTCCTCCCATCGTGTGAGATCCACGGCACAAAATCCATGCTGAAAAGTCACCCACCTATGATACCGTGCCACGTAGGCACCTTGCTCCTCTATCGCTGACTTTTCTGCTTCTCATTTTGCCTCTTATCGCCCATTGTATATGCATGCTCAAATGCATATACAACCGCCTTATATACAAGCCAGACCTCAAAGTGTTACAAAACAAATTAAAAATGCATCGGGTCCCACCTTGTACATTTCCTATTGCACATCTCCATTGTATATTTGCAGATACTAACACAATATACATTCTACGGATTTCAAATTTTATACAGTGGATTGGAAATGCTTTGAAATCTGGGTTGTATCACTCCCTGCACATCGTATTGTATATCGGCATATACAATGCACGATATACATGCTGTGGACCTCAAATGACTATGAGGTGCTTTGAAATTCAAATTGGGTCCGATTTGCATCTCCTTACTTGTACATTTCCTTGCATATCGCATCATACAAATGTGATATACATACAACGGACCCCAACGATTTATCAATCAGATTTGAAAAACTTTCAAATCCGAGCCTTGTATCTCCTTTTGTTTGTATATCGGCATATACAATGCCATATACATGCATGTCACGGACGCTAGCCACCTTATCAATCAAATTTAGAAACCTTTCAAATCTGGCTTGCACTTTACCCTTGCATCTTTTGAATGTATATCAGCATGTACAACACAGACATACAAACTGTGGACTTTATCTTTTATCAACCAGATTGCATGTTTCATTAGATTCCCCCTTGCACATTTGGAATGTATATTTGATTATACAAATGTAAATATATATTCTGTGGGCCCCAGCCTTGTAACCTATCTTGTATGTGCCTTCTTGTATATCACCACCGATGCATCTTACCAACATACAATCCGCCTTGTATGTCCGCGGGCCCCACCAAATGCATCTTTTCCTTGCATGTTTTCCATTGTATATTGACATTGCATATTGCGAATGTATATTCGAACATACAAACAAAACATACATGCAATCCTTTGCACATACTTGCGGACCCGACCACAACTTAGCCCGATCTGAATCTTTTTTGACATCCGCCGCTTGTATAAACCCATTGTATATCCAAATATACAATCAACAACATACAAACCTCTATATACAAGCGGGAATCTTTGACGGAATATACCTACAATGTATAACCCGATATGCATACAAATGCATACAACTGCCTTTTGCACCTTTTGAAGCCGATTTAATTCTTTTTTTGGGCCCGCCAATGTATCCACTTGTTGTATGTCAAACATACAACACAATATACATGCAAACACTTTTATACATCCGCGGAATATTCTGGGAACCTTCAATGTATATTCTGCCCTTGTACATTTAAACTCGATATGCATTCCAAAATGCATATAACCGATTTTTTTACCATTCTTGAAAGTCGATGTGCATTCTTGAGCCCACCAACATACATTTGCACTTGCACATACAAAAACTTAGGATTTTCATGAAGTGCAATGGAAAAAATAGTAAAACATTGCATGTGGGTCGAGGAACAAATTAACCTCAGGCACTAAGGGTTTGAAGGGATAAAAACAGAAACCTGCAAACTCAGTTTTAGAACCCTTACCCTAGGTGAGCACCACCAACACCTAGGCTAGGGATTGTCGTCAAGGTCAAAGGAAGAGGTTTATCAACAAGTTAAGGGGAATTTTGGCCAACTACAGGAGTGGGTAGACTCCTCTGCTCTTCAGGCTTAGCTAGACCTAGGAGGGATATTCCAATGAGTATACCTGAATAGGAATTGAGAATGAACAACTAAAAATATTGGACAACCAAACCCAACTCATCATCTTGACTCCAAAAGCTGTCACTAAGTCAAGAATGACTGGCTGTCACATAACCCCTATATAGATGATTCAACTGTGCAAATGTACATGCACAAGGAAGATGGTTTTTACCCTGAACCACAGGTGAAAGATTTGTTGATTTTTAAAAAGTGTTTGATCCCTCTCCAATATGGACCGGTGCCTACTCTATTGGGCAACTAAGTCATAAACAATAAAGAGGGAAGAAAGAACAGAACCAACATCAACAAAAAACTAAAATGTATTCACATACACTTCCCAGATTATATTTTATACACTAGACATACTTAATGATCCAGAACCAAACTACAATGACCCATTTGCAATAAAAAAATGACCCAACATAAACATGCATGGATTTAAATGCTGTCACACATTATCAAGTCTCTATTACAATCACACCAACAAATGTGGTGAGAGAAAGCATACAATTGCGATTATAGATTTCACTGAATCATTACAAATGGCCATGGAGACATACCAATGCATAAAATATGCTTTACAATTCCATTCCTACATTGCACTAAAAATAGAATCCTCCATTCACTGCCTAGACTGGCTTGATTTGAAGCCCTAAAACTATCCTGAGGCACTGCAGACTAGACAATTGGCTCAGCGACCAACCCTACGAATATCTTCAATTGATGTATATATAGCATTCAGTTCTTGTGCAGCCCTAGGCGTTGAAACTCAGTCAACAAGCAAAACCCACAATGCATTGAATTCCAATCCCAGTCCCCTGTCAAAAGATTCAACTGACTTCTTGGGTGCCCATGCCCTGCAAGCTGATCTTGTATCCTGGGAAGGATCTGCAGAAAATTTGGTCACTGGCACATTGCACCTTCCATTGAATTTGGGTACCTACGCTTATACGACAAACACTATTCCAACGATCATCTGACTTTTGCATTTCTACAACCTCACGCTTTCATAGCGGCCAAAGAGTAGAAAGGCACCTTCATTTTAACCTTATTTCATGCATTAGTCGGCAAAATGTGATTACATCGAACTAAGCGTCACTTTTCCTTTATCGGTAGGTTTTCACCTCTTCTAACTGTTCCATCTTCCACTGTTTCTACCCTTTGTCGGCAGATTTGATCATTTCAGAACTAGGCCATCTCCTCCTCTTATCGGTAAATCTTTAATTTGCTAAACTCCATCTTGTTTTGTCAATTCACCCTTATTGACAAATTACACATTTGCCAAACTTCACTTTGGCACTTCCTTTTCTTGAACTGTCGGCAACTTTCACCTTATATCGCCTCTGTCAGAAAATCCTCAAATTCTAGAACTTTTTCTATTGGCTTCCTTCTTTGCTTTGTCAGCAATTTTTTCCTTAGCCAAACCATTCTTTTTTTTCCTCACTGTCGGTAAAAAAGCCTATCGACAAATTGCCAAAATTTTGAACTATTTCATTGGTTCAGTTTTCAGCTAATTCCCCAGCAAGGGCACCCTTCCTTCTTCCTTTAGCCAAATTCATGCCTTTTCCATTGGTCCTATTTGCCTTATTGATAAATTGTCTGTCGGGCGAACTCCTTATCTCCAAACCATTCGGTTCCTGAACCATACTTGTCGTCAATAGAAGACTCTTTTCTTTACCTTAGAAACCTTGCCGCAAGCCTGTCTCCTTTTTCCCTTTATCAACGAATGTTCCATCAGTTGAACCTTTCATCGGCGAACTTGGAGGTTTGCGAACCTCCAATTTCACTAACAAAGCTTTCTTTGTCTTCAATTTCCTTTTTGCCTTAGAAGCTTCTTTTTTTGCTTTGTTAGCAAAAAGGACCCATGCCGAACCAACTTCCTTATTGGCAAAATTATGTTTTTCCGAAATTGACTTACTTCTCCTTAATTTGCAAAAACTTGTTTTCACGAACCAAACACTTTGCCTTATGTCTCTTCTTTATCGGCACAAAGAGACTTTGTCAAACTTCCTCTGATTCCTCTCTTACATGTCTTAGTCGGCAATCTTTCTCCATTTCTAACCTTCCCTTATCGGCAACAGGGCTGTTAGTGAAACAAGACGTCGACAAATCTGTTGGTTCGTAAACCAACAATTTTGCTGACAAAGACACTTGCTTTGATTTCTTTGTTTTATTCCCCCTTTGCTGATACACATGCCCTCCTTCAACTTCAACTAGTAAATATAAATATTGGCAAATCGGCAAAAAATAGAACTTGCAAACAAGTTTGAAAATTAGAGATTTTGCCAATTTGCTGATAATGGGCAAAATAGAGCAAAACTTCCAAAGGGGGAAAAAAGAATAAGGGTTAACCATTTTTGACCAAAGCAAAAACACAAACACCAAACTTTGAACAAGCACAACTTTTTCATTTCAAGGAATTTTGAGATGGTTCAAAAGGCAAAGTTGCTTGGAATTCAATTCTCTATTCAATGGTGACATCTGATAAGAGATTTGCATAAGATTTTTAGATTTTTGGGGCAAAATGGGAACCAAAGGAATATATTTTTTCAGGTGCCAACATTGGCTTTGGTTGGGGATGTGTGACAAGCAGTGTCACAATGAGGATCCAGAATATTTCTTGGCAGACCAAAAGCAAAAACAAACAGGGGAAACAACTGAAACGCAAACCACAAAACATATATACAAGAGAACATACAGTCAAAGACTGTATCAAAATTTTGGGACATTGTAGGCCAACCCTGTAGAAAACTTATGCAACCACTTGCCTCTATCAAAGACAAACTGAATGAAGGAGCTGATCTCCATCAACCCAAACTTGCATTCTTTACCCAGCTGCAACAATTGAAGGCCCTCAGCATGCACTAATCTGCAACATATACTTATTGAGCCAAGGTCAACTTTATCAATAAAATTATTACCACATGGAAGCCATAAAAGATAGGTACTTGAGCTATTCATATCCGTATCATGCTTGTTCCAGGTAGCAAGGGGTGCAAAACTAAAACTTAGGTTAGCAATAAAAGAGACAAATGAAGGCAAACCTCTATTATCATGTATCGGGTTATCATACCTACTAACCTATTCATGCAAATTGAGGGAAAAAGAAAATATCTCCAACTTACATGGCAAAGAAAATTGTGCCTGAGTGCACTATTGATCCACAAGAGAAGGCACTTCATCTTGTAGAGCAAACTGGAAAGATTCTAGCTCAGTCATATCTTTAAGTTGGGCTGCAACATGTTGAAATTCAGGCATAAACATGCCTCATTCCTCATTCACATCAATGTCCCACACAAAGGACTCTACCTCTACTACAACACCAACACATTCAAAAGCTAACAAGTCATCCATATCAAAATGAAATCATTTATATTCACTGGTAACTCCATCAAGCTCTTAAACAAAATCTTCATATGTGCTGCTACAGACTTCACATTCTGAGTCATAATCACAACTCACTGCAACTCAAAACATCATCACATAAATCAATATCATGAGACACTTCAAATGAAGAACCATATTCTTCCAATTGTCTCTTTGTTTCACTTTCTCTTGGGCAACTTGCTGTGTCATATTCACTGCTGCAAACAGACTGACGGCACACTTCTTCTTCCACATTCATTTTTGTTTTATTTCCTTGTGGCTGAGATGAAGCACACTTTGCATGAGGAAGACAACATACCTTGCACCAAAGAAACAGGTTCTCATATGCATCCACATGATCACCATCCTCAAAATCTAGGGCAATCTCTTCAAACTGAAATTCCTTGGCTACACCAACAACTATCTCTGATCGGGTATCCTCAATTGCAGCCACCTCTATGTCATCCTTGTGCAAACAAACATTACTTGCTTCATCACATACATGAACAAAGGAGGGAAATACATCAAACAAGAAACAAGTTCCTTGCTCACCATCCACTTCATTTACTTGTATACAATCAACATAATCATCTTTACAAATTGATTCGACTTGCTATTTATTCATGCACATAGTATCCTCATTATTCGCTGAGCCACACACCTCATACTCAAACTAGAAATTATCATCAAATTTATCATTATCACTTGATGAACCATCCAATAGAGTGCTGATCCATTCACTACTTTCATCATCTACATCTGTGTCATACATTACACCAACATCGTCTCCTACTTCTACCCTTCTGACTACACAATCATCATTATCTGATGCTACATTCACTTGATTTTTTGTATCCACATTGCTGCTGTTTAGATCAACATGTTTATTACCAGCAGCACATGCATTTATGGACAACATGCCCTTTATGTAGTCATCTCTCATTTTCTCCATGGAGTCTAAGCATTCATATGCCTACTGCATACTCATTATTTTGAAATCTTCTCGCACATAAGTCAATCTAGTTTCATATGCTTTGAAAAACATATCAATGCAAGAAGGAATGTTAGGTTTGAAATAATTTGGAATATTAGAAAGGGCAATAGAAAACCTGTGACCAAAATCCTTGCTTGACTCTCCCTTTTGTCTTTTGATTTTTTTCTAGTTCTATGACAAGATCAGTAGAAGACCTTTAGCAAATTCTTTTTCAAATGCTGCCACAAGTTCATTCCACGAGGCAAAGGACTGCTCGAGAAAAATTTCAATCCATTCTCTTTCCTTTCCATGCAAGGACCTAACAAAAAACCTCATCCACATGTCTTCATCCTCAAACTGATGTTCATCCATAAACTCTAAAAATACATTAACATGTGTGTCCCCTTCCCAAATATCATACCCATCAAACTTGGGAAACTGTTTGTAGACCTTGGTTGGCATACTCATTGTTTTGTAATCAACCCATAAGAGGTCTAGCTGATCATATACAGGATCTAAGGGAGGAGTAGGGGACTGACAAACTAATTTTTAGGGGCAACAGGGAATGCATTGGATTGCATCCTGGACTCTAGCAGCCTAGTCTAAGTTTCTATTTCTTCTTCTTGCTGCAATAATGACTCCAACAGTTGTTTGGTTTTCTGTATTTCATACTACTGAACTGCTAAGTCATTATAATTTTGCATGGGTGCACATAGGTTTTGATTTGTATAACATGCAGAGCCATGACTAAAATATGTACTTCTAGGATGGTCATGGGACTCCATGCCCATATAGTTTCTAGGGTCTAATACATATGAAGGCTCACATGACGAAATATCCCTAGGGTATACATATTCATACCAATTGGCCATGACTAAAACATCCTATAAGGTAGGGCAAAAAACTAAGGCATATAAATTTGTTCCTTTGACAATATAGGAACAACAAAATTTAAAGGTTAGGAAGAAAACCATGTACCTTTATTTTCACTAGCTGTTGCACCTTGATATGGAGCATTCAGATCACCAATAACAACTAGGGTACAACAACAAACGAACTTGAGTTCTTTGACAACAGAGTCGCAACGTCTTTGAAAGAGGAATTCCTTGAAATGTGACTGATCTTCAAGGCCTAAAATTGATGCCGGGTTCACCTTACACCATAGAGTCTTCAATTTCGTTGAACTCTCACATTCATCCCTAGAATCGATGCGAAAATGTTGGCGTAAGTTGACGGGATGTCGACTTACCCACAACAAAAAATTCTGCCACTACAAACTCACTATAACCAAAGGCATGTTGCAAAGGTCTTCAAAATTTTAACAAAGTCATACTCCCTGGCAATGGCACCAAAATGTTGGTTCCCAAAATAACTCCAACCCAAAACTCTAAAACTTTCCTAAAACACCCAGGCCAGGGACTATCGTCAAGGTGAAAGGAAGAGGTTTATCAACAAGTTAAGGGCAATCAGGAGTGGGTAGACTCCTCTGCTCTTCAGGCTCAACTAGACCTAGGAGGGATATTCCAAGGGGTATACCTGAATAGGTATTGAGTTCAAACCAGATGAACAACTGAAAATATTGGACAACCAAACCCAACTCATCATCTTGACTCCAAAAGCTGTCACTAAGTCAAGAATGTCTGGCTATCACATAACCCCTATATAGTTGATTCAACTGTGCAAATGTACATGCACAAGAAAGATGGTTTTTACCCTGAATCACAGGTGAAAGATTTGTTGATTTTTAAAAAGTGTTTGATCCCTCTCTAATATGGACCAGTGCCTACTCTATTGGGCAATCGAGTTGTAAACAATAAAGAGGGAAGAAAGGACAGAACCAACATCAACAAAAAATTGAAATGTATTCACATACACTTCCTAGATTATATTTTATACACTAGACATACTTAATGATCCAGAACCAAACTACAATGACCCATTTGTAATAAAGAAATGACCCAACAACAAACATGCACGGATTTAAATGCTGTCACACATTATCAAGTCTCTATTACAATCACACCAGCAAATGTGGTGAGAAGAAACATACAACTATGATTATACATTTCCCTGAATCATTACAAATGGCCATAGAGACATACCAATGCATAAAATATGCTTTACAATTCCATTCCTACACTGTACTAACAACACGATCCTCCATTCACTGCCCATACTGGCTTGATTTGAAGCCCTAAAACTATCCTGAGGCACTGCAAACCAGACAATTGGTTCAGCAACCAACCCTGAGAATATCTTCAATTGATGTATATATAGCATTCAGTTCTTATGCAGCCCCAGACATTGAAACTCAGTCAACAAGCAAAACCCATGTTGCATTGAATTCCAATCCCAGTCCCCTGTCAGAAGATTTGGCTGACTTCTTGGGCGCCCATGCCTTGCAAACTGATCTTGCGTCTTGGGAAGGACCTACAGAAAATTTGGTCACTGGCACACTGCACCTTCCATTGAATTTGGGTACCTATTCTTATACGACAAATACTATTCCAATGATCATCTGACTTTTGCATTTCTACAACCTCACGCTTTCATAGCGGCCAAAGAGAAAAAAGACACCTTCATTTTTACCTTATTTCACGCATTAGTCAGTAAAATGTGATTACACCGAACTAAGTGTCACTTTTCCTTTATTGGTAGGTTTTCACCTCTTCTAACCATGTCATCTTCCACTATTTCTGCCCTTTGTCAACGAATTTGATCATTTCAAAACTAGGCCATCTCCTCTTCTTATCGGCAAATCTTTAATTTTCCAAACTCCATCTTGTTCTATTAATTCACCCTTATCGGCAAATTACACATTTGCCAAACTTCACTTTGGCGCTTCCTTTTCTTGAACTGTCGGCAACTTTCACCTTATATTGCCTCTGTCGGCAAATCCTCAAATTCTGGAACTTTTTTGTTGGCTTCCTTCTTTTCTTTGTTGGCAATTTCCACCATAGTCGAACCATTCTCTCTTTTGCTTCATTGTCGGTGAAAAAGCCTATCGACAAACTGCTGAAATTCTGAACTATTTCATTGGTTCAACTTTTAGCCAATTCCTTAGCAAGGGCACCCTTCCTTCTTCCTTTAGTTGAATTCATGCCTTTTCCATTGGTCCTATTTGCATTATTGACAAATTATCTATCGGGTGAACTGCTTATCACCAAACTATTGGGTTCCTGAACCATACTTGTCACTGATAGAAGACTCTTGTCTTTGCCTTAGAAACCTTGCCGCAAGCCTACCCCCTTTTTCCCTTTATCGGCGAATGTTCCATCGACCGAACCTTTTGTCGGTGAACTTGGAGGTTCGCGAACCTCCAATTTTGCCGACAAAGCTTTCTTTGTCTTCAATTTCCTTTCCACCTTATAAGCTTCTTATTTTGCTTTGTCAGAAAAAATGACCCATGCCAAACAACTTCCTTATCGGCAAAACTATGTTTTTCTGAACTTGACTTACTTCTCCTTCATCGGTAAAAACTTGTTTTCATGAACCAAACACTTTGCCTTATGTTTCTTCTTTATCAACAAAAAGAGACTTTGTCAAACTTCCTCTGATTCCTCTCTTACCCATCTTTCAACAATCTTGCTCCATTTCTAACCTTCCCTTATCGGCAATAGGGCTGTCGACGAAACAAGTCATTGGTGAACCTGATGGTTCGCAAACCAACAATTTTTCCAACAAAGACACTTGCTTTGATTTCTTTGTTTTATTCCCCCTTGTTGTGTTAGTTGTCATTGATGTCAAAGGTTTGTGAAGTTGTCATTGTGATTGTGATGTTAGGATATGGATCTTGATGTGATGTGAGACCATATAATGATCAAATCATTGTGCAATTCAGTTGTTGCTAATAGTATTACTTGCAGAGAGATTAGGACATAAGGTCATTGGTGCATGTCATCTTTTCAATCAGGAGTTCATAGAGTTACTACACTTCAGTTGTTGCTTTGGTTGCATAATGTGCTCATGGATTTATGCTATGGTTTGGCTCCACTATATGATGTTGTTTTCATAAGGTTGGTGGTGTTATGTCAAGAGGTTGATTGTTGGTCTTATGCCAAGACAATGTTGATCTTATGCCAAAGTGTTTTATGTTTTCCATCATGCAGAAGTTGAGATAGTTGAGTTATGTTCACAAGATCATTCAGATGTTGCTTCAAGAGTTCATAATGTTCATTTATACACAATATGGTCTTGCATGGTGTTTGATGGTTGACAAGATGTTTACTTATGTTTATCAGTTCATGGGTAATATACAATGCACAAAGAAGTATTGTATTGATGATGCCCGTGATAGTGTTGTTGATCATCTTTCAATGATGGTGTTTGATGGTGATATAGGAGTTCACATGACATGTTCAAGAAAGTGAGGGTTCTCTGCAACAGATTAAGGTTCATGATTATTTTATCTGTGATATCAAATGATCTATTTCCTTCAGAGATTAAGGTTCATGGTTCAGGGTTTTGTATTCTTTAAATGGTCTAATTCCTATCCTTTAAACCCTAATGTTTTATTGAACAAACTCTTCTCTGCCCATCATAAATAGAATGCACTTTTTGTTTATTTTTAAGTTGACCTGCAGTTACAAGTAATAGTCACTTAAAGTGACTTGCTTGAGGGGTCATCAGTCATAAAGATGACCGATCCTCTCCCTTGCTTAACTGATGTCATTGGTTTTCATTTGTGAGCATGGGTGCCAAAAGGATAATTGGTGGTCCTTTTTGAATATGAGATGGGTGCGATTATGATAATCAATGGTTGCAGTTTAAACTTAGTCTTCTCTCCCTCAAGCATGAATGTTGATGTGCATTTAGCCGTCATATTCTTATAATTGTAGTGTTCTTGTTTATTTTAAAGGCTATTTTTAGCCATTTCAAAAAGGCAGAATTTTGTGGGATTCAAAAGTTATTTTTGGGAGATTTTTTTTCTAATTTTAAGACTTTACTAGTGGGCCTCTTGAGGCATTAAAGACTACAAAGGAGGAGATTTTTTTAACAGTTTATATGCAATATTAATTCTTTTTAAAGAGAGAGTTTATAGTAGTGGTTTTTCTTTTTGAAAAGAAATCTTTATTGCAGGGAAGATGATAGATGGATATTATTTTTTATAAGGCTAGATTGATCAAATTGAAGATTTTTATTTGCAAGACATGGATGCATTTTTATGTTGGGAGATGGTAAATGCAGGGAAGATGAACAAATTGGAGATTATTGAAGAGTTATTTTTAAAGAGGGAAAATGAATATGCAGAGAGGAGAGGAAAATGAAACGTCATCTCATTTTTAATAACATTGCAGGTTCATTGTGAATGGGATTTTTGAGGACTAATATGCAGCATTGAAGATATATTTTTTGGTGAGGTTTTGAGTTGAGATGAATTCAATGCAAGAGATGATTGAAAGACATTGTTGATTGCAAATGAGATATATTGTTTTGCAGATAAAAAGGAAGATAGTATGCAGATTGAATTGATTGTGAGGGTATTTGCAGATTAAGGGCAGAGCTTGATTAGTTTCTTGCAGAACACAGAAGATATGCAAATTGAATGAAAAGAGATGATAGAAAAACAAATAAGATAGACTTGTAGAATTACATGACTAAGGAGATGCAAGTTTAGTGATTTGTATTGAAACAAAAAAAAACCTCTATATTCTTTGTATTATTCTGAGATTGTATATTTTTCTAGTGAGGCACATTGTAGCCAGTGAGGCTTGCATGGTCAGTGAGACCTGGTTGTTGCCAGTGAGGCATGTATGCCAATGAGACAATTTTTGTAATTAGTGAGATTCTATTAAGCTAGTGAGGCAAATTTTCAGAGTGATTTTTTATCCCTATGAGGGTTTTCCACTCATCAAAAAGATGTGTTATGGTTTATGTTATTTACCTCTATGTGTGTGTATCCTAATGTTTTTCTCATAAGGTCCTGTTCACACTATTCATCATCATACTTGTGCATATGTGTTTGATAGATCATTGATGTCTCTTTCACTCTTTGTCTTGTAAATTAAAAGGTGCAAAAAGATTTTAAAGATTATAGACCACTAATTCACCCCCCCCCCCGCCTCTCAGTGGTCCTATACTCCAACACCCCTTTGCCGATACACAGGCCCTCCTTCAACTTCAATTGGTAAATATAAATATCGATGAATTGGAAAAAAATGAAACTTTCGAACAAGTTCAAAAGTTAGAGGTTTTGCCGATTTGTCGATAATGGGCAAAATAGAGCAAAAATTCCAAAGGGGGAAAAAGAATAAGGGTTAACCATTTTTGACCAAAGCAAAAACACAAAGACCAAACTTTGAACAAGCATAACTTTTTCATTTCAAGGAATTTTGAGATGGTTCAAAAGGAAAAGTTGCTCATGATTCAATTCTCTATTCAATGGTGACATCTGTTAAAAGATTTGCATAGGATTTTTTGATTTTTGGGGCAAAATGGGCACAAAGGGAATATAATTTTTTAGGTGCCAACAAACCCTAAAACCTTGGGTTGCACCATTTTCTTCTATAATATAGATATAATTAAATAACTAAATAATGAATACATAATTATATCTAAATAAAATGAGCTAAGAAATTAAAAGTTGGAGTAGAATAAGAGTGTTTAGCTTATTTATGATGAATTGATGATTTGACCTTTGATGTCAACTCATTAATTTGTTGCAATTGATTTGAAATCAAGTTATAGATTGAATATCAAGAATTTATAATAGAGCATTGCTAGAAACTAATCTAATGTGAATTCCATTATGGATCACTGTACTATTCTCTATTGTGCAACCTAATCCTATGTTGATGTGTCACAAAATCTGTTGCGCTTATGCCTTCTAACCTATTAGTGCTAAAAATTAGAATGAGGCTTGATTTGAGGTGAGAGATGAAGAATTAGGCTTACAATTTTGGTCGTAATTTAATTTCCTAGAATGTTGGTGTATAATATCACAAACATGCCAAGAAAACAATTTAAGATATAGATGACCTAATGGGTTTATGTGTGATGCAAAGATAAGACTTTAAATGTTCTCTAATTGAATAAAAAATTTGTAGTGATTATCACCACTAATTGATGTTAATACTTTATGATTAGTAATGACCTAAGTGTGTCTATAAATATATATGCTTAGTCACTCAACTCAAGATTTTTGGCACATGGATGGATAGGATAATGACTAACTTCCTAGAAGGTTGAAACATGAATGGGAGATGTACATTTTAAATAGGAAAACTAGGTCACATCATGTGACTCAATCCATGGATAGGGCCACACTTTGAAATCTAGTCTAGTTCCAAGGAAGAGGACCTAAAGGAGTGTATTGATCTTGACCCAGGTAGTGTGTAAATAGGTTTGGGTAGTGGGTTCATGACTAGGGGTTAGATTATGTGTCAAACAAGTCAAATTGAGCACTATGACAATATATTCATGACATGTGCTTGAAATGATATAAAGCTATAAGATTTAATACATGTGTTTAGTTGAATTTTAATTTGGATACAAAATAAAACTAGAGCAAAACCACCTAGTGCATAAATAGACTTACATAAATAAGAACGAATTAAGAAGAATTATATTCATGAACTATGTACAAAATTAGAAACCATAAAATGTAATGAAGTCAAATTTTATAGATAATTAAAGAAGAGGTAAGGATAAGAAACCTATCTACTAAAATAAAATAATTTTTCCAAATCCTATATAGATAAAATAAGAAAAGAAAGCAAGCTAATCCTAGAATTAGCTAAAGAATATCTACAAATAAAATGCACAATATATTTAACATCCATCTAAGTAAGAATAATATAACTCAAGGCATAATAAAGTATATTTAAACCAACACCCCTTTTTAGTACAACCTAGGTGGGTGAAAAGGATGGGTCTCCTAATTAGGTCATGTTAGAATGTACAAAAAATGTATCCCCTAAAGAGAAATTCCCTCCAGAGAGAGAGAGAGTAGGGGGGATAGGAAGCTCCCTTAAGGAACAACTTCCCAGACCCCAGAAGAGCTCATAGATGACATATTTTTTCTATATGAAAGGTTTAATGAACATGTCTACAAACCTGCTTTGAGATCACACAATACTAAAGTTTAATTAATTTCTAGATTAGATGGGATATTATATGTAGTGCATATGGACCTCAATGTGTTTTGTCCTTTGAGAGAGAGAGTGATGCCCCCTAAGAAGAAAGAGAGAAAAATAAGAGAGAGCTAGGAATCCCCCAAGGAATAACTTCCCAAGCCCTTTAGGAGCTTGTAGATGAACAAATTTACTCTCTATGAAAGGTTTGATATAAAGATGTATCTCTTTAGTATGTATGGACCTCAATATGTTTAGTCCTTTGATGTTGGATTGGGTTTCTTGAGATGTGAAAGACACTCTAGTTATTACAGTAGATGACTAAAGGCCAAATGAAAGAATTATTAAACTCAAAAAGGATTTAGTGTAGTCAAATGGTATTTGTGGAAGCATTAACAACCCCTCAATACTTGCCCTATATGGATAATGGAGTAATAACATGTTTCTTCTTTCCTAACCAACGTATGGGGTCAGAACCAAGATGGAAGTTGTAATCAAATGTGGACTTTTTAATGTTAGAATAACCATCCCAGTTTGAATAGATATATCTAACCAAAATTGTATCATCGCCTACTATGTAGTTGCTCCCATACATGTATGTGCTTTGGACATAGTGCAATATCCACTTGGTAGCTTTCCAACGAGTTTCATGTAGCTCTTGTATAAAGTGAGAAACTAGACTGATGATATAACAAATTTTTAGATAAGTGTGAGTCAAATATATGAGGTTGCCAATAAGTTATTGATACAAGGTAGCATCAACTAATGGAGTAGAACACTTAGCCTCGAGCTTGAATCTAGAAAGAAAGGGATTCAATGTAGGCTTGTAAAAAGATCAAGAGCATTCTTAGATTATGCTAGACTAATCCTAGAATCAGTCTGAGTGAACTTGATGATGAGAAAGTGGTGTAGAAGAACCAAGGCTATTATATCAAATCTACAATATAGAGTTATTTTGACTTAACCAATGATATCTATAGAACTACATGTGATGAGGTCATCCACTTATAGAATTCAAAATAAAAGATTATCATTCCATTGTAAGATGTAAACATTAGGATTTGAGTGGCATTATGAGAACCATGATGAAAGGAAAAAGGATTCCATATCCTTATACCAAATTTGAGCAACTTGTTTAAGTCCATAGAGAGACTTACATAGTCAACAAATCAATGAAGAATCGTATGCAAATCCTCATGGTTTCTCCATATAGTTCTTTTCCTATAGATCCACATGAAGAAATTCAGTCCTCACATAATATAAGGAACTAGAAAATGATTGGTAGTGGAAATGGCAACAGTTAAGTGAATGGAGTTCATCTTGGATACTAGAGTAAAAGTTTCAGAGTAATCAACACTAAAAACCTATAAAAAACCTTTTTCCACAAGATGAACCTTGAACTTTCAATGCTCTCTTTTGTACCATACTTGGTTTAATATACCCACTTGCATCAAACAATCTTCTTCTATTTAGAAGGGGTATTGTAGAGTCAAAAAGTGCATACTTCACATTTTCCTTTCATATTTTGCTTGATTTATTATTCATAACTAACATACATGATTAGGCCCCCTTTTGACCACCTTTGAGCTAGAAATACCCAAAACATTACATTCCACCCAAAAGATGTCCTTGATCACCAAATCATGACACCTCTTACTTAATACATGTTATCCACTTGCCTATGCCAATGTGTCCTCTAGACATCATCACACACACACTAATTTCTGTTGATAAACCCACTTTTCTCAGCAATGATCACCTTAATCGTAAAGCTTAACTTACTACATGCTCCAATAGTTGTTTGGTTCCCAAATCATTTATTTCTAGAATTTTTTTTTAGGAACTCTCTTCTTCAATCCTATGTCCTCACTCCTTTTGTAACCTTCTTCATCTACGCACTTAGTGTTTCAAAAAACTTTGTTGCACATCTACATTGAAGTCCCATTGTTGCACATCTTGGTATATCCTTGGGAATTCTCTCCAACATTCCTCCTCCATAAATAAGCACCTACACACACCTTCCATTTTTGGAAAGCATCTAGGCCATGTGTCACCATTATTGTAACCACACCTACACTCCTAGGATTACACACCTATAAATATAACCTACTTTATTTTGAACATGCAACCTAGGGAGTTGACTAAGGCAACCTCCTAACCATTCCTTAGACATAATTACCCTTGCAACTTCCCGCCATCATTTTTCATCTTTGCAACAACTCTTGCAAACTACAATGGAAAGAATAATAGGTATAGAGAAGCACATGGCACATCTAACATAAGACACTACCATCTATGGACAACCACTAGTGCACCAACCAAACATGAGCACCCAAAATAGGTCACTAGCATCCCTGTTAACTGTAAGCTAGGAAATCATTTTCTTATCAATATACAACTTACTTTTATGCACTAATTTTAGTGTCCATTCCCTTATTGTTTTTAAGACCACTTTAAATTTGTTTCTAGCCAACCTAGTGATCATAGAAAGATGTTGCAAGTTTCCCTAACGTTAGAAACACCTCTCCAAACTTTTCCAAAAAGTTGATTAGCAAATTCCAAAGGGTCCTTAGCACCTCCAACACTATGGCCCCTATTTAAATTTACAAAACATAATTTTTACTTCTTGTCTACACCCTAACTTGGTTGGGTTTCTAATGGTAACTTGGCTAAAAAATTAGTTCAGACTCATACAAAAGTCTATTCTTTTATCCAATCATTCATTATGTCACCTCAATGAATGACTAGGAAATTTAGTATCTTTGTCTCCTCTCTACACAACATATAGGGAATTGTATAAATTGCCATTGGAAAGTGGAGTTGAATATTATAGATCTAGAGAACACATGCTTGGGGCATAATCATCCTTCTTCTATCATGAATCCATTGTAGACTTCCTCCTCTTGACTATCCTTTTGTTTTTGTTTTCCCCTTCTCGTATTGTTGGAATCCATAGAACTTTATTTTCCTTCTCCCATTGTCTAGAATTCTTGTTATAGAATCATATCTTAAATCTAAAGTCTTTCCTCTATTTCCCTCTTTGTCTATACCTCTCATGTGATCCTTTTACATCCTATTTGACCTCTATTACATGTTTCATTAGGCTTTAAAAATTAGAAGAAGTATTGGTTAAGCCAAAGGGCATTGCCAAAAATTCATAATTTCCTTCACGAGTCTTTAAGGTGGTTTTAGGAATATTATCTTCTTTGACATGAATTTGGGGATAGCCAGAATAAAGAACTAATTTAGTAAAAAAAATTGGCCCTCAAAATCTCATCTAACAAATCATCAATAACAAGATTAGGAAATTTATCTTTGATAGTTAATTTATTAAGTTAATAGAAATCAGGGTACATTCACCAAGTCCCATCTTTCTTGGGAACCATAATTATAGGAGTAGAGTAAGGAATAGTACTTGGGAAAATGACACATACCTTTTGTAACTCTTTAACAGTCTTATCAATTTCATTATTTTGCTCCAAAGGATATTGATAGGATTGAATATTTGAAGGATGGCTACTAGGAATACGGAGAATGACATGGTCATGGGACCATTGTGGGGGACACAACGGAAAACCCTTTGGGTTCCTCAAATAGTTGTTGATACTTATCAAGGAGGCATTGCAAGTTCAAGGAAGGAGTGGAAGGAGTTTGAGCCTTTATAGAGTGAAATTGGGCAAGGATGAAAGAACACTCCAACAATTTTTCCATATGATGATAGTTGACCATTTGAACATCACTTGCCTTCATTCCTTGTAATGTATACTCTCTACCATTATGGTTAAATTTGATTCATAGCTAGGAATAGTCACAAGTGAGTGGTCCTAAGGTTTGCAACCATTAGACACCCAACACCACATTTATGTTGCTTAAGGAAAGAACAAACATATTAGTGGTCAATTGATAGTCCCCCAAAGTAAGTTTTACATTGTGACACTTTCCCCATAGGACATAGTATTACCATTATACACCTTAATCTAAAAATTGTTGTAGGAATGGATATATCAGTAGAACTAGTTGGTAAGTTTTCTGCTAATGAAGTTATGGGTGCTACCCCCCATCTATCAAGACTACTGCCTTTTGTTGTTTGATGTAGCCAATTACTTTTAAGTGTTTGGGAGAAGAGAAGTTGACTAAAGCATGAATAAATTAAATATGAGCATTAGGAGTGGATTCCTATTCTAGGGGAGCCAACTCTTTTTCCTAATTTGAATATTCCTCTGAATCATTGGGCGCTCTTGTAGAATAAATGAGATACAAGTGTTACTCCCAACACTTGTGACCTTTTCCCATTTTTAATCACAAATGAAACATAGACCATTAGCCTTTTTCTCTACCAACTATTCTTTGGATAGATTGTGAATCATGGTGGGTTTAGTTCCTCAATTTGTGCATCTTTTTTGGGTTAAAAAGAGGACTTGACAACTTTTCACTAGGCTACAATTTTGTCCTTAGTGAGCCTAGCCAAGGAAAGAGGATCGTGATACTTGATTAGTTTAAACATGAGAAAATCTGACCTAAGATCCTCTTTTAAACCACTTATAAAACAACTTTTGAAAAATTGTTCATTAAGGCCATGGGTCTAGTTAGCTAGTTTCTCAAACTTTGTTTAATAGTCCCATACTAAATGGGTTTGGCATAATTTAGTGATGGTGCCAATAAATTATTCATATGCACCGGGGATAAATTGGTTTAGGGCTTCCTTGTAGAAGTTTATCTATGTGTGAAATGGGAAAGTCCTATAAAACCTTTGAAACCATTGAATGGGTTCTTTTTCTAGGTGAAAAGAAGAAATAGAAAGCTTTTACTTGCAAGGAATTTGATGTAT
The DNA here is from genome assembly GCA_027924645.1 of Cunninghamia lanceolata. Classification (NCBI taxonomy): domain Eukaryota; kingdom Viridiplantae; phylum Streptophyta; class Pinopsida; order Cupressales; family Cupressaceae; genus Cunninghamia; species Cunninghamia lanceolata. Next base: position 1,630,193 of record BSBN01001722.1, on the reverse strand, counting down.
TACAAAATATTAGTTACCTTGTATAACTAACTGATAGGATCTATACCATAAAATTTGGGAAAGTCTAGTTTAGGGGGGCATGAAATCTAACCTTGAGTTAGGGAGTTGGACCCCTTTGTAGTAGTAGAGAATTGACCCTTGTTTGAACTATACATGGATGTTAATTAGTCTGTTCTAATATTTGGTTGAACTTTTCTTCATGGGCCACTTGTAGGTAATCAAGTCAATCATTGAGAGATTGCACAACAAGCTTTGGTGGGTCCTAAGAATAATGACCTATTGATATAGTGACAATCCAAAGGTAGTAGAAAAGGTGACCAGAGTTATATGGGAAAATGATCAGGAGGTAGAGACAATCACAACTATGTAGGTGTCTAAATGAGGAACATATGAGCTTAGTTTAAAAAGGGTTATCCAAAGTTATAGATTAAATTGATTAGCTTGAAAAGATGATTGGAATGGGACAATCCACTAGAAGGGGTAAAAGTTAGGTTAGGCTCTTTTTTTACTACTATTTATATACCCTTGGGGTTGAATTTTCCATCAATACCGAGAAATTATGGTTGGAAATTAAGAAAAAATTTCCCTTGAAGTTTCAAATCTGATAATAGGATGGCAAATTTTGTAGGTATGTAACAATAATTTGGAACCTATAGATGATCTGATTGATGTCAACTACCCAGGTATAAAAAGATGGATCAACAATACCCAAGACAAACGACACATATATAGGGATAAGAGAGAAGATGTTACAATGTGTGTCTAGTTTGTGAGCTTGCTAATATACTTATCCCATTTGTAAATAATATCAGCCCAAAGTTTTAAAGCACTAACTACGTAGGATTAGGATCGTACCCATAGCCCACTACCCTATCTCTAAGGTACAAGGTGAGTAACCTCCTAGGGCTAACTACTTATTGGTGCAAATCACAAAATTTAGATGGCCAAAGGTTACCTAGGGTGAGGTTGCAAAAAAATCTTATGGGGTCTTTTGATATACCAAAAGGTACATGGAAGCTCATGGCCACATATAGAGATTGTTTGAGGCTTGGGTATTAGAGCCAAAATACTCCTCACTTCACTAGATCCTTTATGGGGAATCCAACTTAGCCAAAAATGATAGCTCATCTAAGGATATTTGAAAACCCTTGGCACAAGGTTTCTAACTTAAAAATTAAAAAGAAACTACTTATAAGGGAATTTCTTTTAACAAAACTTAGGTAAGAGATTTAGTATTACTATGGATATAACTACTTTCTAATCTCCAAGAACCCTATAGGGCAAGGTGAACGCATACAGTGGATACTTTAAAAAAGCCCTAAACTAATAAGGTTTTTTGTAGAAATGGCCCTAGAAAGAGCTCTAATACCACTTGTAATGAACCTATAAGATGGATAAAAAAATACACATAAATATGTAGAAATGAGAGAAACAAAATGCTTTTATTATCTTCACAATGCCACTTTGAGGGGGTAACCTCCCAATGGAACATACACTCTAATTACAAATATCCAAATACCACCTTCCACTTGGGTAGTCATTACAATATACAAAGTCTTGGTAAAGACAACTATTACCTTCCCATGCATGTGGGACAAATACTTTATTCTAAATTACTAGTGGGATGACTTACAAAGCGTATGCATCCATACCTTTATTTAATATTACCTATGGGTGACATACAAAGCATATGCATCTAACTAATACTAGGTACTTTTGCAAGTATGGGCCTAACCGGTGTTGTCATTGATGTCAACATACTCCTGTTTCATTGATGTCAAGGATTGGATGAGTTGTGTGCTAAGGATATTGAGAAAATTAGCCCTATCAGAAACAAAGAAGAACAGTAAAGACAAAGAAGTTCTATGAAGTAAAGATTCCAGTCAGTTGAAGATCAGAGTATGTGCATCAAAGGGTTTGTAGATATATGTCTGAAGGTTCTCCAGTCAAGATTTCAGAGGTCTGCATGAAGATTAGAAGAAGTTATGGCCATATGAGTAAAACTGGTTCTAGCAATTGTTCAGTAGTGACAGAGTGGCTCAAATAGATCCGGTGAGATCTGGTAATGCATTATCATGCTTTGTGGATCTGGTAGCATATTTGGGAGGCTAATTTGAATTGAGAACTAGATTGGCTCGTAGTTTGGAGGTTTGCAAGTGATTCTTCTAGTGTGACAGTGATGATCGGATGTGTTCTTGAGGTTCTGGATGAAGATGCAAATGATTGAAGTAAGCAGAAGTGGTGTGGATGTTCTTGGTGATTCAAGCAAGCTTGTGGAGGTCTCCATATTGTGTCCAGTTCGTGTTGTTGGTCCGCATTGAAGATTGAGCTCGTAATTATTTGGGTGATGGCATTTTTCCCAGTCTTGGCCTACCAGATGATTTGCACATATTACAGATATTCTTGAAGGTGTTTTGCGAAGCCTGGCATGTTCCTCGAAGAAGATTGAAGTCCTAGATATGCGTGGCCGATAGGGTAGTCACACACATGAAGTTTTTGTAACAAGTCAAGTTGTATTTTTGTAAATGCTCTGTAATAAAATAAGTGTATGTTGTGCCGACTTTGATGATCATTCCAAAGTCGATGTCATGTATAAATAAGAGTTGCGAAGTGATTTCAAATGTATCTATAGTCATGATGAAAAAGTGATAGAGAGGAGAGGAGCAAAAAGCAGAGTAGAAGTGTTGAGCTTAAATGGAACTGTCTCAAGCATAATGAAGATGCTATTCTCCAGTTCAAGTATGTACTATTTATATTATTCTGTAGACAGTGTGTCTCCTGTAGGCAGTGGGCCTCTTGTGAGTAGTGTGCTAGGGTAGTGAGCCCTAATTGGCAAGTGCCATTTTTGTTCTTCTTATTCTTTTAATAGAGAATACAATCTTGGGTTAGTCACCCTGTGGTTTTTCCCTTAATCGGGTTTTCCATGTTAAAATCTTGGTGTCATATGTGTTGAATGTGTTTTTGCTCTTGAGTTATTGCATTGTGCTTCCATGATTAAATCATTATTATGCTGTTGAAATATAAGAAGGATTTAAAAATTTAAAGAACAAAAGTTTTGGTGACAATTGATTCACCCCCCCTCTCAGTTGTCTGTCCTAAAACCAACAGGCACAATATAGTAGAATGGGGTTTATAACATCCATCCCATATGCAAACCGCTGACCCTCCTCCTTAATGGCCCTCACTATAGAAGACCAACTAAACAAAAGAATGCGGCTCCCCTTATCACCAATGATGGCTTTCTAAATAGTTAGAATGGCCAATCCTATGATCAAATGAAGATCTATGCCCTTTCGAGCACCAACACTAAACTGGGTGTCCCCAAAGAAGGTAGTACATCCTGCCCTCTATTGACTATCTTGAGGATCATTTAATACTAAGCTAGTCCCCATGTGTTGTATACTTTGCAAGTTTTATACTCTAATGGACTATACACTGGTCCACAATTTTTTGGGCCCTTTTTCAAGGTTGTTAGTTGGCCCATGGTTTTATGCCTATTGTTTTGTTCAACCACTTAGTAGTTTCCTATAGTGATGTGCTTGTAAATAAACACATATGGATTAGGGTTATTATGGTTGAGAAGCACCTTATTGTATAGGTAGTCTTTGGAGCATGGCTATGTTGTGAGAATTCCCCTAGCTTTAGAGTAAATATATGTTGTGAAGCATTGAGGCTCTCATATTATATTTTACCACTTATTGAATAATATATTAGGTGAGTGCTTTGGAGATTAGGTTTTTCCCTTACAAGAAGTGTATATCTTGTGTTATGTTCCTCTCTTATGTTATTTCTATGCTGATTTGTTTAGTTTTGGTTTATTTGTATTATTATCTTCATTGGATTAGCTAGGAGATTATCATACTTTCCTTTCATACTATCTATCTACATGTAAAAATTAGGTATTCTAGTGTACATCCTAATAAGTAAAGATGTCACATAAGATGTGTTTGTAGGGAGGGATGACACAAATGTGAGATACCTGTACAAGTATAGAGTGGTGTAAGTGAACCCTATAAGAATTTGTAAGAGCATTAATGAATTCTTAAAGATAATCCTGATCATAGAGTTTGCTCCATTGTATTTGCATGCCTTGCAATAACAAACCTAAGTTAAATTGGTTAGAAATTGAGAAAAATTATAATAAGAGAAGATTTTGATCATTTTGTTGTGAGTTCACCACTTCTATAGGTGGCAAAGATGTGCTTGCTTTGATAAACTAGTGTTTTCCACTTTACTAATGAATTCCCCACAAACAAACATGAGTTCAATTTAACAAACTTGTGTTCATTGCAATGTTACTATTTTTTTGTTCACAATGAAAATTAGTTGGACCTAGGTGTAATTATTCAGAAGGAATAATAGAAAACTTCGAGGTTATGCATTCTTGAATGGTTGATGCCTTGACAAAGTTGAAAAGAAGATTCATTTGTTAGGATAACCCATCAGTCCAATCAGGACTGATAAGTTATCATGACAAAAGAATTGATCATCAAAGGATCAAACATTCAAGGAGATACAGTTGTTCTACAAAGTTTGATCTTTCAGGAGTTACAAGTTAAATTGATTATTAATATTAATCAATTTTGAATAAAAGAGAGAAAGATGTTGTATTACACTGTTATTTCATGTCATGTTTTGAACGTACATCCAGGTATCTGTTACTTTATCTCATGCATTGATTAAAAAGGAAATACATATACATCAGAGAAACTAACTGATCATGTTTAAAAGAAATGTTCAAATGTGTCCCACACAAGCCGTGGGAGTGACTAAACTGAGCAATTGTAGACATGCAAGCTATGTATTTGTTTGATAAAAGAAAAGAGAAAAGAACATATAATAAATCTAAACATCCATCATTGACTGATGATGGAGGTTGTTGTTGAAGCTGGTCTTCAAGTCTTCAGTCTTCATTCTTCAAACCAAGCCACCATCCATTTGAAACCTACAAATTTTTTTGGGACAGCCCCGTTAGTGCTCCAGATGTTTACAGTTATCACATGCTTTTATCAAACAGAGACATCTACTTATCATATCATGCATTCGGATAAGAATTCAGATCAGATAATGATACGGATTGAGAAGAAATCATGAAAGAGATCAATCAATGCTATCAAGTATTTTTTTTTATGCTAACTTGTTTGTTCACTGTGTAGGTATAGGACAAATTTTGTTGCTGATTTGAAGACAAATAAACATGTGGATTAAATGTGGCTCCCACAAGGGTTTGAGCCCAGCATGTTTCTTTTCATTTTTTTTGAAAAGAGTACCAGAAAAGATAGGATGCATCATTCTAAGCTATATCATGCATCATCTAATCAACTTACATAAAGAAGATGTCATCATGACATCATTACAGTTGATTGAAACAAATCAGAGCTATATGACTGAATCAAGATTGACAAAAGGACAAATTTAGAAAATCATATTACAGTCATCTCAAGAGTGATACAAGTTTTCAGATTATTGTGCCTAATAAAGAGAAGAGAGATAGAGTAAAGAGAAGAGAGATAGAGCAAGGAGGATACAAGAACTTATGTATCATTTGAACAAGTTGCAAAATAAATCTTCTGAAGGGTCATCTCATTATGACAAAGGAGTAAGATGAAACAACATTTTATACCAGGTATTTCTCATGTTGTTTTCATACTATTTAAAGATGATCAAAGTTTAAACATCTATATCACATTCAAAGTTACAAGTGTCTCATAGAAGTAGTCAAGTAAATGCCACATGGAATAGCAGATGGAACAGTAGAAGGCAAGACAATTATAAAACAATATGCCAACTTGACTACCATAAAATAGAGCTTCACAATATATATGAGATAGGTGTGCAGTCATCCAAAAAGAAGATATAAACTTTGCAAAAGGCTATCACCAATGCCTCAGAGCTTCAAACCATCAAAGGATACATGAAGATGAATGCTACAGTCTAAATGGAGTAAGATGTTCAAACAGTTAAGCATCGAGGGATGAAGCACATAATACATAAGAAAATACCCCAACACAGTGAACGGTCAAGAGACATGACAGTCAAGTCAACTTTCAAGATCAAATGAGAGACAATCATGACTAAAGTGGAAGATATAAATAATAGATATATATAGGATGCTCACTATTCATCGAATGATGAAGACTGTCACTAACCATCAGTGTTCTTAAAGAAGGAGCAAGCTGTAGAGTAGCTATGTATGTCATCACTTACATGACAGTCAAGTACATATGCAAAAACAAGAGACTGTCATGTATGAAGTTGCAAATACAGAGAGATATAGTACAGTAGAACATAAAGAATGCAACAGTTCAAGGATACATAGAATGATTCCATACATTTCAACATTATTGTGCTTTGACAAAACTTTATTTCTCATGCCCAAGATACAGAGGATGCCATGCAGTCAAGAGGATGCCACACAGTCAAGAAGATGCCATACATGATGCAGTCAAGAGAGATACAGTGCAGTCAAGAAGATGACATGCATGATGCAGTCAAGAGAGATACAGTGTAGTCAAGAAGATGCTACCATGCAGTCAAGAGAGATACAGTGATGTCACGTAGTCAAAAAGATGTCATGGTCCAGTAAGGAAGATACAGTTCAAGAGAAGTGAGATAAATGAAGATCAAGATACAAATACAGTCACCATCACCATGTACAACCAAGACAGTGACCAGTGAAGTAGTTTATATAAGCAGGAGACATTCATGATACATCATAATGGTCATTGCCCACCTACAGAAGAACATGAAAAATGATGAGATAAGCAGTCATTATGCACAAAGGCGGATGAGATATACAATAAACAACTAAAGAGAGATAGGAGCATGTTATCCAAGCTACAGGTGCATATCAAGAATGCCACACACAATCAAGAAGAAGATAGCCTAATCTCTATGCCATGGTAGAATCTAGTTATAGTAGAAAGACAATCTCATAGTCAAGAGATGATGACATAGCCAAATAGTCCATCATATTACAGTTTGCAAACTGAAGAGGTATACCATATGCAAATAAGCTAAAGAAACACATCTATGCTACAGGAGAGCCTCCCAGAAGTGTCAATATATGATACTCGTGCAAATGGAGGTAAATGATAATAGTTATCATACATAATATCAAAGGTTTTGCTGTCATAACAGAATATTAACATGTGCTTCTACCCAGTAGCCACAGTGGAATGATGAGGTAAAATGTGTCATCAACAAATGTGAAACAGTCACAAGGACAAAAGGGAAGTGTTATGAAAAGCAAAGCAAGAAAATACACTTAAAATACTTCAAAACCCTTATACTTTCTGCCAACAAATAGAGATAAAATCACAGTCAAGGTGGTGCTGCATAGGCAATAGACCGACCATGTTGAAGAGATCAAACCCTAATGATATTTTTGCAAACACAGTTGAGAACTTTCAAAAAGATGCCATGATACATTCATAACCAACAAAGAGGAGTAAGAAGCATGAAAGAAGGTATACCCATCTACCAAATTAACAAGATTTCTTCAAAGATACATCAAACCTTTCATTTCTTACAGTATAAAGAGAAAGAGATCAAGTAAAGCAGTATGGCCATGGCATTACAAGGATTTTTCTGTGCAGGATGAAGTTGAAACCCTAACTTCAAGGCTCACAAACCCTCTAGTAAGTTAAAGTTTTTGATGCCTATTAACAAGAGAAGCATAGCCATGGTGGGTAGAGGTTCTAGAAATGGAGGAGAAGTTGAAACCCTAACTTCAAAGCTTTAAAACCCTCAAGTTTTTATATAATGAAAGTAGATTAAGACAAAAGAAGAAATATGCAGCCATGGCTGACAGAGACAACATTTTTTGCTATAAAATGTAATACCCACGTCTATCTACAAACTTGTCATGCTATAAGGAGTGAAACCAAAGATAATGAAGCTACAGAGATTAAATGGCAAGTGCTTACCCATGTTGCTGACAGGAAGAAAGATCTTCCACGGGCTCACAGTGGCCTCAAACTTCCAGAAGAGCAGATGAAGACTGTCGAGAAAGAAGCACACATAAACATAATGAAGGTATTAAAGAGTGCACAACAATGGAGGTATTCATAGAAGTAAAGAAAGCCGTGACCATATAAATGAAGAAAGATACAGATACTTAAATGTTTCATATCAAACAAAAAGCAAAGTTACCTTCTTCCTAACACATGCAGAGTTCCATGGAAACGACAACAAAGAGCCGTTGAAAGGAGAAGACCAAAACCATGATGGAGGTACTTGAAACCCTCAGCTAGCATGAATTTTGCAGAACTCAAAGAGAGAAGTCAAATGAAGAGTGAATGAGAAAAGATTAGGGTTGTTTTCCTCTTTTGTTCGAAGGTTCTTTTGCTCAAGTGCATTTTTTGACTTAAGAAAAACCAATTATTACTTTATCCAATTTGCTGCCGTGGTCAAGACTTTCCCTAGCAATCATAACATACAGTGGTCGACAACAACCCTTTAGAAGTTGGTTTTTATTAAGTCAAGAGGTCGATATAACATGTGGGAAGGCTCCAAGCCTTATAACCTTTGAAGATTCCTTGGTGGTCAAAAAGTGAAGGAATAACAAATCACATGCTTAAATTCCTTATCCATTTCCAAACATCCAAGGATAGATATCCCCTTATTATGCATAGTGAATAACAACCAAGAGGGTGTATGATTTTAGACATGGAATATACATATGTAATACATGGAGTTCAAGGATAAACTTTCATGCATGGTGGAGATATGACTTCATGGGTAATAAGGTATTGTTTTGTAGTGATGTGATTATTACATAAAGGCAAATGCATGGTGGCAGTATTGATGGTGATAGCATATGATGGGCATTTTTATGCATGGGGTCAAATTGCACAGTGGAGTTGTTCTTCCTTCCTTAACTTCAAATTGCATATGGGGATATAAGGAGATTTAGAAAATGGATGTATGTGCACAATGGCAGCAAGGGGGAGTCATATGGATATTTATGCATTTTTGTCTTGTGCATGGAGTGCTACAGGAGTGACTGAGTTTCTTTTTATTTTCCTTGCAGAGGGAGATATTTTTTCTCTTTCATGTATTGGAGTGATAAGGAATTTTGTAATTATTCCTAAGTCCTATTTTGCAAAATAGGCAAATGTATTGGAGTGATAAGGAGTAATATTTTTCTTCTAATCATGCACGATTTTACACATTTATTAATTGTAAATAAATAATAAATTAATACTCTATAAATTACTTTATTATTTTCCACAAGTTGTAAAATCAGAAATAGAACAAATTGTAACCAATAATAGAGTAATATTCTATTACTTTATTATTTACCCACAATCAATTTTGTTCATGCAAAATCATGCAAATTGATTAGTTGAGTTAACTAGGTCACCTAGGAGGTTTTGCATGACTTTTAGGAGTATTTTTAGGATCCTTGGTCAAAATTTTAGTCAAACATATGGAGAGGCCCAAATTGAAGCTATTTTTACTCAATTTTTGGCAGTTTTAGACCCTAATTTTGAGGATTTTTGAGGTTGCTCGGGAATGAGTATTTTTAGAGGCAGTTATCTGCAACTCTATATTTTTGCATGCCTCTTGGAGAGAGTAGACCTATATATTGTAAAGCAAAAGTTTGTTTTTGCTAGTTCTTGATTCTCATTCTGATTTAGACAGATTGGAGAATTCTTGTAGCTCACTTTTACAGTTTTATTGAGAGATCGATAGGTTACAGGTTATCTTTTGTCTTTCTACAAAGCTTTCCTTTGTTTATTTCAGATCAGTTGAATTACCTTTCCTTTTAGTGTTGAATGTTGAAGTGATTTTGATGAAATTTTGTTGTGTTTTATTATTAAACCTTCAAAAGTATTGTCTCACCTCATTGTTTACAACATTAAAGCATAAATTCATCACAGGTCTTAGGTTGTGTTAACCAGAAATAGTCTTTTTATGCTGTGAAAAAACCATTTCCTTCATAAAAACCTATTTTCAAACCTTCCTTAGAATCATTTTTGTGGTATTTATGCCAAGTCTGGATTGTGTAGAAGTCAGATTTTTGAGCAAACATTGTGAATTAGATTGCATTATTTTTATCCATATTAGGTGCATCACCATTTTACCTTTAGTATTCATTTAGTTTCTTTCTTCCCTTTTCCCAAAAAGTAAAAAACATAAATCTCAATAGAACATTTGAAGGGAACCAACCCACAATCTGGAGGTCTAATCTTGTCATAGGGCACCCACAACCTGAGATTAGTCCCATGTTACATGGAATTGCAGTGCTTTAACCAGCCTTGCATACGGGTGCAATTCCTAGTGATAACATGCAACAAACAAAATTAATGGACAAGCAACAAATTCTTTTGCCACCTCCCAAAATGAAAATGAACGTAAAAACCTTGAAAATGCATAAAAATATAAAAACTAAAGCTACCCACCTATTCTTAACCTATCCATGGAAATTTTGATCCTACCAATCCCATTTTCATTAATCATAAACAATAGATTTGAGGAAACTAGGTTTTGGGGAAAAAGTAGGTTTTCAAGAAATGTGGACATGTTGTCCTACATAAGCCGATGCACTTGCCATATATGTGGTGCTTATCTCATACTCTCTTTGATAACCACTTCCATTCTCTAAATGGTTTCCAGTTGTAACTGAAAATTTTAACCCTAACCTAGATCAAACCTAAATCAAGCAGTCACACAATAGAGTAAGGAAAAGATGAAATCAAAATAACTATTGCAAATATCAATAAAACCTAAAATAAATTTCATCATAATAACACTCCAATGCTCTCCTCTATTTCGCCTTGGGGGAAATGGCATGCATAAAGCTTTCTCTTAGATTTTTTGTAGCACAATCTATAAAAAATAGAGTATAGTTTTGTTGCATCATCCAAGGTGTTAGAGGAAGAAAAGAAAAAAGATAGGTTTATATAGAATTTTGGTGGAAGAGATGTGGGAAAGTTGCCATTATGCAACAGAAGATAAATTGAAGTTAAGTGATGAAGGTTAAAGAAAGTTTCCATTATGAAGAGGAGATAGAAAATGGAAATGGTAAAAGGAGAGAGAGAAGAGTGAAAGATTGATATAGTAAGTTCATTTTTAATTAATTAAAATAAAATTTAATTAATTTGTGGCATGAATAATTAAATAAATAAATAATATTTATTTAATTATAGAAGAAAAGATAGATAAATAAATAAATAAATAAATAAATGTATTTATTCAATCATAAGTGGGATTAAAAACAATTAAATAAATATAGATATATATTTAATTTAGAGGAAAGTAAGAAAATGATAATTAAATAAATATAACTATTTATTTAATTTGGGAGAAAGATTCTAGTGCAATTTTTAGTGTCTACACCAGTCACTAGAGCTCAAATTTCCTTGATCTCACATATGCAAATGAGCTTCTAGAAAACCTAATTTTCTATTTACATATGTTGAAATAACTTTTTGTAAGAAACCATTTTCTTTGTAGGTATTCAACATGGGACTTAGGTATATGTCTAAACCTTGCATATATGGTATGTCCTCATATCCCTAAATTTACAAAACATTTTTCCTAATAAGTTATCTTTAGAATGCACTTGAATCATTTATGTTGTCTACTTTTCATGCATTGGATGGACATGAGGAGGCACACAATCAAGTGGTATTCATAAAATTTGTAATAATGGTAAGTACTCATGTTTGTTTAGCATTTCAATTTTATTTTCTAACACCATTATTCTACACATGATCCCTCACCCATTTTTATAGGTCTAGATGTGGGAAGTGACACCCACTAAGTATATGGAATGCCTTTCCCAAGGGGGCAATATATAAGTGCCCAAATATAAATCTAACATATGAACCTACATGGCATAAAATATAAAAAAAACTATAATGTTTGACTGATGTCTCCAAGGTATAATGTCCTGCGTTATCTTCTTGGGACTCCCCATGAGTTTTATATGTTTGCCTTTTGCCATCTACTAAATGTCTATCTTATCATTTTGCTTATAAACTTGTTTTTCCTCCATAGTTATGAATTTACCATGGTGAATTTTTTTTGTTAAAGTAGCAAACTCATAATATATCAAAAAAATCATTCTACTTGTTTGTACACATGCTTTTTCCCAATTTTGTAAGTTCATATTTAGTTCTTGCATCAATTTAGCCTAGCTTAGACCTAGAAATTCTATATTTAACTCCCAATAGCTTTAGTCTCTACATATAGTCATCTTTTTCATTGATTGAGGTTCCATATTTTTTGTAATCATTCACACACGTGTGAATCTGAGAATTTGAGACCATTTCTACAGCCATAAAGGCTTTGTTGATTTTACAAGTCATTGTTCAACCTCTACAATTTAGCCATATCCTCTAGATCATTTTCCTATTGTGAAAACCCTTGTCCGTTCTCTCTTGGAGATTCACTACATTGAACATTGAGGGTGTTAGGATTGTTCCAGGATTTTCACCTTGACTTGTTCTCAAGGGTTTTTCATGTTGTCACTGTGCTAGGGTTTATCCCTAATTATGTCTAAAACCCTTAATGCTATTATTTCTTTGCCTTGGCGAAAGTGCGTTCTAATTCTGTATTGACCTGTTTGGTCAGTCAAGTCTTCTTAAGTTGCCTCATGAAGCCCTTATGAACATGTGTTTACTAGCCCCACAGAGTTTGTTCCTAATGTCACCTGTAGCAAAATATTTTAATTTTTTTGAGCTTCATGTGTTATTACTTTTGGCAATTCTGAGTCAGCATACACGTGTATGCATGATATTCCATCACAAATCTTTGGTCTCACATGCGTGTTTGTTTGGCCCCAACCAAGTTCGTGAGCTTGCAAAATGCTGACAAGTGTCAAGACACCCTGTAATATCCTAACTATTTAATTCATAAGCTCTTTGCCAGGTGGAGCTATCTAATTGCATCACAGTTCTTTTGAACTTCACAAACTCAAAAGGAGGGCCCACCATAGTGTTCACAATGTACAAAATCTGGTTGATGAACTATTGATACTTGATGTGGAGTACACATGTTGATATCCTATTACATTGCACAAATATGTTGCATCACAAACTCAACAATGTGCCTTTGAATGGTATTTGTGAAGTGAGATGGACATTCAAAAGATAAAAGGGGCCCACTATTGAAGTCTTGGTTGTCAAAAGGTGAATGGGCCGCATGTGCAGTGTATGATTGAGTGATCTGATATGTTTTGACTTGGAGTAAAATTTGACGGCCATCAAATATCTTTTCAAAATTCCTTCGGGGGTCAAGCACACCATCAATCCTTATCAAAATCAATGGTCCAGATTCAAAGCTTTTAATGGATATACCACCCTAATCCTTAAGCACATATGAGCATTAACTCAAAGGTGACAAAGAGTGTTTTTGTGGGTAAGCTAAAATTTCTAAAGATAATTTGTGCAAGTGCCCTAACAAGTAATAAGGAATTGCACGGGTAACTACCATTGCAAATGATCAAAATTCAACAACTTGCATGGAGAACAAATAGAGTAGTGCCATTTCGCATGTGAAACATAAGGTATGAGTTCTGTGACCTTATGAAGCTGATAACATAAAAGAGGAAACTAGGGTTTTCTTTCTAGTAAGAAATAGATTGAAGAAATCTACATTTGAATGGTTATCAAATTTATAGGTTGTTGATCACATTGTCCTGTAAGAATCATAGCATACAAACATGAGTCAGGATTCAACTTAGTCGCATAGGTCTAAAAGGGATTTAGACTAGGATATCCTTAATTTGTTTCCTAGGTCTTCAAATTGATCGAAGCGGTATCAAGATACAAGTATCCTCTCCCAAAACCTGGTAGATAAGAAAAAAGACATCAGGGATCCCATTATCCCATGGATAGGTTGGGAATTGTTTAAATTTTGTTGCAGATGCATTGATGAATGTGCCCTAATTTGTAACATTTAGCCGTTTGACTTGGGGAAACTAGTTGTGCCAAATGTATTTGTTGACCTCGAGTTGATATATGCTATCAGCAGACAGCATAATCCAAACACCAAGGAGTTGCAGGATGCTCAGAGTAAAAGGATATTCACAATGAACAAGGATTTGATTGTGGAAGTGTTTAACTTGAACCCTCATTCTCATGTTAAGATTGACCTCGATGAGTTATGCTAAGAGTACAAAAGGGATAAAAGTAGCTACAGAGTAAAATGGCTTCCCATGCATAGAAGAGCTGATAAACAAGGAAATAAAAAGGTTCTCCCGAATGAAGTGGAACCTTTGGATGTCAGCCCATTCTTTGAATATTTCAAATGTACTTACATGGATTTGCATCAGGTCTTAGGATTTGATCACAAAATACATATGCCAATTCATCTTATGATGTTGGTTGCTAACATTCAACACTAGGAAGTGATATGATTTTTGACTATGCTTCCTATGTTGCAAAGAAGATACATTTGGATTGGAAGAGGTTGAAGGAAAATGAGCATATCCCCTATTTTAGATGGTATTCAGTGTTGTGCCACATCTTGCTATATCAAGGAAAATAGAGGTGGAAGCCTACTCTCAGAATGGATTATAAAACATCAGATGGTAAGCCAATGCCAGTTCAAATGAGAACTTATATATGGGACTCCCATTGCAAGACTTCTGACTATTGCATCTTCAAGACATTCTTTGGGAGAAGATTATTGGATCTCCTAGGGCATGAGATATGGAGACTGTCTCCTGCACTCATGAGGTTTTTAATTCCTAAGGAGATTGAGCCAGAGGGAAATTGGAGCTTCAATTTGGGAGATTGGTTTTTCCATGATGACTATACAATGATTAGAATTTATGGACCTGAAGTGCAACCCCATTTATTGCCTATCTTTGTACCTGACATAATTGCATTCCTTGAGGCAATGTGGAAAATGAATGAAGCAGATAAATTACACATGAGGAGTCATAAGAAAACTTCTTTCTTACCTTCCACCATCAATTTCTCAGATTTGATTATTACTGCCAAGGAAGGCCTTGATCTGTTAGGATCAAAATTGACTCGCTATAGGTTCAAATTAGGGCTTAAAAGAAGATGTGACCCTAAACATTCCATTGACAAATTAAGGTCATGGGGTATGTCAAGATATAGCCATCAGTTTAATATCCCTAAGGATATCGTAAGAAACTACACAACCCAGGGAGAAATCAAAAGAAAAAGGGAAGTTTGGAAGAGAATTATTGAATGTGAAAAGAAAAATAAGGAGCTAGTTCCTTCATATAAAGGGCTGTTCCCTTCTATTACAGACCCATTAAGCATGATGGAAATGATGATTGGTAGTGTGGATAACTTGGAGGTTATGCTAGAAGATGATAAGGTGGAAGCAAATCCTATGAATCATATGGCACCAGTTTATCAAGCTTCACTTGCACAAGTTCCAGAAATGAGTATTGCTGAAAGTAAAGAAGGAACACATCTAGATAAATTTGAGACATAAGGCATGATTCAACCTTTGGTGGATTATGATGTTGATGAGGACAATGTTGAGTATTAAGAGATAGTGTAGATAGTCCCTCCCCCTCGTAGGCCAGATATAAAAAATCTCCCTCAAGGGAGATCTCTATTAAATTTGGGAGAAGGTGAAAGAGCTGTTCAAGATGTGAGGGATTTCGCCTGTGAAGAGTTCTTGGATGATGATGATTTCATAAAAACTGATGCAATCAAGATGTTGTTGTTGAAGGGTAAAATGAATGCTAATATGCAAATGAAGAGAGATGCTTCCCAACAAGAGGAGGAAGATAGTGAAGGAGAAGCTGTCCAAAGCATTCAAAAGTAGATAGAGTTTGATCTATCAAACATGAAACCAGAAGAAGGAAGAAGGATTGTTAGGGAAAGTGGATGCCTGTTATTACCAAGATGGGATATAGCTTCTTCTATAGCTCTGGATACTATAAGGAGGCAATATACTGATGAAGACCTTTTGAATGAAGATCAAGCAAAGCAACTCTACTTTGGGTCTAGTTTCAACACTAGACATGAGACTCTAGTTATCTGGGCTGTGGCACCATCAGACAATAAGCCTCAAGTCATCCATGATGTGAATGATCTATAAGAAAACCTGATTGTTAGAAGATTACGTGACACAATAGAACCTCAAGCTGCTTACTTAGTGGTCAGTACTTCTTTATTCAGTGAAGCCACTGCCAAGAAACTACAAGTTGATTATGATAGGTTATCAGCTGCAATATAAAACTGATGCAAGAATACAATAATATTAAGTCATTGGTCAATGTACCTAAAATCACAATGATAGAACATATTGCTTCATTTGCCTCTTCCAGTGTTACATCTCACCAAGATAAGGATACTCTCAAACTTAAAGTTGAGAGTTTAAAGGAAGAGATAATGAGAAGTAAGGGAGTTGTAGAAGAAGCAAAGGCCAAAGGGGTACAAGATGCTTCTAATTTGGTAAAGAATTTCTTTGACCATAGGATATCCCAAATTGTGGGAAAAGTTGATGATGCATGGGATTGCTTTGGCAAGTTGATAAGGCAAGAGATGCCCAAATCAGACATGAGCCAACATTAAAGCAAATTATGAATAAGTGGATTCCAAGGGTGTCATCTTTAAGCACAATTCAAAGCATTGTGAGGTTTAACCCTGGTGCTCTATGTGAAATCCTAAGTACTTATGAGGTGGTGAACCTTTTAAGTGAGGTTTCACCCTCACAAGACAGATTTGAAATGATAATTAAGGAAAGGATTGAAAGCTTCAGAGCCTTGGAGGAGTGTCAGCTGCCGCCAATTTTGGACACTGAGCATAAATTAAAATCATTGAACTTACGGAAATCAAAATTCCAGGGTATTACCCCGATGCTTCTCACATCAGTTATTCTTGAGGGTAATGTAGACCCAATTTATGTAACTCCAAATTAGATATCTTACTAAAATTGGAGTCAGGCCTAGATGGTTTTATAAAAGGTTCTAGAGTATAGTTAGACGTAAGATACCAGGCTCACATGAATAAGCTAACAAAGATTCTAAAGTATCCTTGGCCTTTAGATGAGATATTCATTGGTTGGATGCTCAAGTATCCTTCGAGCATGATATGAGGTGACAATTTGGGGAATGAAGGACACATTGAAGTGTGTCATAATTATCTCCTTGGATTTTGAATAGATTTGATAAGATGTTCTGGAAGCATGGTGATGAAGTCTAAACTATATTAAGCCAAGGAGTTAATCATCAGTGCACTTGGTTATAAAAGGAGAAAAGAAGTGCATGTTGTAGTCAGTTTTAGATGTTAGCATCTTTTGAGAATGTTTTAGTTAGAGTAAGGTTGTCTCTTTTGAGGAAGGTAGTTATGAAATTTGAGCGGTTAAGCTGTTGCAGATATCTTGAAGGACCCAACTATTGCAAAATGAAAGAAATAGACCCCAATGCTCAAGGGTACGGGGGGCTTTGGAAAAATAGCAACCTACTCTCATGTGTAGAAACCTCAGTATGGGTAATTTTTCTCAGTGGAGGGAGAGCAACTGGAGGGGTTCTACGGAATGATACTTTCAAGAAGAGATGAAGAGCCCCCTTATCTAGGACATAAGGATAAATCTAAATAGTTTCCTAGAAGGATGTTGTTCTTCGATGGTGGATTATAGCTTGTCAGTTCTGGTTAACATAGTAGGATATCAGGTTATAGGGTGGAGTCCTTCTTCCAGTACGGTATGGAGTGGAGTTAGTGTTCTCTCCCAAACCACTCCTTGCCTCTATATCAAGATCCAATATGTACATGCTCATTCCATAATGAAATTACTATTCAACATGTGTGGAGCAATGAGAGGAAACATCACTCCTTTCAGGTGAACAAGTTGGATTGCCTATACCTTGTTAGCTAGAAATGTAGGGGTGCAGATTCATCTTAGCTTCTACAAAGGACCGCCTGATCCATATCAGTAGGTGGTTAGAGACTTGTCATTTATAAACCACCTATTCCAATAGTCCATGAGAGGGTGAAGTTCTCTCAGGTGACACCCATGTGTTGTCATCATAAAATATGTAAAAGACAATTAAGGTGAAATGTAAAAGGTTATTCCATAAATTTGTTGTAAAGTGACAGATGTCACTCATACTAATAGGATTTGTTTGTAACCTTTTCTATAAAGGTGGCAGTCTCTGTAATTGTAAAGGGTGATAGTCCGAGGAAGAAACTCTCTAAGAATTGTCTTAAAGTGGAAAAATTTTGTTTGTTATGTCAAATTATGTGTTATGTAACCCATTTCTTGAAAGGAAATATATGAGAGAAAGCTTTGTAATTCACATTGTCTCATGTTGAATATATTTTGTTTCTTTGAATAGAAAAACTAAGGGTTGTCTTATTCTTTGGGTACATTTGCTATTCCAAACCATTATCTCTGTTAGTCATTGTTTAAGGAACAATATAAATCTTTCATAGATAATTGTAGGGAATTTAAGATATACAAACGATAACTAAGAAGAATGTTGAATCATGGGGTCACCTACGTGGGTTATGTTGCTGTAAGATAGTAATGATTCAAAAGACCATCAAGAAGTAATATTGTTGCAGAAAATACAAATGAGATCATAATGACACCCTTTTAGGCACCGATATTTGATTAGTAAACCTCCCCATTCCACCAACTTTAAACAAGAAATATAAGATTGTGTGAACAACTTATTTTCATAGGTTATAATTCCCTGTTTTCATATGAAGCTTTGAAGGTTCTGAGGAACACAATTACAAAGGTTTGCAATCCTTTACATCCTCTCTTTATTGTATCAATTCCACATCCGCTCATATCCTATCTGTCATATATTCATATATCTTAAGACAACATACTTTCATAGGATCACTTGCCTTAGACTTGCATAGCCTAAAGTGCAAGGGAGTGTGAGTATTTGTGGCATTGCTAGCTCCAAGTGTGGATATTTGTCTATTTTAGTAGATTCTATTTTTTCTTAGTAGATTAGGTTATTTGATTAAAGATTGTTTATTAAAAGAATGTCTACCATTTATTAGATTTGATTTTCCATTTAGGAATTAAATAGAAGAGTTGGACTTCTTTATTTTTTGCATTTTATTCAAAATTATTGCTTCAATTATTTTATAAAGAGCTTCTTAGAAGAAATTAGAGATCAAGAGCTTCTTAGAAGAAATTAGAGATCAAGAATAGAACACTAAAGAACAAAGTAGAGACATAGTTTTCTTCTCTTACCCTTAGGACTTTCCTAAGAACCCTTTGATCTTTCAGAAGTAAGTTCTAAGGAAACACTAGGATTTCCTTAGTAGATTTAGTTTCCTTGACATAATCAATAACACCTTCTCTAATTAATTAATAAAATTTCAAATCTTTTGATCTAAATCTTCTATTTTAGAAAGTAAAATTTACTAATGATTATATGTATGCCTAAATTTTTTATCTAGATATTCATTGTTTTTCAAAAGAATGTATCATTTTTATTAAATCAAGAAAAAAACCATTCTTCTTATTCTTCTATGTCATGTCTCCTTACTTTTTCTAGAAGGAAGTTCAATAAAAGATTTTTACTTTTTATAGTTTAATTAGCTACATATTTTAGTTAATCATAATTGGCTATTTAATTGTAATCAATTAATTAGAGTGATCTAGCCAAATTTAGTGTAATTATTTGATTGATTATTTTTAATTAAAATTAGTTAGTTGATTAATTTAGTTCATTTCTTAAAATCAAAATCTAAAAAGAAAATGATTTTTTAGTTGTATCTAGATTAAATTAGTTAGATAATTACTTGCATATTTTAATTAATAATCTTTCTTTATTTAATTACACTGAATTAGTTGGAGGAATCTAATTTCAAATTATTTAATTAATCATTATTAATTAGTTTAGTTAGTAAAGCCGATAAGGGCGTGGTTCGGTGGTTAAGTCACTTGGTTGTAGTGGCAGCCACCAGAGTTCAAACCCTCGCTGGGCTAACGAGCTCGCAGGCTTTACGCCTTCGCTGGGCCAATGACGTGTGGAGCTGGAGGGTGTGTCACACCAGCGTCGCCAGTCACGTTAAAAAGTTTACTAAGCGCATTATCTTTAAAAAAAAAGTTTAGTTAGTAAAATTAGAGTAATTTATTTACTAAAACCATAAAAACAAAAAATGAAGCATTTCTCTTAGTAACATTTAAATCAAATCAATTAAGTTAAATTAATTTATCAAAAACACAAAAATAATTTAAAATCAAGATAAACACTCAACCTTCATTTAAAACATTAAAAATAAACAAACAAACATTCAAACACACACTTAAACCTCTAGTCAGACCAACTAGCTCACTTGAACCAAGAGGACCATCTTCTAATTTTATTGCATATGTGTCTTGGGCCGAGGCCAAATTTAGTACAAAATCTTAGAAAAGTTAGGGCAGTCTCCACCTTCTCCTCCCATCCTTGTTCTTGAATAGGAATCTCTCTTAGAGAACATTTGTTTAGAAAGCACCAATATGGGAGACATACATTAGTTAAATGACCGTCATGATAACTTTCATCCATAAAATACTTGTCACATCACTTTTGTGAATTCTTAGGACCTCCCAACTTGTTTCAATAGTGCCCTTGCTACCTATCAGCCATCTTCTACTCCCTAGAGAGGAGATTAATCCAGTGATAACTTTAAGGAACCCCCCCTAAAAAACTTTATAAAATCCTAGCGAATCTTGGCTAAGTGCTATAATTTTCCTGGCGAATCTATGCACATTATAGAAATTTTTGTAAAATCCTGGCGAATCCTAATGAAAAATTAGTAAAAATAATAATTACAATGGCAAATCCTAGCAAATAATCATTAAAAAAATTAATTACAATGGTGAATCTCTCCTTTAAAAATTTGCACAGTTGGTTGGCGCAGTCTCCCCATTGTTTTTTTTTTGTAATATTGAAGCAGGGGCCCGGGGGCGGTAGCCACCAACGGGGTCAAGGGGTAGCCCCTTGCGAGGGTCAAGGGGGTCGAGGGGGCAATGCCCCCTTGTAGGGTCTAGGGACAGCGGATTAATTATTTTTTAAAAATCTCACTTTACAAATAAGACTAAAAGAAACATGAATTTGTTACCATTGATTAGCTTTTTAATCGGATGGCTGCAGGTCAATTCCATGACCTATATGCGCGTGCCTTTTAAAAGGCTTGTTGAGGCCTAGAATTTGTTTTGGGCCACACGATATATAGCCCAAAACAAATTATGGGCCTTAACAAGCCTTTTAAAAGGCACGCGCATATAGGTCTCGAAATTGACTTGCAACCATCTGATTAAAAAACTAATCGATGGTCAAGTTTCTGAACTTGAATTTGGCATAATATAGATAATTTGTTATTCTAATATTATGGAATCCTTATAATGTTGGAGATGAGTAAGGGGAGCTGTGGGGGTTTGGAAGCCCACGACCTGTAATAGGTTGTGGCTTCTTCTTCTTCTTTTTCTGATTTGCTGCGCTTGCATGTGTGTGGGGCGACATTCGGAGGTGCAGATTTCTGGTGGGGGGTGCTTGCATGCTTATAGGGGGATTTGATTCTTTTTCTTTTGTGTTTTGCTTTTTCTGTGGAGCTACTTTGGTGTTTGTTTTCATTGCCCCTAGTGATCTGGTTATTGGGATGAGGGTTTTTCTTTCTTTCTCATGGAGTTGTATGCATCGGCGGACAAGTCTGATCCAGGTTCTTCTCTTCTTGTAGGAAGTCAGAGCTTTACAAATTTGGGTAACCTTGGTGAGGGTTTGATGAAGAATGGTGGTGTCCGGCTACAAAAAGCAAATGGGTGTTTGGAGAGATCGTAGGAATGGCCGAAGCTTGTGATACAACCAGACTTTGTGGCGGAAGACGTGGAATACTACAACAAGCATGTATTGATTTGCAAGTTCATAGGGATGCGAGATTTTCTCCCCTTTCTTGATTCATGGGTTTGCAAGACCTGAAACCATGAAGGGGAATTTGATATTATGTTGGCAACTAACAATTTCTTCATGGTGGACTTTTCCTGTATTGCTGACAGAAATCAGTCTTTTGAAGGTGGGCCATACTCTATAACCAGGTGGTCCTATTCATTAAACCTTGGCATGTGGGTTTTAACTCCATGGAGGAGCTCCCTTCTTGGATTCTAGTTTGGGTACACCTCCCTTGCTTGCCCTTGGGATGCTGGTGAAGTGATATATTATAGATGATTGCTCTCTTGCTTGGTAAGCCTATGGGGACCTCTCAACAAACCTTGAATAAAAGGGTTTTTTCTTTTGATCGAGTGTGCGTCGAAATTGACTTGAATAACCCATTGTCGGATTCAGTGGAAATAAGCATTGGAGCAACCTTTTGGACCCAACAATTAGATTATGAGGCATTACCTTTTTGTTGCCGGTTATGTCATGAATATGGCCACCTGCAGCAAAAGTGCCCCAAAGCCGATTCGACTACTGGTATGGCTAATGCTTCTCATCAGTTTGCCTCGAAGCTGGACAAAGGTAAGGTCCCCATGTAGGGTGTGGAGGCAGATAAGGATGGTTTTGTGTCTGTTAAGCCTTGTAACAGGAATAGAGGACAAAAGAGGACTCTTGAAGATAGGCAAGAAGAGGAAAGCCTCAATAGGTTTGAAGCGTTAGAGGACTTGGTTCAAGAGGAAGGTGTTCCCTTCGAAATGCAAGTTACTGATAGTATGATTGTTGAGAAGTGCCTGGTGGATCAGCCAAATACTTTTTCTAGCCAGGTCCCAGTAGGGAGTCAATTAGCTTAGATGGACATAGATCTCCCTTCCTCAGGACCTGAGCTTGGGGGAATTAGCTTGACGATAGACACTATTATGGTTCCTAATCCCCCTGGTTCTGGGATCATCATTGAGAAGGTTGTTGGGGACTTTGGTAAAGGCAAGTCTCCTCCTATTTTGGGCCTCCAACAAAAACCCTCCAAAAAGGGGACTCCTAAGAAGCCTCTTAAAGTAGGTAGGAAGAAGGATCAGGAAAATCTAAAGCCGATTAGAGAGACATTGGTAGAGTTTGGCTTAGTGAGGACTATTGATTCTCACTTTTCCCTGCCCCAACGATGATTGTGATATCTTGGAATGTTAGGGGTATGAATATCATCCCTAGACAGAAGGCTATTCGTGATTTGATTTGTATTCACTCTCCTGATTCAATTTTCCTCCAGGAGACTAAATTATCTGCTGAAAGTATGCTGAATTTGGCTCCAAAGATATGGGGTAGAGGTTGTTGTTAATGTGTGGGGGTGCAGGGAAGCTCAGGGGGACTTGCTTGCTTATGGGATCTGTGCAAAGTTTTTCCTCTCTGGTGGATTTCTGGCAAGTGCTCTATATCTCTTATTGCTTCTAGTCTGGAGTTTGGTGAGAGAATTCTTCTTTCTAATATTTATGCTCCTACGAATCTCCCTAGTAAGGCTCATTTGTGGTCTCATATTAGATACTTGTGTTCTTTGGAGCACTTTTTCCCTTGGATTCTTGTACGTGATTTTAATGCTATCTCATCTCTGGAAGAGAAAAGGGGTGGGATTACCCATTTGGATCCTTCCTCGAATCTCTCGAGGGATAATGTGGCTTGTATGAATTTGGTGGATATCAAACCTGTGAATGGGTTATTTATCTAGAACAATAGGAGGACTAGTGATGATGCTATTTCTAAAAGGTTAGAAAAATTTTTGGTGTCCAGTTTTTGGGTTGGTGTCAAATGGATGACTAGCTCTGAGATTTTGGATTGGCGTGGTTCAAATCATTGGCCGATCAAATTCTCCGCTTACCTGTCTAGATTCTCTAAAAAATAGTCCTTTAAATTTCAGCTTATGTGGCTTTGTGACGAGTCTCTTCATGATTTGATCCCAGGATGGTGGAGGGCTGGGAAGCCTGATTTTGGCACTGCTATGTACTCCTTTGCTAAATGACTCCAGTATGTCAAATATATGATGAAACAATGGAACCGACACCATTTCGGCAATGTTTTCTAGGCTAAAAGGGTTGCACATGAACACTTGGACACCATTACTCGGCAGATCCGGGCTCAAGGGCTATTGGAGGAGCTAAGTATGTTGGAAGCTGTGGCTATGAAGGAGGTGGAGGAATGGAAGCTTCGTGAGGAAATTTTTTGGAAGCAAAAATCTCGCATTGATTGGCTTCAGGAAGAGGACGAGAATACTTCTTTCTTTCACAATTTGGTTAAGGATAGAAGACAAGGAAATATCATTTCATCTC
Organism: Cunninghamia lanceolata; assembly: GCA_027924645.1. Classification (NCBI taxonomy): domain Eukaryota; kingdom Viridiplantae; phylum Streptophyta; class Pinopsida; order Cupressales; family Cupressaceae; genus Cunninghamia; species Cunninghamia lanceolata. The sequence continues at coordinate 1,606,049 of BSBN01001722.1, read as the reverse complement.
TCAAGTCCCTGGATGGTGACCCTCTTCTTTCCTCTGGTGAGATTTCGAAAGAGTCCATTCAGTTCTTCTCTGCTCTCTTCTTTGATGATTCCCCTCCTGCCAGTGAGGAAGAAGCTAAAATTTGGCTTGCATTCCTCCCTTGGTGGGTGAAATGAATGAGTCCCTTCTCAAGCTGATCTTTCTGCTAGAGTTGGAGAATATTGTGTTTCAGATGAGGAAAGGTAAAGCTCCTGGTCCTAATGGGTTCTTGATTGAGTTCTTTCAGAAGTTTTGGGAGGTTATAAAGCTTGATCTTCTTGAGGTTGTTCAAGAATCTCAAAATAATAAGTAGATGCTAAGATCCTTGAATGCCACCTTCTTAGCTCTCATCCCTAAGTGGGATGGGCTAATTCTTTGGATCTCTTCAAGCCTATTGCCCTCTATAATGTGGTGTACAAAATAATCACCAAGCTGATTGCTGAACACCTAAAGCTGTGGTTAGATAGATTGGTTTCTAATGAATAGGGTGGATTTGTGGCTGGTAGGAAGATTCTAGATGGTGTGGTTATTGCAGCTGAGACTGTTCACTCTATGTCTTCCTCCAAGGAGAAGGCTATGTTCATTAAGCTGGATATGGCCAAAGCTTATGACCGTGTCAAATGGGATTTTCTAACCAAGTTTTTGAGAGCTTTTGGGTTCGACAGTGCCTGGATTGATTAGGTTATGAGCTGTGTCACGTCTACCTCCTTTTCTATGCTCATCAATGGAGAGCCTTCTGAACTTTTTGGGGCTTCTAGGGGACTTCGGCAAGGGGATTCTTTATCCCCTTATTTATTTATTTTGATGGATGATAGGCTTGGGAGACTTTTGAAATCTTGTGTGGAGCTTGGTCTTGTTCAAGGTTGGTGATGGAATAATAACATTCCCCCCAATCCCATCTTTAGTTTGTGGATGATACAACGTTAATGGGTCTCACCAGAGTGGATGAAGCCATCAATCTAAGGAAGGCTCTAGACTGTTATTTGGCTGCCTCTGTGCAAAGCATCAATAAAGGCAAGTCTTTTATTTATTTCTTTAATACTCCTAACCTTATTCAATAGATAATTGCGGGTATCCTCAGGTTTCAGATTGGCTCACTTTCTTTTGTCTACCTTGGCATTCCTCTTGCTATTCATACATTACCTCATGTGTTCTGGCAGGATGTTATTGAGAAGTTTCAAAAAAAGGTAAGTCATTGGACTTGCAGGTGGCTTTCTACTGCAGGAAGTGTTGCAAGTATGGGCCTAACTGGTGTTGTCATTGATGTCAACATACTCCTGTTGCATTGATGATAAGGATTGGATGAGTTGTATGCTGAGGATATTGAGAAAATTAGTCCTATTAGGAACAAAGAAGAACAGTGAAGACAGTAAGGTAAAGATCCCATCTAAGATGAAGATCATAGGATGTGCATCAAAGGGTTTGTAGATATGTGTCTTAAGATGATCCAACAAAGATTTGAGAGGTCCGTATGAATATCTGAAGAAGTTATGGCCACTTGAGTAAAACCAGTTTTGGTAGATGTTTAGAGGTGACAGAGTGACATAGATAGGTCTGGTGAGATCCAGAAATGCAATATCTTGTTCTATGGATTTGGTGGAGTGTTTAGGAAGTCAATGTGAATTGACAACTTAATTAGTTCATGGTTTGGAGGTCCGTAAGCATCTATTCCAATATGACAGTGATGACAAACTATGTTCTTGAGGTTCTGGATGAAAGAGAGAAAGATTTCAGTAAGCAGAAGTAGTGTGGATGTTCTTGGTGATTTAGGCAAGCTTGTGGAGGTCTTTGGATTGTGTCTAGTTCATGTTGGTGGTTCGCATTAAATATTGAGCTCGTAATTGAAGAATTACTTCCGGATGATGATGTTCTTCCTAAGTCTGGCCGACTGGATGAGTTACACATCCTGCGGATGATCTTTAAGATGTTTTGTGAAGCATGGCGTGTTCCTAAAGAAGATTGAAGTCCCAGATCTGTGTGGCCGACAGTGTGATGATCCGCATGAAGTCTTTTGTAATTAGTCAAGTTGTATTTGCTCTGTAAAGTGTGTTGACTTGGATGATTATCCCTAAGTCGATGTCTTGTATAAATAAGAAGTTGTGAAGTCATTTCAAATGTATCTGGGTGGAGATGAGAGTGTGGTAGAGAGCAAAGAAGCGAAAGACAGAGCAGAAGTATTGGGCTTAAATGGAACTGACTCAAGCATGGTGAAGATGCTATTCTTCAGTTCAAGTATGTAATATTTATCATTCTGTAGACAATGTGTCTCCTATAGGCAGTGGGCCTCTTGTGAGTAGTGTGCTCGGGCAGTGAGCCCTAATTGGCATGTGCCATTTTGTTCTTCTTATTCTTTTAACAGAGAATACAATCTTGGGTTAGTCACCCCATGGTTTTTTTCCTTAACCAGGTTTTCCATGTTAAAATCTCAGTGTCATATGTGTTAATGTGTTTATGCTCTTGAATTGTTGCATTATGTTTCCATGATTGATTTATTATTAGGCTGCTGAAATACAAGAAGGATTTAAGTGGTTAATAAGAGAAAGTTTTGGGACAATTGATTCACCCCCCCTTTGAGTTGTCTGTCTTGAAACTAACAATTGGTATCAGAGCTAAGTTCCTCCAAAAGAGCTTAACTGCTTGAGGAGATCCAGGATGTCTTCTTAAAAGAAGGATAGTCTGAGGTTTGATGGAACCAATTACACTCTTTGGAAAAGCCGCATGGAATGTCACTTGCAATGTATGGGAATGCAATATTGGATCATGGCTTCAAGGAAGTATGTTCCTCCAAAGAATGGTCTGAGAATTGTAGATGAAATTAGAGATGCTGAAGACAATCTTTGGGCTAAAGAAGCTCTACTAAGTGCCTTCTCTGATTCAGAGCTGACAAATTTTATAGATCTAAAAACTGCATATGAGATTTGGGAAAAATTGGAACTTCTGCATGAAGGAGACAAATATGTTAAATGTGCCAAGCTACAAAGTCTGAAAGGAAAATTCAAAAATTTGAAGATGAATGAAGATGAGAATATCACTACTTTTATGCCAAAAGTAAATGAGCTTGTTTGTGGCATTAGGTGTGCTAGTGGAATCTTGGATGAAGATGAGATTGTTGCCAAAGTTATCAGATCCCTACCTCCTTCTTACAAATACAAGGTTTCTTCTATTGAAAAATTTAGATCTTTTTCAAATATCACAAGATATCAATTGGTTGGAAAATTAGCTGCATTTGAACTGGCTGAGTTTGGAGATACCCCCCCAAGACTGAATCTGCATTCAAAGCTAGTGCCTCTGTAAAAGGCAAACAAAAGTTTGATCCAGGAGAGAACTCCTCAAAGAAACTATCATGGTATGAAAAATCAAGAAAAGATCTGGAAGAATATGAAGCAGAAGCTACTCAACTTAAAGCCCTTATTGCAAAAAGACTGCCAAGAGGATCTGATAAGTATGAAGAAAAATTGCCCTTCAAATGTTTCAACTGCAATAAGATTGGTCATTTTGCCTCAAGGTGTCCAGAAAGATTTTCAAGGGCAAATCCTAACAGATCAAGATTCCAATAGAAATGTTACTATGTTCATGAAGATGATGATGGAGTAACAGATGATGAATCAGAGACAAGAAACAAATCCAGAAGTGACTGGGTGTTTATTACCATCAAGGAAGAAGATCCAATGCCCTCTAAATCTATCAATTATAAAATGATAGAAAGAGCTCTGGCTGCCCAAGTTGAAGAAAAAGATGATTGGGTCATTGACAGTGGATGCTCCCACCATATGACAGGTGACAAAAATAAGTTTATAGTTTTGGAAAGATATGAAGGAGGAGATGTAAAATTTGGTGATAATTCTGCTAGCAGAATCAGAGGTAGATGAACTATTTCTTTTGATGGAAAGAACAAAACTAGTAATGTACTATATGTTGAATGTCTAAAGCATAATCTTCTCAGTGTTGGACAGTTGGTGGACAAAGGTTATGATCTCTGATTCAAAAATGGAAAATGTAAGATCTTTGAAAGTTCTAGAATAGAGATTGCATCTGGTACTCAAATAAAAGGTAACATCTTCCACTTGGTTGGTACTGGAAAAAGTTGTTTATTTGTTCAAATTGATCAGAGTTAGTTGTGGCATAGGAGAATGTGTCATGTGAATTTTGATAATATCATCAAGATAAGCAACACTCAGGCTGTAAGAGATCTTCCAAGACTGGTGAAATGTACTAATAGTTTGTACAAAGAATGTCAGTTGGGTAAGCAGAGCAGAGTCACATTCAAAAGTAAGGAACAATCTTCTACTAGATTGTTGGACTTAGTACATACTAATCTATGTGGACCGGCAAGAATCAGGAGTTTGCAAGGTGATAGATACTTCATGTTATTAATTGATGACCACTCCCGGATGATGTGGGTGACTTTTCTGAAAGAGAAATATGAGGCTCTTGAGAAATTAAAAATATTCAAAGCTATGGTAGAGAATGAAACCAGATTAAACATAAAATATCTCAGGTCTAATAGAGGTGGAGAATTCACATCTGGAGAGTTCATAGAATTCTGTGAGAAACATGGGATAAAAAGACAGTTGTCTGCTCCAAGGACTCCACAATAGAATGGAGTAGTGGAAAGAAAGAACCGGACCATCCAGGGAGCATCTAGAACCATGATGATGGAAGCAAATGTTCCTCAGATCTAGTGGAGAGAAGCTGTAAGCACTGCTGTCTATACTCTTAATCGAGTACAAATCAGAAGTAATACTGGTAAGACCCCTTATGAACTTTGGTTTGGCATCACTCCCACTGTGAAGTATTTCAGAGTCTTTGGTAGAAAATATTACATTAAAAGAGATGAAGACCTTGGCAAATTTGATGCTAGAAGTGATGAAGGAATATTATTGGGTTATTCTACTCAAAGCAAAGCATACCAGTGTTATAACAAGAGATTGAGAAAGATTATAGAAAGTACAAATGTGAAGGTTGATGAAGGTATTGAAAAACCCTCAAGGTTTTATGAATATGAAGAAGATGATCAGAATGATGTTTTTGTCCAAGAAGTCCAAGCCCCTTCTAAAATTTAGATCCAGACTGATCCGGAGAATTAGGAAGAAGAGATAAGTTTGAATGAACCTGTTCAAGAAACATAACTGCAAGAAATTCCCAAAATTCTCAGGTATGTAAGACTTAATCACTCTGAAGATCAGATCATTGGTGATAAAAGCAAAGGTGTTCAAACAAGAAGAAAGATTTCTCAAGACTCAGAAAAGTATTGTTTAGTTTCAAAGATTGAACCAAAAATAGTGAGTGAAGCATGCAATGATGAAAGCTGGACTAAAGCAATGAAGGAAGAGTTGATGCAAATTGAGAAAAATCACACCTAGGATCTTGTTCCCAGACCTAGAAACAAAAATGTGATTGGAACCAAATGGGTCTTCCAGAATAAACTAAATGAAGATGGTGAAGTAGTCAGAAACAAAGCCAGATTGGTCTACAAGGGTTATTCCCAAGTAGAAGGAGTTGATTTTGAAGAAACTTTTGCTCCGGTGGCAAGAATTGAAGCAGTTAGATTATTTCTTGCCTTTGCTACCTTCAAAGACTTCAAAGTATATCAAATGGATGTCAAGTCTGCCTTCCTGAATGGTGACTTGGAAGAAGAAGTATACATTGAGCAATCGGATGGATTTCAATTGTCTGATCATGGTGATATGGTTTGCAAGTTGAAGAAAGCATTGTATGGACTCAAACAAGCCCCAAGAGCCTGGTATGAAAGACTGGATAAGCATCTCTTGAAGATTGGTTTCAACAAAGGTACTGCTGATAGTAATTTGTACTTCAAAATTGATCATGAAAATATCTTGATTGTTGAAGTATTTGTTAATGATAACATTTTTGGAGGAAGAGATAGTATGTGCAAAACTTTTTCAAATCAAATGAAAAGTGAATTTGAGATGTCCATGTTTGGGGAAATGAATTTCTTCTTGGATCTACAAATCATTCAAACAAAGAAATGAATCTTTATCTCACGGACCAAATATGTGAAAGAATTGTTGAAGAAATTTGGGATGGAAGACTCAAAACCAATGAGTACTCCCATGGCAACTGGATTAAATTGAGCAAAGATGATGACTCTCCTAAGGCTGATCAAAAAAAGTACAGGGCAATGATTAGAGGACTATTGTATCTTACTCAAACTAGACCTGACATTATGAGTGTTATTGGTCTTGTTGCTAGATTCCAAGCTGATCCTAGAGAATCTCATGTCATGGCAATCAAGAAGATTCTTAGATATTTGAAAAGAACAGTTGAGTATGGTTTATGGTATCCTAGAGATCATGATTTCTCTCTTCATGCATATATAGATGTGGATTGGGCAGGAGATGTGGATGACCGGAAGAGTACCAGCGGTGGAGCATTCTTTTTAGGGAAAAGATTGGTTTCTTGGCTAAGCAAGAAACAAGAGGCAATATCTCTGTCCACTGCAGAAGTAGAATATATTGCAGCAACAGGTAGTTGCACTCAAGTATTATGGATGAAGCAAATGCTAAGGGACATCAGAGTGGAGTATGAAGAACCTATTACAATCTTTTGTGATAATTCAAGTGCAATAAATATATCAAAAAATATAGTGTTGCATTCAAAGACAAAACATATATCCATCAAGTTTCACTTTTTGAGAGAGCAGGTGAACAAGAATGAAGTTAGATTGGAGTTTGTGCCATCCAAGGAGTAGATTGCAGACATTTTTACTAAACCTCTACCTAAGGACTCTTTTGAGTATCTCAGGGAGAAGTTAGGGGTTATTACCCCTCTAGTTCTGAATTAAGGTGCATTGATGTGCATCAGTCTGGTGAATCTCACAACCATATCTTGTGGTCTAGATTGATGATGGGAAGCTGCTACTCAGGGGGAGCAGTTGGTATGATTCTGAGATTGATGCAAGTATGTGCCCTTTGCCATTGATGTCAAAGGGGGAGAGAAGACATGTGAAAAACAAAAAGTGGTTGCTGATCAAAGGGGGAGCAGTAAAGGAAGAGAAGACATGTGAATGGTTGTTGTTGATAGGGGGAGTTATGTCAGTCAATAAGGAGAAGTTCTTGTCCTGATGGTTAAAATAGTTTTTCACATCATATGTTGCCATCAATGACAAAGGGGGAGATTGTTGCAAGTATGGGCCTAACCAGTGTTGTCAATGATGTCAACATACTCCTATTGCATTGATGACAAGGATTGGTTAAGTTGTATGCTGAGGATATTAAGAAAATTAGTCCTATCAGGAACAAAGAAGAACAGTGAAGACAATGAAGTGAAGATCCCAGCAAAGATGAAGATCAGAGGATGCACATCAAAGGGTTTGTAGATATGTGTCTAAAGGTGATCCAGTAAAGATTTGAGATGTCTGCATGAAGACTTGAAGAAGTTATGGCCATATGAGTAAAACTGGTTCTAGCAGATGTTCAGAGGTGACAAAGTGACACAAATAGGTCCGGTGAGATCTGGAAATGCAATATTCTGTTCTGGGGATTTGGTGGAGTGTTGAAGAAGTCAATGTGAATTGACAACTCAATTGGTTCATGGTCTGGAGGTCCGCAAGCATCTATTCCAATATTATAGTGATGACAGACTGTGTTCTTGAGGTTCTGGATGAAGGAGAGAATGATTTCAGAAAGCAGAAGTAGTGTGGATGTTCTTGGTGATTCAGTCAAGCTTGTGGGGGTCTCTAGATTGTGTCCAGTTCGTGTTGGTGGTTCACATTGAAGATTGAGCTCGTAATTGAAGAATTACTTTCGAATGATGATGTTCTTCCTAAACTTGGCCGATCGGATGATTTGCACATCTTGCGAATGATCTTGAAGATGTTCTGCGAAGCATGGCGTGTTCCTCAAAGAAGATTGAAGTCTTAGATCTGTGTGGCTGACAGTGTGATGATCCACATGAAGTCTTTTGTAATTATTCAAGTTGTATTTGTGTATTTGCTCTTTAAAGTTTGCTGACTTTGATGATTATCCCAAAAGTCGATGTCTTGTATAAATAAGAGTTGTGAAGTCATTTTCAAAAGTATCTTGGCAGAGATGAGAGTGTGGTAGAGAAGAGAAGAGTGAAAGGTAGAGCAGAAGTATTGGACTTAAATGGAACTAAATCAAGCATGGTGAAGATGCTATTCTTCAGTTCAAGTATGTAATATTTATTATTCTGTAGACAGTGTGTCTCCTGTAGGCAGTGGGCCTCTTGTGAGCACTGTGCTCGGGTAGTGAGCCCTAATTGACATGTGCCATTTTATTCTTCTTATTCTTTTAACAGAGAATACAATCTTGGGTTAGTCACCCCATGGTTTTTTCCTTAACCAGGTTTTCCACGTTAAAATCTTGGTGTCATATGTGTTAATATGTTTCTGCTCTTGAATTGTTGCATTATGTTTCCATGATTGATTTATTATTATGTTGCTAAAATACAAGAATGATTTAAGTGGTTAATAAGAGAAAGTTTTGGGACAACTGATTCACCCCCTCCCTCTCAGTTGTCTGTCTTGAAACTAACACATATCTATATACATATCTGTATATCTATAGACATATGTAGATCTATAGACATATGTAAAGTAATATACATTTGTATATCGATAGATGAATACATAGGTTTCAACTTTAGTGTAGATGCATACATAGGTTTAAACTTTATTGTAGATGTCTAATTACGTTCAATGTACTAAGCATTTGAAAGACCACATTGTCCAAGAGAAGGATTTGTTTTACAGAAAATATATTCTCACAGCCTCCAAAATATGGAGTTGACATTTCTGTCAGCCTTCAAAATATGGACTTGACATTTCAGTCTTCTTTGATATTGGAGAATTGGAGCCAGTGAACCAACTGCTTTTCCATCCTATAAAATCACTTAGACATGATGAACTCTCCAAACACACAACACAATGGGGGTGGCCAGTGGATGTGCTTGCCTGCAAGAATAGCACAAGACCCAAATCAAGCGGTTGTTCAATGCTGGTTTAGACCAATTAGTCACTGCAATCCAACAAGTTGTAGGAATGCAACACTTCCAGGGAGGGCATATATGTGACTATGTGATCTATGAAAAATTCTTCTCCACAGCAATCCAAATTCTAGGCAACAAAAGTCACGAAAACAACTTGGCCAACAAGTTCGTGAAGGGGGAACACAAAGACACTGTGACCAATGCCATCTCCTATTTCGACTAGTTTCCAGAAGAAGGTATGATTGGAGGTGTGTTTGAAGTTGAGGCTGTCAAAAAACAAAATGTGACAACAACAACTCTGCAACTATTTTGAGAAGGAATACTCAGAAACAATCTGGAAACATTTCAATTTTATCTGAGTAATTATGGTGACTTGCTCTCTCCTGCACGCATTGAGAGAACAAGTGAAGTGGCTCAAGGCCTTCAGGTATTGATCCACTGGAAGCCATAGTGAAAGTCTTGTTAGATTCAGGACAGACAACTGAGAGGGGGGGTGAATCAATTGTTAAAAACTTTCTTTCCAATTCCACACTTAAATCCTCTTAGTGACTTAGCAGCATATCAATAACTCAATCATGGAAACATAAAGCATTAAATCAAGAGCATAAACATATCAACACATAAGACAGCAAGATTTTGACGTGGAAAACCTGGTTAAGGGAAAAACCATGGGGTGATTAACCCAAGATTGTATTCTCTGTTAGAAGAATAGAAAGAACAAAATGACACATGCCAATTAGAGCTCACTGCCTGAGCACACTGTTCACAAGAGGCTCACTTCCTACAAGAAAATCACTATCTACAAAATAATAAGTATCACATACTTGAACTGGAGAATAGCATCTTCACCATGCTTGAATCAGTTCCATTTAAGCCCAAAAACTTCTGCTCTGCCTTTCGCTCTCTTCCTCGCTACCACACTCACATCTCCACAAGACACACTTTGAAATGACTTTACAATCCCTTATTTATACAAGGCATCGACTTAGGAACAATCATCTAAGTCAGCAAACATCTACAAGAACATCCGCAAGATGTGTAATACATCCGGTCGGCCAGTCTCAGGAAGAACACCATCATCCGAAGGTTATTCTTCAATTGTGAGCTCCAACTCCAATGTGGACCACCAACACAAACTGGACATGATCCAAAGACCTCCACAAGATTGCCTGAATCACCAAGAACATCCGCACTTCATCTGCTTACTGAAATCCTTCTCTCCTTCATCCAGAACCTCAAGAACACAGTCTGTCACCACTGTCACAAAGGAATAGATGCTTGCGGACCTTCAAACCATGAACCAATTGAGTTGACACTTCACAAAGACTTCCTCAACACTCCCTCAAATCCACAGAATAGGATAATGCATTTCCAGATCTCACCGGACCTATCTGTGTCACTCTGTCACCTCTGAACACCTGCCGGAACCGATTTTACTTGAACGGCCATAACTTCTTCAGATATTCATGCGGACCTCTAAAACCTTTACTGAATCACCTTAAAACACATATCTACAAACCCTTTAAATGGCATCCTCTGATCCGTATCTTATCTTGGACTTTTACCTTACTGTCTTCACTGTTCTTCTCTGTTCCTGATTAGGACTAATTTTCTCAATATCCTTAGCACTCAGCTCATCCAATCCTTATCATCAATGCAACAGGAGTATGTTGACATCAATGACAACACCGGTTAGGCCCATACTTGCAACAAGTCTATGGTGGTAAATCTTCAACATTGCTTTTTTGTATTATTTGACAAGCAGTGCTATAATATGATAAAAAAACTATATAAAGGCTTTTATTTTATGCAAATGTTGCTACATGCAAACATATATATATTTATAGTATGTATCTCCTACATTAATAGACATGATTTAAAAAAATTCTATTGGACATAGATATCATTTCTCCTTGTGATTTCAACACTGCTTTCATTCCATTCTATTGGTTTCATACGATGTTGTTTATACAATCATTATACAGTCGTTTACCTTCATTTTTGAACAACATAATATACAACCTATTTTGTCTTAGACAACCCTTGTGCTGTGATTATTTCACTGTACAAAATAATAAACTATTATATAATGAGGGTTTTATTTTACACATACAGATGGGTTCGTATATTTTTAAGGGTATATATTTTGTAGTGGCATTCTTACCTATTCTATCTAAGACAACCATTTCAGGTTGGCACTTAGCATATAATGGGTAGCTTCATTCAATAGATTAAATCATGTCTGTTAATGTACTATATATATATAAGGGTATATATTTTTGAAGGTTGATTATCAACAGTTAAGAGTTTCATCATATCATTGTCAACGGTGAAGGGTTTAATTATATTAGGGTTTCGAATGCTTTGAATCCTACAGATTTGTCTCTATAATAATTTTATAGTCAGATTCTTCCTAATTTTGACCGAATATATATCTAGATATCTCTATACATATCAGTATATCTATGTACATATATGTATATCTATAGACATATGTAGATCTATAGACATATGTATATTGATATACATATGTATATGTATAGACATATGCAGCGTAGACAATGGAAACATTTCAAGCTGGTACTTAACATTTCAGCATTTTAAAATTCTAGAAATACTTTCCATTGCACCGTTGAGAATAGGGAAAGCAGTCGGTAAAATGATCAACTTTTTGGTGGAAAGCGGAATATGTATTTGGACCCGAATGAACATTGAATGGATTTAATGTTGTTTCCCGTCTGCGCCTAAGCAAACACGTTACCATGCATGTTGTCTGTTAAATCATTCAATAGATTAAATCATGTTTGTTAATGTCTCATATATATACATGTCTATATATATACACATATGTATATAGATAGACACATGTATATATGTATACATATTTACATATCTATATACACATGTGTATATCTATACATATCTGTATACATATGTATACATATCTACATATCTATATACATATCTGTATATCTATACACATTTCTATACATATCTATATACATATCTACATATATGTATACATGTGTATATCTATACATATCTGTATACATATGTATACATATCTACATATCTATATACATATCTGTATATTTGGTACTTACTTAACATTTCAGCATTTCATTGAATTGATTAAATCATGTCTATTACTGTAGTGATTATATATTGGAAACACATAATGATCAAACCAGATTGAGGTGATAACACAGTCTAAAATGGAACAACACAATGGAACACTACAAAATGGAACACGTTATGTTTTCCGTCCATGCCACTGCAATAATGATCCCTCAATCTGTTTTTAGTCATTGCACTAAGGATGCCATTTTTTCTACAAATCACTTCTAGTATTGATGATGTTTGCATTTCTTGCAGGTGTTTAGATACTTATCGCTCGAGGTAAAAACGAGAGGAGAACTTCTGGAAGGAGGATAGTCAGAAAACCTGGGGGGTGCAATTTTCCTAATGTGGTGTCGGGGAACGAAGATACACATACAATAGAACCAGATCATGTTGCAGTGGAATGTATATTTCTCTTCGCACATATAGAGGATTTGGAAACCAATACAGATTGCCTTCAAACTACTGTTGTGGAAACATGTTCTTCAAGGTTGAACATAAGTATATGGACAAACAATGACATTTAGAGTGCTATGGCTGATGTCAAGGATAAACATATGTCAATCAGAGCAACTGCAAAGAAGTGGAGAGTGTATGATAGCAGTTTGAGGTCCTAGTTACTGTTGGGACAGGAAAGTTTCAAAATTTTTCCTATATTCTTACCCACCCCATGTCCAACCATATCAGAAAATCATACACCCAAAATCATAATAGCAGCTGATAAATTCCATAAATATCACATGATTTTCATCACAAATAATTGTCTCACCCCTCAAACTATAATATAACAAGGGGCCTCAGCTCCTTAATTTTGGCAAGACCTTGGTGTCTTCTTTATACCAATCCATGTTCTATTTAAAACGGGCTAAATGTGTATCAGCATGAGAATTATGGTCAGAGAGAAATCTTCAGAGATCTTCGATGAAAGGAGTAACACCGATGACCCTTCATTGGAGAGAGAATTCCCAGTCACGTCGAGTTAATCAAAAGTGAGGACTATCGACATAAGAAAACACTATCAGAGAATACTCCGAAAACCCCCCCGATAGTATAGATCATACCAATGAAGGCATTCTGGAGGACTCTTGCCGAACTACCCATGAAATGGGTGGAACTAGTGATCATCGGGAGGAGATGCACATTGGGGCAAGAAAATAAAGTGTCTCTGACCTTATGATGTCTCAGCGACCAAAGGGCATTATTTCAGCCTAAGTCACACCGACATGTATGGAGGATAAAAATCATCGGTGAGAAGGAACAAATCAGAATAAAATCTATGAGTCTTGCCAAACCAATGGTCACGACGATGAAGGATTTTGGTAACATGCTATAATGATCACTCCGATGAAGGATATAAAAGGGTATCAGGGAAACAACTATGATCGGATAGTTTGAATTAAGTCATCCCGATGTCATATGTTATTCTGATGATAATAATGGCAACACTCATTGATAAGACTCTTTCCGATAGATCGTAAGGACAAGCGATATCGGTATTAATTACCTGGGTCTTACCGATTCCACTAACCTGCCATGTAAAGAGAAGCCGATGAGCTTGTCGACAAGACTCATGCCGATATTCATATCGGAGACACATGAAATATCAGAGGAAGATGTTGTTCCCACAACAATAAAGTAAGTCAGGCCGACAACAACCATGCTCATTTCTATATTGGGTAGACCTTGAAAAGTCTTGCCGATACGAGCTTATATATGTTTTTTTTTATAAAAGATGACATCGAGGAGACAAAACAAAGGGTCACTGCGATTGATCCACCTGTAAATGTTCGTGCCATAAGAAGCTATTAAATCACCCTAATATTACAAAAGTCCTACCGATGAGGGAAGTTATGACGATGTGACATCTCATAACGATCATGAAAATTAATACACTGGAACAATTAATTACAGACCAAGAAGAAATCCTCTGAAGAGTCATTCAAAATCACAGCAATTAGATTCAAAAGAATTGTCTGAAAGGAGCGCATAAGCGAGAACTCAAAGGAAAGGACAAAGGAGTTCAATCATCAGATAACAGGTACATAATTAAAAACCTCTGTGTGATAGACTATAGTTTGAATTTGCTATCCATAATTGTAATGGAGACTAGTAAAAGGAAAGGGCAAAGAACAGCCAGGTGAAACTAGTAAGCCCAAGAAACAAAAAATTGACAAAAGCCCTGACGAAAAAATAAAAGAAAGGAAACTGAATCAGGATTTAATTGACCAATTTCCTGGATCTACCCCTAAAGCCCGAAGGTCTGCACAACTTAGGGTAGAGGTAGAGAAATTAGAAGACAAAAGAAAATACCTTGGAAATGTGTGGACACCAATAAGAGGTTATGATTTGTTAAAATTCCATTACAATAGAAGATTCAGGAATGTCCCAGTGTCTAATCCATGGCACTTGAATTTTGGCAAATTGGTCATCCCTGATGTATTTGTGAATGTAGAACTCCTCAAACTCCTATCTAAACATTACAATCCAAGCCTCAAGGCCATATGCAATCTGCAAGCAGAGCCTGTTATACATTTGTCCAAAAATGCCATTTGTGAAGTATTTGATTTAGATGATTTGTGTACTCTTCCCATAGTTTATGAAGATTTGGACCAAGAATACTGGAGGATGGACACCACATATAATGGATGGAGATTACCTCTTCACAGACCTAAGGTAGAAGGAGAAATAGTGCCCCTTAATGATAATGATGGAACTCCATTCCATGTGTCATTATTTGAACCATATATACAATACACATATTATTCATTGGGCCAAGTCCTAGGGTCAGAGGTTCCTAATTTTATGACAATTCCTTTAATGGTGATAGCCATAGATATCCAGTGTCACAATGCTAGGCAGTTTGACTATGCTGCCTATGTTTTTGGAAGAATTGATTCTAGTTTAACTACAATCAAGAACAACGCCCCAATTAGTCTATTTTGAGCACTACTCACTCCTCATGCACATGGTACTATATTATGGCTAGGAAATGGGATTATGGCCAAATGAACTCAGATTTTCTCATATGGACTAGAGAAGACAAAAGTCACCTGTGCAAATGTGGAAGAGGATTTGGGACAACAGGTTTGCCCATTCTAGTTATATTCATTTTGAAGAGTACTGTGTAAAAGTGTTGTATAGACATTTCAATCATCCTTGTGAATATTCACTATCAAATGAAATAAAGAGGTTTCTTAGACCCAAAGACTTTGGTGGTCCTCCTACTATCACCCACAACTGGGGAGATTGGTATTGTTTTGAGGATTCAACTATGGTTAGAATTTATGGTTTTAAAGACACCCCGTTTATATTGCCCAAGACAGTTCCAGATAGGGTTGCTTACTTAGAGATAGTCAGGAAAATGAACTGCTCTAATGTGATGCATTTGAGTGCCTATGACAAACAATCCTTCATGCCTAGTACTCTGTGCTTCGGGGATTTTACTATGGTGTCTAAAGATGGCTATTACCTCATCATGGACAAATTGATGCATTACAACATGAGATGTGCAGAAGCAAGGAAAGGATTTGATCCTAAGGGTTTCATTGATTTCGCGAGGAGAAAACAAAATCTTAGTGGATATACACATATTCCATATCCACATGATGACATTATTAGGAATATGGAAGAAGCTAAGATTGAATTGGTAATTGATAAGTATAATAGAGAACTAGAAGAGAAGAAGAAACAACTTGTAGAGATAGAGTTGTTGTCCTCTGGTGATGAGGGATTTGTAGGAGAAGAAGAGATACATGAACAAGCAACTAGACTATCTAAAAGAAAAATGGAATGTTATCAGTCTTCTAATAAAGAGCAGGATGAAGAGGGGCCTAGTGATGAGGATCCAAGACAATTAGCATATGATTCTTTTATTGCAGATGATCAATTTATTCATTCTAAAGAGTTCAAATCATTTTTATATAAATGCAAGGGTAAAGAGATCAGGGAATCAGTTGATGATGTCACGGTTAACAATGAAAGACAATTAATTGATATGTTAAAAACAACAGTGGACAATGAATTGAAAGCTATGACTCCTGGTAGAGGTAGACAACTGCTCAGAGAAGCAGGCGTCATGATATTTCTTGGACATGATTTAAATTCTGCTTTGGTGTTTGATAGTTTTTTGCACAATATTGATGACAAATATAAGCTCACTCCTGAGGCTATCACAAAAGTGTACATGGGTACCAAATATAACAATGATGAAAACTCACTCATGATATGGGCCTTGTACCCTCCTCATAAGAACATAGCCATTATAGATACTAAAAAAGCTTTTAGGCATGTCATGACTTTGAAAGTAGGGGAAACTGATCCTTTGATTACTGCAGAAATTGGCATAAATGTTGCAAAGTTAAACAAAGCACAAGCTCAGATGTTGATCAAGGAATGAGATGAATATAAATTGAGTTGTGAAAGATTAACAAAGGAAAATAATTTTTTAAAAGATACTGTCAAGAATACCTTCAGAGGGTCAGTTAAAAGGTTAACCCAAGGAGAGAGTTCACAAAGCACCCAGTCACCATCTATTGATCAGATAGCTTAGGTTTAGATTGACACACTTGCAACAGTGCTATAAAATAGGCATGTTAATATGATGCATTGGATGAACAAATTTTGGGATGTCTATTCTGAAGACCATAAGGTGATCCAAGAGCACGAAAGGCTAAATAGCAGGCTTCAAGAGAAACTCCATGAGATATAGAGTAGGGATGCTCCTGACACTGCAAGTACTTCTAGTGCAAAAGATTTGATTGAACAACATAAAAAATATTATGACCAGCTTAAAAATGATGCCAAAGAATGCATTGAGGCTTTAAAAGTAGGTGTGCCTATGTTGTTCAGAAATGACAAGGAGCTGAAGAGCAAAGATGAATGGAATAAAGACTGCCAGGTGATATTACATGAATCTTTAGAGGCTCTTAAAGATAAATACTTTGCATCCGGGGAATCCTGGAAGCATCTAGAGAAGATGGTGACAATGGACGTGATCACAAGAAATGCTATTGAGTTTACTGATACACATTGCAGCCAGGAGTACTTGGATCACATCGCTCAGATATACCTATGGCTGAGTAGAGTTTAGCATCATTATCTTTATAATTGTTATGTTAATCATTTTAATTCCCAAAAGACATTTTGAAGAGTTATGTCTCTTCATAAATATTTCTATATAAGTTGAACATATGGTGATCAATGATCATCAGTAGTAGGAGATAATACATGAAGTTTATAATGTTTTAAAAGACCATGTTGCAAGTATTACATTTAAGAAGTTAATAAAAGATCTCTGATTCTATGGACTTATACTGGCATCAATTGTTTGTTAAAATTATTCAGTTATATGGTTGTCTCCAGTTCAGTATTTCCTTGTTATTCAAATTAATATATCAAGTATGTATTTAATTTGTTAATGCACATTTGCTGTATTTGTGGGATTGGATTAATTGGTTTCCATAAAAGGAATTAAAATCCTTCTAGTCAGTCACAGTAATCTGGAAGTGTTGATTTAGATCATTAAGAAGAACCATATAATTAGGATTGTCATTCTGTCTCCAAGTTGATATTATCTGTTATTCTTGTATATTTCATTTAATTGGTTCCTTCAAGAAAGGATTAAAATTCCTTCTGGTGAGTAACAAGAAACTTGATTGTGTCATTTGGATATTAAGAAGAGTTTGTCAATCATGTCCCTGCACGTTTATACAAGTTGTAAACCAAAGTATTGTGCCAAATAGTTTGAGTTATCACCCAATATAAGCCACTGGTCTCTATCTTTCATTTGACTCTATTTACCCAACAAGGCACTGGTCTTATCTCAATTCATCATTCAGTTTTATCCAAAACCTATCTATTACTTGAGCATAGATATAAATTTACCTTGATATTGCTTATACAATTTATACCAATCATCTTTCATATATTAGATATAGAACTAGTTAGCAAGTTTTCATCTATTCCACACCATTTTCCACTGTGGGAAGATCCATTAACTTAGTCAAAGCATTTACACTCATCTAATCTGCTTCAACTTTCAAGGTCCACCCACCTAGGTATAGCAGTGCCTAAAGTGCAGGGAGTTATCAACCCTAAAGGTTAACTCTGTCGCGTTAGTTAAAAAATGTTGCCAATCTGATCATAGAGTCTGGCATCCTCTTAGGATTTGCAACCTGCATTTTTGAGACCTAACAAATTGGTGACTTTGCTGGGGACCAAATAAAGGACCTTAGTAAGAAACAATTCTTTTATAGAGTCAAAAATTTCAAAAAATACAAATTGGTAACTCTACTGGCAAGAAGAATCTGGAAAGATAAATTATAAAGTTTTTCCTATTTACAAAAAATAGGTGGCAACTCTACAACCTATTATAACAAAAAGTTAGTACCAAATGGATGGTAGAAGATCCAAGATGGAAGGGAAGAAATTGCAATCATCTCCACCAATTACAACCATCCCCAAGAGAAATGGAGCATCAAATTATTTTCATCAGAATAATAATCAGGAGGCTCAAGAGGATAATACAAAACAAAAGTTATCATAAGTCACAATAGTTTTACCCCTTTGCATGAATCAAATGAAAATTTCAACGGAGTAACTGATGATATATTGGCAAAATACAGACCTGATCCTCAAGAACAACTTGAGTGTGAAGCATGGGCCATGAAGGAAATTGATCAAAGGTAAGCTGAATATGATTATGAAATGTCATTACAGTAGGAAGAAAGGGTAAAACATGGATTCTCAAATCAAGGAGTGGATAAAAGTCCAAAGAATACAAGAAGTATGAATGAAGCACAACAAAATGTGCTTAAGCTCCAGGAAGAACTTGAAATGATCAAGATAGAGGAAACTGAGAGGTTGTTAAAATAAGAAATTCAACAGATAAGGAATAGGACTAAAATAGCCACCCCAAAATATGTACCTCCACATAGAGGAAACATTTTGAGGAATCCACAACAAAACTTGCACCAAAATACAGTTGGTGTTTCCAATCCACAAGCATCTGGAAGTCATCAAAATACCCTCCCTAATAATCCTAGACCACCTCTCATGCACAACACCTCTCAACATATGGCTAATCCATACCCACCCCATGGCCAACAGTATTATAGACCACAAAATCCTTATATGAATCCCCACATAAACCCACAATAGCAACATGCTTATCATCAGCCTCCAGGTGGATATAATTACTACCCTAACTCGCCACCCATGAATATTCCACCCCAAATTCTCACAAACATATGCAGGTAGTTTGATCTGACTGGATATAAATTATATCCATACCCTATTGACAGTAGTTGGAGGAATATAGTTCCCAAGTTCACTGGAAATAATGCAGTATCAGCTGAGGAATATCAGAAGTTTCAATGCCTTCGTACAAGATATTGGTATGGATTATGAGGATGTTAAAATGAGGTTATTCATGATGTCTTTGACTGAAGATATGAGAGACTGGTTCAACAGTTTACCAGATGCCTCAATCAGTTCCTAAACAGATTTCCATAGTCAATTTAAGGAGTAGTATGGCAATCAGTATGCCCCTGAGTTTGCATTACACGAATTGATAAGCATCCAAAAATACCAAAATGAGTCAGTATATGATTTCAATATGAGATTTTCCGAATTACACAACAAAATACCACATGGATCTAAATTGATTGATCCAACAACATTAAGTCTTTATCTGAAATCATTTGATCCTAAGACAAGGTATGAACTTAGAAATTAGTGCCCTATGACCCTAGCTGAAGCACAAAAGGTGGCATTAACTGTCGAAAACAATAGAAAAGCTGCAGGAATGGTTAGCAAAAGAGACAATCCCAGAATTCCTCAAAACCCAACTATTCAACAGAATAAACAAGAAGGTCAGCATAGGCATGAAAGACCTAGGTTGCATGACATGCCATATAATACAAATTGGAAGGATGGGAGACCTATCGAATGCAGCAGAAAACAACATTATGGCAAAGATACTCCTGACCCTTTGAAAAGAAATGGGGCACATATGGTAGAGGATAAACCTTGGTGTTTGGTATGCAATTTACCACACTCGCCTGAATACTATGTGGTGGCTAAAGCAGTACAACAAGAAGAAACATTATACAATTATAACAAAGACAATCACACAATAAACATGATGCAAGATACACCATATTTGTTGAATGAAAACTATTCTTCTACATAGGAAGAGGGATAGGAATATGATGTGGGAAACCAGAAACATCATATCAACATGGGAAAACAAGAAGTATTCTCAGATTAGGAGGATGGCTATGAGGAACCTACCTATTATAACAATTTGCCATATGATCAGTGGAGAAAGCCCACTGAAAATGAAAGAGAAGCTCTTACAATAGCTGCAGTAACTCAAGCTAAAAATGCCTATAATCTAAGGAACATGACAGTAAATGTTGAACAAGGAACACCTGGGAGTATCTTTATAAAAGATCAAAATTACAAAAAGAATAATGCAAAGTCATCATTCAGAGAACCAGAAAAAATTGATAAAAATAAAATGAAAGATAAATCACAAAATCAAGAAAAAGAACATATAAAGATAGAAAGGAATGATCAAACTATGGCCCATTCATTTGACATTGCTCATGCAATATCTCAGGTTAAGATATCAATACCACTTTTGGAAATGACGAAGATATACAAATATAGAAATACAGTGGTTAAACTAATTTCAAATATACCAAATAAAAAATATAAAGAATCAGAGAATAGAACAAACAATGTTCACCAAGAAACATTCCAAATTCTTGAAGTATATCTAAGTGATACCTTGATAAGGAATCCCTCACAAGTGGACCCTTTCTACACTACCTTATTAATAAAAAACAAGCTAGTAAGGAACTGCATGATTGATTCAGGCGTGGCCATGAATATCATGCCAATAGCAGTCATGAAAGAACTGGGAATGTCGGTTGACACTACATTTGGTAAGTGTTATGTGATGGATAATAGATCCATCCTAGTCGTGGGCATTATGAGGGATGTGGAAATAAAACTTGCTTCATACCCTGAAGCAACCTATAACATTGATATCACCGTGGTTGATATTCCACCATATTATGGAATGCTCTTATCAAGACAATGGGCTGCAATGGCAGGAGGAAATGTCAATTAGATTTATCATATGCCACAATACCAGTGGGAGGCAAAGAGATCAAGCTATGTAGGGAACCAAGATATGAGAACATCATAGAATGCTTGGATCAAAATCAAATAAACCTATTTTGTGATACAGATTTGGGAACCTTCAAGGTTGAAACAAGTCAGCTAGAACTGCAGAATACTGATCCAATACATGTCGAATCTAAGAAAGAGGAGAACAATGTGTGGAAGATGTATTTTACATGTAGCAAAATGGGAATTGGGGCAGGAGTATTAATTATTTCACCAGCAGGTAAAACTTTCAAATACTCATTCGTATTGACATTTGAATGCACAAACAATGTAGCAGAATACGAGGCTTTGCTCATTGGTTTGAATATAGCCACCAAGCATAAGATAAAAAAGTTGGCTGTATACGGTGATTCATAATTGGTTACTTCTCAAGTAAGAGGGAAATACTTGTCAAAAAACAAGAGGTTGAAGCAATATAGAAATGTTGTCTGGGATGACACTGAGTTGGTTAATGCCTTCTCAATCAACTGGATTGATAGATCAAAAAATATTATGGCAGATTTTCTAGCAAATATCACATTAAAAAGGGATGATATCACATTAGGAGGTATTACAGAAATTGAATTCAAAACCAGACCCACTATCCCAGATAATGTACATAACTGACAAGTGTTTGATAATGATACTGATATAATCAAATTTTTGCATTGTGCTGATCACTATGAAAACCAAGAGATTGATTTTAATGCGTTTGTGGAAGAACATGATGGAAAAGAAACTCTCTTTGGTCAAGAGATAGTTAAGCTAAAAACAAACAAAATACCTAAGGGACTCATAGCGTTGGAAAAAGCGTTTGATGGATGTGATAGATTTAAAATGAAAGACACACCAGTAGTATAGAACGACCTTGAAGAGATTAATTTGGGGACGCAGACAACCCCAAAGAATGTATACATTGGAAAGAATCTCAGTCCCAAAATCAGGAGCATGCTCATCAACTTACTCAGGAAGTATAGACATGTATTTGCATGGTCACATGATGACTTGAAAGCATATAGGAAGATCTTTTTCAGCATGAAATACCATTAAAACCAGATGCTAAACCATTCAAGCAAAAATAGAGGCCTATCAATCCTACATTGGCCCCTAAGATGCTTGAAGAACTCACAAAACTAAGAGATGGAGTTATTATTAAACCCATTAGGCATTCTTCTTGGGTTTCTAATTTGGTGCTTGTCAGAAAGAAAAATGGTGATATTAGATTATGTATGGACTTCAGGAATCTAAACAAATCTTCTCTTAAGGACAACTATCCCCTTCCTAATATGGAAGCAATACTGCAAAAAGTTACCGGGTGTGAACTATTGTCAATGATGAATGGTTTCTCAGGATATAATTAGGTGAAAGTCAAAGAATCAAATCAATATAAGACTGCATTCACCACAACATGGGGAATGTATGTATATTTAAGGATGCCATTTGGACTCACGAATGCTGGAGCAACATTCCAAAGAGTGATGGATGTGGCCTTTGCAGAATTGATTAATAAAATCATGATAGTATATCAGGATGACATGACAACATATTCCAAAAAGGCTGAGGATCATTGTACACATTTAGAGCAAATTTTTATTAAAGCCTTAGAATATGGAATTTCGTTGAATCCTAAGAAGTGCCATTTCGCAGTAACAGAGGGCAAGTTGCTCTGTCACATAGTCTCAAAAGATGGAGTAAGAATAGATCCTGAAAGAGTAAAATCCATTGACCAAGTTTCCATTCCTAAGAATGTAAAAGCTATACAGTCATTCTTTGGCCAAATCAACTTTGTCTAGAGATTCATATCAAATTTTGCAGAAATTGTTAGTCCCATATCAAGAATGTTGAAGAAGAATTCAGAAGTGAAGTGGACAACAGAAACATTAGAGGCATTTGCCACCATTAAGAAGGCAATCAAAAAAGCCCCAGTTCTGATATCCCTTGATTTCAGTAAGCCATTCCAACTGTTCTCATTTGCCTCATATCATACAGTTGCAGTAGTACTATTGTAGAAAAATGATAAAGGACATGAACAACCCGTTCATTTTTTAGCAAATCTCTTCAAAATGTAGAATTAAAATATGACATAGTTGAGAAACATGCATATGCATTGGTGAAGGCAGTTAAAGATTTTAGGCCGTACTTGGTGGGAATTGAAATAATAGCATATGTGCCTAATGCTGCAGTAAAAGATATATTAGTCCAAATTGAAGTGACAGGCAGAAGATGCAGATGGATCAATAGAATTCAGGAGTTTAATATTGAAATCCAGATCACCAAACTAGTGAGAGGACAAGGTCTTGCTAGATTAATGGCTAAAAATAATCTCGAGGCTTCTCAAATATGTAATGCTAATGATGTTAATAACACAAGTTCTAGCATTGAGCATGCTCCATGGTATACTGACATCATATATTATCTGAAACACATGAGATGTCCTGAAGAGTATGATGATAACAAGAGAAGGACACTTAAATTATAGGCTTCAAAATATGTATTTATTGATGGAGATCTTTACTAGAAGAATAGGGATGGTATTCTACTACTATGCTTAGATGAACATCAGTCAAAACATGTCATGAAAGAGTTACATGAAGGCGTGTGTGGAGGGCATTTCTCAACAAAGACTACAACTCACAAGATCCTAAGGGCTGGATACTATTGGCCTAGAGTTTTTAATGATTCATATCATTACACGAGAAAATGTGAAGCATGCTAGAAATTTTTAGGAAAATTAAAATATATGGGAGCACTACCCTTGAAACCCATGCAAGTGGAGGCTCCATTCGATCAGTGGGTATTTACTTCATAGGAGAAATTGCAGAGAAGTCAAGTGGAGGACACAAATGGATTTTAGTGGCAACATATTACTTCACAAAATGGGTGGAGGCAATCCCAACTAAACAGGCAACAAGCAAGGTGGTGATCAATTTTTTGATGGAAAACATTATATTTAGATTTGGCACTCCATTGAGGTTGATTATAGACAACGAAATGTGTTTTAGGTCTGATGAGTTCAAAAATTTTTGCAATGTATATGGCATCACTATGTCTTATGCTGCCCCTTACCACCCACAAGCAAACGGGCAGATAGAATCTAGTAACAAAAATCTTTTGAAGATTATAAAAAGAATTTTGGAGGGAAACAAAAAGGCATGGGATTCAAAATTGAGAATGGCTGTGTGGGCTGATAGAATTACTGTGAAGAGAGCAATTGGAAGACCTCCTTTTGAACTGGTGTATGGAACACAAACAAGGATGCCATTAGAAAATCTTCTACCAGTTTACAAATTTGTTCTTCAAGAGGATTTAAGCATTTCTGAACCAATGGAGGAAAGATTAGAACATCTTAAGGAATTTGATGAGACAAGGAGACTGGCTCAAAAGTAGAACATCAAATTGCAATCACAAGTAAAATACCTTTTTGACAAAAAGGCCAAGGACAAAAAATTTGAAATAAATGACTTGGTATTGATGTGGAATACCAGATGCCAAGAAAAGGGAAAGCATGGAAAGTTTGAATCCTTGTGGTTAGGTCCTTTTGTTGTCACTGGCAAAGGAGGAGAGGATTCTTACTATTTGCAAAATATGTCCAGAGAAGAGCAGGAACTGCCAGTGCATGGACAATTTCTGAAACCTTTCTTTTCATAAAAAATATCAGAATCATGCACAGAGAAATAAGTGTTGCCAGTGCATGGACAACTCTTAAATAATTCTCAAAATACTTTTATTCCATGCACAATAGTTTAGGGTAATCAAGAGAGATTAGGATCTGTCAGTACATGGACAGTCCTATGAATCTCTCAACAATAACATAAATCTTTTCCATGTACAGTAGTATAGGATCATCCCCATCATTATCACTTCCATCTCCCATTTTCATTTCATCCATATATAAATTCCTAAAATTCTGTAAAGCTGTCATCCCAAATAAATAAAACACATGGTCTGCTTCCCCAAGAGATTTGAATTCTTGCTATACCCACAAGGGGTATACATCCTAGACAGAGCCACTGTTGGGACAAGAAAATTTTGAAATTTTTCCTATATTCCTACCCACCCCATGTCCAACCAAATCAGAAAATCCTACACCCAAAATCATAATAGCAGCTGATAAATTCCATAAATATCACATGATTTTCATCACAAATAATTGTCTCACCCCTCAAACTGTAATATAACAAGGGGCCTCAGCTCCTTAATTTCGGCAAGACCTTAGTGTCTTCTTTATACCAATCCATGTTCTATTCAAAACGGGCTAAATGTGTATCAGCATGAGAATTATGGTCAGAGAGAAAGCTTCAGAGATCTCTGATGAAAGGAGTAACACCAATGACCCTTCATCGGAGAGAGAATTCCCAGTCATGCTGAGTTAATCAAAAGTGAGGACTATCGGCATAAGAAAACACTATCAGAGAATACCCCGAAAACACCCCGATAGTATAGATCATATCGATGAAGGAATTCGGTAGGAATCTTGCCAAACTACCCATGGAATGGGTGGAACTAGTGATCATCGGGAGGAGATGCACATCGGGGTAAGAAAATAAAGTGTCTCTGACCTTATGATGTCTCAGCGACCAAAGGGCATTGTTTCGGCCTAAGTCACATCGACATGTATGGAGGATAAAAATCATCGGCGAGAGGGAACAAGTCAGAATAAAGTCTATGAGTCTTACCAAACCGATGGTCACGATGATGAAGGATTTTGGTAACATGCTATAATGATCACTCCGATGAAGGATATAAAAGGGTATCAGGGAAACAACTATGATCAGATAGTTTGAATCAAGTCATCCCAATGTCATATGTTGTTCCGATGATAATAATGGCCACACTCATCGATCAGAATCTTTTTGACAGATCGTAAGGACAAGCGATATCGGTATTAATTACCTCGGTCTTGCTGATTCCACTAACTTGCCATGTAAAGAGAAGCTGATGAGCTTGTCGACAAGACTCATGCCGATAGTCATATCAGAGACACTTGAAATATTGGAGGAAGATGTTGTTCCCACAGTGATAAAGTAAGTCAGGCTGACAACAACCATGCTCATTTCTATATTGGGTAGACCTTGAAAAGTCTTACCGATACGAGCTTATATATGTTTTTTTATAAAAGATGACATCGAGGAGACAAAATGAAGGGTCACTGCGATTGATCCACCTGCAAATGTTCACACCATAAGAATCTATTAAATCACCCTAACATTACAAAAGTCGTACCGATGAGGGGACTTATGACGATGTGACATCTCATAAGGATCATGAAAATTAATACACTGGAACAATTAATTGTAGACCAAGAAGAAATCCTCTGAAGAGTCATTTGAAATCAATGCAATTAGATTCAAAAGAATTGTCTGAAAGGAGCGCATAAGCGAGAACTCGGAGGGAAGGACAAAGGAGTTCAATCATCAGATAACAGGTACATAATTAAACACCTCTGTGTGATAGACTACAGTTTGAATTTGCTATCCATAATTGTAATGGAGACTCCAGTAAAAGGAAAGGGCATAAAATAGTAAGGTGAAACAAGTAAGCCCAAGAAACAAAAAAATGACAAAAGCCCTGACAAAAAATACAAGAAAGGAAACTGAATTAGGATTTAATTGACCAATTGCCTGGATCTACCCCTAAAGCCTGAAGGTCTGCACAACTTAGGGTAGAGGTAGAGAAATTAGAAGACAAATGCAAATACCTTGGAAATGTGTGGACACCAATAAGAGGTTATGAATTGTTCAAATTCCATTACAATAGAAGATTCAGGAATGTCCTAGTGTCTAATCCATGGCACTTGAATTTGGGCAAATTGGTCATCCCTGATGTATTTGTGAATGCAGAACTCCTCAAACTCCTGGCTAAACATTACAATCCAAGCCTCAAGGCCATATGCAATTTGCAAGGAGAGCCTGTTATACATTTGTCCAAAAATGCCATTTGTGAAGTATTTGATTTAGATGATTTGTGTACTCTTCCCATGGTGTATGAAGATTTGGACCAAGAATACTGGAGGATGGACACCACGTATAATGGATGGAGATTACCTCTTCACAGACCTAAGGCAGAAGGAGAAATAATGCCTCTTAATGATAATGATGGACCTCCATTCCATGTGTCATTGTTTGGACCATATATACAATACACATATTATTCCATGGGCCAAGTCCTAGGGCCAGAGGTTCCTGATTTTATGACAATTCCTTTAATGGTGATAGCCACAGATATCTAGTGTCACAATGCTAGGCAGTTTGACTATGCTACCTATGTGTTTGGAAGAATTGATTCTAGTTTAACTGCAATCAAGAACAATGCCACATCAGTCTCTTTTGAGCACTACTCACTCCTCATGCACATGGTACTATATTATTGCTAGGAAATGGGATTATGGCTAAATGAACTCAGAGTTGCTCAAATGGACCAGAGAGGACAAAAGTCACTTGTGCAAATGTGGACGAGGATATGGGATAACAGGTTTGCCCATTCTAGTTATATTCATTTTGAAGAGTACTGTGTAAAAGTGTTGTATAGACATTTCAATCATCCTTGTGAATATTCACTGTCAAATGAAATAAAGAGGTTTCTCAGACCCAAAGATTTTGGTGGTCCTCCTACTGTCACCCACAACTGGGGAGATTGGTATTGTTTTGAGGATTCAACCATGGTCAGAATTTATGGTTTTGAAGACACCCCATTTATATTGCCCAAGACAGTTCCAGATAGGGTTGCTTACTTAGAGATAGTCAGGCAAATGAACTGCTCTAATGTGATGTATTTGAGTGCCTATGACAAACAATCCTTCATGCCTAGTACTCTTTGCTTCGGGGATTTTACTGTGGTGTCTAAAGAAGGTTATGGCCTCATCATGGACAAATTGATGCATTACAACATGAGATGTGCAGAAGTAAGGAAAGGATTTGATCCTGAGAGTTTCATTGATTTCGCGAGGAGAAAACAAAATCTCAGTGGATATACACATATTCCATATCCACATGATGACATTATTAGGAATATGGAGGAAGCTGAGATTGAATTAGTAATTGATATGTATAATAGAGAACTAGAAGAGAAGAAGAAACAGCTTGCAAAGATAGAGTTGTCCTCTGGTGATGAGGGATCTGCAGGAGAAGAAGAGCCACATGAACAAGCAACTAGAATATCTAAAAGAAAAATGGAATGTTATCAGTCTCCTAATAAAGAGCAGGATGAAGAGGGGCCTAGTGATGAGAATCCAAGACAGTTAGCATATGATTCTTTTATTACATATGATCAATTTATTCATTCTAAAGAGTTCAAATCATTTTTGTATAAATGCAAGGGTAAAGAGATTAGGGAATCAATTAATGATGTCACGGTTAACAATGAAAGACAATTAATTGATATGTTAAAAACAACAGTGGACAGTGAATTGAAAGCTATGACTCCTGGTAGAGGTAGACAACTACTCAGAGAAGCAGGTGTCATGATATTTCCTGGACTTGATTTAAATTCTACTTTGGTTTTTGATAGTTTTTTGCACAATACTGATGACAAATATAAGCTCACTCCCGAGGGTGTCACAGAAGTGTAAATGGGTACCAAATATAACAATGATGAAAACTTGCTCATGATATGGGCCTTGTACCCTCCTCATAAGAAGACAACCATTATAGATACTAAAAAAGCTTTTGGGCATGTCATGACTTTGAAAGTAGGGGAAATTGATCCTTTGATTACTGCAGAAATTGGCATAAATGTTACAAAGTTAAACAAAGCACAGGCTCAAATGCTGATCAAGGAATGAGATGCATATAAATTGAGTTGTGAAAGATTAACAAAGGAAAATGATTTCTTGAAAGATACTGTCAAGAATACCTTTGGAGGGTCAGTTAAAAGGTTAACCCAAGGAGAGAGCTCACAAAGCACCCAGTCACCATCTATTGATCAGATAGCTCAGGTTCAGATTGACACACTTGCAATAGTGCTACATAATAGGCATGTTAATATGATGCATTAGATGAACAAATTTTGGGATGTCTATTCTGAAGACCATAAGGTGATCCAAGAGCACGAAAGGCTAAACAACAGGCTTCAAGAGAAACTCCATGAGATACAGAGTAGAGATGCTCCTGACACTACAACTACTTCTAGTGCAAAAGACTTGATTGAACAACATAAAAAATATTATGACCAGCTTAAAAACTATGCCAAAGAATGCATTGAGGCTTCAAAAGCAGGTGTGCCTATGTTGTTCAAAAATGACAAGGAGCTAAAGAGCAAAGATGAATGGAGTAAAGACTGCCAGGTGATATTACATGAAGCTTTAGAGGCTCTTAAAGATAAAGACTCTGCATCCGGGGAAGCCTAGAAGCATCTAGAGAAGATGGTGACAATGGACGTGTTCACAAGAAATGCTATTGAGTTTACTGATACACATTGCAGCCAGGAGTACTTGGATCACATCGCTCAAATATACCTGTGACTGAGTAGAGCTTAGCATCATTATCTTTATTGTTGTTATGTTAATCATTTTAATCCCCAAAAGACATTTTGAAGAGTTATGTCTCTTCATAAATATTTCTATATAAGTTGAACATATGGTGATCAATGATCATCAGCAGTAGGAGATAATACATGAGGTTTATAATGTTTTAAAAGACCATGTTGCAAGTATTACATTTAAGAAGTTAATAGAAGATCTCTGATTCTATGGACTTATATTGTAATCAATTGTTTTTTAAAATTATTAAGTTGTATGGTTGTCTCCAGTTCAGTATTTCCTTGTTATTCAAATTAATATATCAACTATATATTTAATTTGTCAATGCACATTTGCTGTATTTGTGTGATTGGATTAATTGGTTTCCATACAAGGAATTAAAATCCTTCTGGTCAGTCACAGTAATCTGGAAGTGTTGATTTAGATCATTAAGAAGAACCATATAATTAGGATTGTCATTCTGTCTCCAAGTTGATATTATCTGTTATTCTTGTATATTTCATTCAATTGGTTCCTTCAAGAAAGGATTAAAATTCCTTTTGGTGAGTAACAAGAAACCTGATTGTGTCATTTGGATATTAAGAAGAGTTTGTCAATCATTTCCCTGCACGTTTATACAAGTTGTAAACCAAAGTATTGTGCCGAACAGTTTGAGTTATCACCCAATATAAGCCACTGGTCTCTGTCTTTCATTTGACTCTATTTACCCAACAAGGCACTGGTCTTATCTCAATTCATCATTCAATTTTATCCAAAACCTATCTATTACTTGAGCATAGATATAAAATTTACCTTGATATTGCTTATACAATTTATACCAATCATCTTTCATATATTAGATATAGAACTAGTTAGCAAGTTTTCATCTATTCCACACCATTTTCCACTGTGGGTAGATCCATTAACTTAATCAAAGCATTTACACTCATCTAATCTGCTTCAACTTTCAAGGTCCACCTGCCTAGGTATAGCAGTGCCTAAAGTGCAGGGAGTTATCAACCCTAAAGGTTAACTCCGTCGCGTTAGTTCAAAAATGTTGCCAATTTGATCATAGAGTCTGGTATCCTCTTAGGATTTGTAACTTGTATTTTTGAGACCTAACAGTTACTAGATCTCATGAGCACCAAACACAGGGGGCCACCAACCATCCTAACTGATGAGGAGGAGGCAGAAATAGTTCAATGGTGCAAGGACATGGCCGACATAGGCCATGGGTTTGAAATTTCACAGTTGAAATCTACTGTGGCAAAGGTCATTCAGTCTAGGCCAAATCCTTTCATAGATGGGATGCCAGGGAGGTCATGGTGGGAGGGATTTAGGAAAAGGCATCCAGATCTAACTATTCACACTGCACAGGGTGTGGACACTGATAGAGCCATTATGCTAAGGCCAAGCATAGTAAATTCATTCTATGACAATCTAGAAAATCTTTACAAGACACATAAGTATGGGTCCAGCAGAATATGGAACTGCGACAAAACTGGGGTACAAACTGATAGGAACTATGGAATATGGGTAATAGAAAAATTGGGATCTCACTGTGTGCCCCACATCATCTCGAAAGGTAGGGAGTGGATTATTGTTTTGGCATGTGTTAGTGCATTAGGTTGCAGTATACCTGGTTTTTATCTATTTAAATCCAAAAGGCATATCAGAAACTACATAGCCAACTGTGAGCTAGGTGCATGCATGGCAGCTCAAGAACATGTGTGGATGACGAAAGAACTATTTCTGAATTGGCTGCAACATTTTGCTGCATCTATCCCCAGAGGGGTTTCACCAACCAACAGATCTCTTCTAATATTTGATGGTCATATCAGCCATGTTCTCTTCAAGACCATAGAGGAAGCGCGTCATTTAGGGATTGACCTCATCACCCTTCCAGCACAGACAAGCCATAGATTGCAGCCACTAGATATGAGTATTTTTTCACCATTCAAAAACTATTTCAAAAAGCAAAGGTCTGCATGGATGGCAAGCCACCTGCAAATAGAAATTAGAAGAGAAGAGTTGGCCACTCTTGCTAGCAAGGCATTCAAGTAGGCCTTGACCCTTGCTAATATAATTAGTGGGTTTAGAAGGACATGCATTTGGCCACTGAATAGGTCTGCGCTTCAAGAAGACATGAGGCCAAGTGATGGCTTCCAAGTATCAAATGAAGATAGTCAAGATTCTATGGCCATTGCACCAGAGAATCAGGCCTTCATAGTGGGTGAGGATCCTGAGATAATTGCACTTGAAACCTTCTTGCAATTCGCTGGATATACAGATGCACAAGTTGAGGAATTCATCAGCACATACAATAAAAGTGGAAGTGTACAGAATCCAATGGAAGTACAAGAAGAATGCATTGAAATGCTAGGAAGTCAAACAATTTCTAATGCTACTGAAATTCTACAGCCACTTCCTAATGTTGCTGAGACTATTTCTAATGCTGCTGTTACAGTTCCTAATGCTGGTGATATTGTTTCCAATGCTACTGATACAGTGTCTAATGCTGTTGATAGATTTCCTAATGCTGGTGATACAATTTGTAATATGGAAGGTCTTAGTTTGCCAAGTCAAGTTAGCCAACCAGAATGGATGGCTAAAGCTGCTAGAAACATGGGGATACAAACAAATTTCAGTCAGGTGGATGTTGGCCTTTCAATGCCTTCACCACCAGATCATGATTTAGCTGACATCATACACTACTTCACTACTACATCAAATTGGGATCCACAAAATGAGGACATTGTAGAAGAAGAATGCATAGGTGATTTGGAAGAAGATTATGTGCCTTGCACCCAAGATAGTCAGATTCAGCCACAACCAGTTAGTTGATTTCTCAAGCTCCCAGTTCGAAGGGTATAGGCAAGGGGTGGTAAGAATAAGACTGGGGTACTATGTTTAAGTAGACAGTCCCAGATCTTAACATCTAATGCATACATTGAAATGCTCAACAAACAGGATAGGGAGAAAGGTCGTCAGGAAGAGTTGTAGCTAAGGAAAAAGGAATATATGTTGGAGAGGAAAGCTAAAAAAGAAGCCCAAAACAAGAGAAAGAGAAAAAAATTGGAAAAAGTGTTAAAAAAAAGAGCGGTGGAGGAAAAACAGGAGAAGGAAATTCATCGTGAACAGGCAAAGAGTGCTCAGGGGACGAAGACAACAAAAAAGAAAGGGAAAAAATCAGCAAATGAGAGACCATTGAGTACCCCAAATTCTCCTCTACCGGGGCAACATCCCATTCTAATGGACATGTTTGCCATCTTGAGCCCAGCCTTTGCAGCTCTAAGCAATCTGCATGCAGGGTCTAGCTTAGGAAGCTCAAATGAGTTGCTTGTAAATGGAGATTCTAATCAGGCTTTGCTTGGCCAAATTGCTGCATCACTACAGACTATAATTGAGCCACTCAGTTTAACTCAGACTGCAAATGAATGTGCTGCTACAGAACCTGAACAACCTATTCCTTTTCCTAGATTTATGGAGAATTGAAGAAGAAGGTTTTTTTTTGGATGGAGATACTTGACATTAGTGAAATTTCTATGCGTACATCTGATTTAGTCATATTGTTATGTAATATTTTGTGAAAAAAGGAACAGATTGATGTCATGTTTATATGTTTGTATGTTTGTAACTATTTTTGGAAAAAAGCAACAGATTGATGTCATGTTTATATGTTTGTAACTATTTTGGAAAAAAAGCAACAGATCGATGTCATGTCTATCTATTGATCTTTTTGTAATATTTTGTCAAAAAGGAACAGATCGATGTCATGTTTATATGTTTGTATGTTTGTAATTGTTTTGGAAAAAAAACAAGAGTTAAATGGTTTATTTTTGAAATATCTATGTGTTGATCTCATGTTTCTATGTTTGTATGACTATAACTGTTTTTGGAAAAAAAAAAGTCTTGAATGATTTGTCAGCATGGTACTACAAGTTGTCTACATAATTTGCTTGTAGTAGCATGTTGTTTTAGCATTATGTTCACATAATTCTACCTTAATTGAAATCATTAAAGCATCCAAGTAAATGTAGTTCCATTTAAGCAACAAAGAAATTTAAACTATTGAAAGGAACCTAAATTAAAGTATTGTAAATTGATTGATTGATTAAAAGTAAAGCAAAAGAAAATGATTGAAAAGAACCTAAAATTAAAGTAAAGTAAATTGATTGATTAATTAAAAGTAAAGTAAAGGAAAATGATTGAAAAGAACCTAAAACTAAAGTAAAGGAAAATTAAAGTAAAGTAAATTAATTGATTGATTAAAAGTTTAGTAAAGGAAAATGATTGAAAAGAACATAACACTATGAAGAAAAACCTAAAGCCTAGTGGGTCATTGCCCGAGTAAAGTCTTATAAGACTTTACCTAAATTGATTGCTCCCAATCGAAGGTGTTCTAGAAAGAATTGACCATGGTTGTATGCCTGCAAACATATAAATGGTAATCAAGGCAGTAACGAACATACATCATAAACAAAATCATTAAATTGAACTACAAGTGCATCTATCTAAACACATCGTTCCATAAGATGTAATAAACAGAAAAAGGTAAATGCATTGTTCCATTGTTACATATTGCATTGTTCCATTGTTACATATTGCGTTGTTCCATTTATTAATCTGACCATAATATTCATTTGTCCATCATTTCCTTTTACTTTTAAATCAGAATGAACTAAAAAGCAAAGTTCAATTTATATTAGACATTGAAATACATATACATATATTACATATACACATATGTTATGTACATGTATATACAAATATATGTATATAGATAGACATATACATGTATAGATTTATATATATACATATAGATGTATATGTATATATACATATACATGTATACATATAGATATATTACTTTAGATTGACTGGAAAAAGTAAATTCAATGTGCAATTTATATTACTTGTTCACATATGTATACATTCACTTTCACTTAACCAAGGAGATTAAATAATCACATTCAATAATTGAAAAAGAAGACTGTATATAATAAGGCATGAGAGAAAAATATTCCATTGGAGCCATCAGAGCAAAATATTCCATGAGTAGTGGTGTGTTAACAAACACAATTGCATAGTACAATTTGTCAACCAGTGTTTTAAGTAAAGTCTTATAAGACTTTACCTTCATCAAGTGCTCACATTGCAAGGTGCTCTACAAACCTCTCACATGCCTGCAATCATAGAAATCAAAAGCTGGGTAGTCATCTGGGTAGTAACGAACAAACATCAAATCATCCAAATAATCTCGTGCATTTGCAAAAGAAAATATGAACTGCATTCAGGCATTTTAATTTAAATAATCACATGCAATTGCAAAAGAAGACTATAATATTGTAGCAGAGAAAAATATTCCATTAGAGCCATCAGGGAAAAATATTCCATGAGTAGTGGTGTGTTAACAAAGACAAATGCATAGTACAATTCGTCAACCAGTGATGTAAGTAAAATCTTATAAGACTTTACCTTCATTGAGTGTTCACAATGCAAGGTGCTCTGCAAACCTCTCACATGCCTGCAATCATAGAAATTATATGCCGGGTAGTCATCCAGGTAGTAACGAACAAACATCAAATCATCCAAATAAATTCAAGTAGTGCAATGATACAACTATATATTGTAGACATATATAGTGATACATATACATATATGTATACATAATAAAAATTTACATGTATCCATATATATGTATATATCATTTATATCCACTCCACTAAAAAGGCAACACACTTGATCACTTTTATAGTTAGAGTAGGTTAAAAATATGTTTATTAACACCCCACCATAAATCAAGTTGGTGGAGCCTTGGGACTTACCCACCCATTTCCTAAACCCGTTGACACCCCTTTGATGCGTTTAATAACATATTTGCAAATTATGCCAACACCTTTGGTTTTGTTCATCCATGTTAAGGTGAATGTTGTGGACATATGGACTACAAACATAACGTGTTCGAATTTATATAATTTATGCACACACATATAGAAATACATGTATAATATATACATGTATTCATATATTGTATGTATATATATTAAATATTATGACATATGTATTTATTTTTGAGGGTGCATTATAAACGTTTGAGGGTTTCAACAATTTCTAGCATACAACTTGAAAAGATGTAGCAAAGTTCAGTGCAAACAAATTGGACTAAAATTGAATATAGATGTGCTGCAATTGTAAAATTCTTAAATGTTTAGTACGAGACAGGTTTTGTAGCGATCCTTCAGGAAATTTATGCTAAAAACAATGTCTGCGCTGCATAATGTTCCTCTTATAATGGATCCGAATTTGAAAAAGGAATGCATTGAAATTGGTTGTTGAGTTTGAATTTGATTAAATGCGTAGAAGCTATTGTATTCGATGATATGATAAGAAGAATTGAATTTGATTGTTGAGTTTGAATGTTGAAATCTTAAGTACCAGATTGAAATGTTAACACTGTCTAGGCTGCATATGTCTATAGATATACGTATGTCTATAGATATACATGTATACACACATAGATGCACACAGACACACACACACACATGTCTATCAATATACATATGTCTATCTATAGATATACATATGTATATCAATGTACATATGTCTATCTATAGATATACAAATGTATATCAATATGTCTATCAATATACATATGTCTATAGATCTACATATGTCTATAGATATAGAGATATGTATACATATGTATAATTAGTACCAGAAGTGATTTGTAGAAAAAATGGCATCCTTAGTGCAATGACTGAAATAGATTGAGGCATCATTATTGCAGTGGCATGGACGACAAACATAACGTGTTCCATTTTGTAATGTTCCATTGTGTTGTTCCATTTTAGACTTGTTATCAACGGTTGAGGGTTTCATCATTATGTGTTTCCAATATATAATCACTACAGTAACAAACACGATTTAATCCATTCAATGAAGTTACCCATGCAATAAACAACTGGAAAAGATGTAGTAAAATTCAGCAAACAAATTGGACTAATCTTTCGAACATGTATTTCTAGAATTGTAAAATGTTGAAATGTTAAGTACCAGCTTGAAATGTTTCCATTGTCTGCACTGCATATGTCTATAGATCGACATATGTCTATAGATATATAGATATGTAGATATGTATACAGAAATGTATACATATGTATACAGAAATACATATGTCTATAGATATACATCTATATATAGATAGACATGTATATATAGATAGACATGTATATATATACAGTACATTAACAGTCTAATCCGAATATATGTAGAAGCTTTTTATATAAACCCTGGATAGATTATATAAAATGAAACTCTCAATATATTATATTACAACATAGTAAAACAATTGTAAATATTTAATGTAACAATAATTAATAAATATTATTCGAACAAAACTAGGAAGAATCTGACTGTAAAATTAGTAATGAGACAAAGCTGTAGGATTCTAAACATTCGAAACCCTGATATAATGAAACCCTTAATCGTTGTCAATGAACCTTCGAAAATATATTCCATTATATATATATTACATTAACAGACATGATTTATGGGACAACATGCATTGTAACGTGTTTACTTAGGCATGAATGGGAAACAACATTAAATCCATTCAATGTTCGTTCAAGTCCGAATACATATTCCACTTTCCACCGAAAAGTTAATCATTTTACTGATTGCTTTCCCTGTTCTGCACGGTGCGATGGAAAGGCAAGGGTATTTAGTCAAAACTGGAAAGAATCTGACTGTAAAATTATTACGGAGACAATGCCATAGGATTCAAAACTTTTGAAACCCTAATATAATGAAACCCTTAATGGTTGACAATGATATGATGAAACCCTTAACCGTTGACAATGAACCCTAAAAAATAAGGTATACCCATAAAAATTTACGAACCCATTTGTATGTGTAAAAAAAACCATCATTACATAATAGTATATTATTCTGTAAAGTGAAATTATCACAAGACAAGGGTTACGTCAAACAAAATAATGAAACCCTTAATCGTTGACAATGAACTCTCAAAAATATATACCCATTAAAATATACAAACCCATTTGTATGTATAAAAAAAACTCTCATTATATAATAGTATATTCTTCTGTACAGTGAAATTATCACAAGACAAAATAATGAAACCCTTAACTGTAGACAATGAACCCTAAAAAATATATACCCATAAAAATATAAGAACCCATTTGTATGTATAACAAAAATACCTCATTATATAACAATATATTCTTTTGTATAGTGAAATTATCACAAGACAAAATAATGAAACCCTTAACCGTTGACAATGAACACTAAAAAGTATATACCCATAAAAATATGCGAACCCATTTGTATGTGCCCTCATTATATAACAATATATTCTTTTGTACAGTGAAATTATCACAAGACAAGGGTTGCCTCGGACAAAATAATGAAAAAATTGAAAGTAAATTACATAGCTGTACCTAAATCACGGGTAGCATGAGAGAAAAATGAAGATAAACGACTGTATAATGATTGTATAAACACTGTCGTATGAAACCAAAACAATGGAATGGAAGAAAAGCTGAAATCACATGGAGAAATGATGTTTACTCGTTGCCTGCTTAGAGACGGATCTGCATGGAGAGCGACGGCCGACAAACACGGTGAAACCCTCGCCTTTCCATCGCACCGTGGAGAATAGGGAAAGCACTTGGTAAAATGATTAACTTTTCGGTGGAAAGTGGAATATGTATTCGGACTCGAATGAACATTGAATGGATTTAATGTTGTTTCTTGTCTGCGCCTAAGCAAACATGTTACCATGCATGTTGTCCCATAAATCTATGTTGGAGTAATCTTTAAAGATGTAAGGGGATTTACGATGGGTGTGGGGATGTTTAGGAAGGGGGCGGGTAAGTTTGAAGGCCCCACCAATGAGATTTATGGTGGGGTGTTAATAAACATATTTTTAACCTACTCTAACTATAAAAGTGATCAAGTGTGTTGCCTTTTTAGTGAAGGGGTGAATTTTTTTGGGGACCATGGTGAGCGGTTACTAGCACATCGGTGCGCATGTATGGGGAGGCATGTTGAAATGACCATTTTTTGACCCATGTGCACATAACGCATCCTACAGGGAAATGTATAAGTGCCCAGAAGCTAAAAGAATAGATTTAAGCTCTTCACTCGCATACGGAAAACCCAAAAAAAATTGTCGAAATTCGATATGTCTAGCTATGTGCTTGACATGCATGAAGTTAGGGTGTGCGGCTACTGGCCCCTCTCCCTTAGCTAGCTGGGGTGGTTAGACAAATTATCTCTCTAGGTAACGTCCTGGATTCTATCACCTTTTGCCATATCCCTAGGGAGTGGAATAAGGTGGTTGATGATTTGGCTAAATGGGCTTATGAACGGATGGGAAATTGGAAAGTGGATGACTAGAGCTGTCTCCCTGAGGGCCTTGATAGGGAGCTTGAGGACTTGGTTATGGAAGATATGAGATGTGTTTTGGGTGTTGCTTGATGTCTCTATTGCTGGCTTGTGACCCCTGATAGGGGGATTGTAATTTCTGGCTTTGTACTGCTTTCTTGAATCAATAAAGTTTTTACCCTCTTTATTAAAAAAAAGCTAATCGATGGTAACAAATAAAAGCTCTATTCAAAGATAAAATATCCCTAAAATTAAATGGTAATTTATTATTAGTGGCGATATTACCCCAAAATTAACAGTAGGAATATAATATTACTGGCGAATATAATTTAGACTTGTAATTACATTATAAACTGCTGGTGAATTAGTTCCAATGACACATCATTTACATGATGAATCAATTCAATTTATTAGTTTAAAAAAATAATGCATAGGTGAATTAACCGAGACAAAATTATTTTTTTGTAAAAACCTAGCGATTCAGTTTCCTTTTTAGCTTGTACTATTCATCATTTTTGGAGGTCCCGATTTCAACTATTCGCCAATTGGCAAAGATTCACCACTAAAATAATCCCTGGATCAATCTTGTCAACAATCCATTCGCATTTCCACTATTAGGAAATGTGTCTAAACCTTGCATCCTAGTCTTAAGAACAAAAACTCACAATTTTTGGGCTATAGAACACAAAAATTCATTTTTTCAGGGCTTTAGAGGTTGATTTTGACCCCTAAAAAATGTTGAAATGGGCCTTAACCAAAGCAATCTAGTTACAACCTTAATCCTAGATGAGATAATTGGGATGTAGTTAAGAGGATCTTTAGATATTTGTGGGTAGATTTGAGTATTCTATCTATTATCATGACAATTCTATAGGGGACTAACACTTAGTGGATATTTGTGGATTTGTGGGTAAAAAAAGATCCACAAGTTAATATTTGTTTAGTTTATATGGTGGTACTATTAGTTGGATGAGTAAGCTATAGGTTGTGGTCACTTTTTCCACTAAAGAGGCCAAGTACATGGTAACTACTTCTACCTATAAGGAGGCCATCTATCTTAAGAGATTGTGTTCAGATGTGGGGTTTAGTCAGGGAGCTATTAGAGTTCTTTATGATAGTCAGAGTGCCATATGTCTAGAAAAGAACCTGACCTTTCATGTGAATATGAAGCACATACATGTTTAGTACCATTTTATTTGTTACATAGTAGAGGATAGGAGGGTGATGTTAGAGAAAGTTGACACTTTGCAAAATGTTGCAGATGCATTGATGAAAATAGTCAGCACAAAGAATTTTAGGTGGTGTAAGAAGTCTATGTGCCTCTCAGCCCCTAGTAGATAGTTGATAGTGTTGGTACATTCCCTTTACTCTTTAAAGTTGTTTGACAAGTGCAAGAATGTTAGGAAAGTTGTCTAAACCTTGCATCATAGTCTAAAGAATTAAAAATTCAATTTTTGGGCTACAAAAATATAAAAAAATCTTTCAAGGCTCTAAAGGTTGATTTTGACCCCCCAAAAATGTCAAAATGGGCCTTAAATAAAGCATGATAGTTACAATAACATGGCTCTCTTCAAGATGTTCAATTTTAAAAAATGGGCTTAATCAACTTCTTAGATCAAAAGTTATGGCCTTCGGAAGTTGGGCCTCCCACATTAGAAATGTAAGAGCATCTATCATGCATAAGAGACTTGTAAGAGGGAGTTACACATGTTGACCAACTTATGACACATGTTATGACATGCCATAAGGGATATTTTAATGGAGATAATGGAGCCAAAATGAAGTGCCCAAGTTGGTGAGTGGATTATGATGAGCTTATGACAATTATAGGGAATATGTAATTTTTAGCTTGTGGACTCATCTTGGGATTTGGGTGCCACATTTCAGGTGGTTTTAGCTCATGGTTTCCTAATTATCATTTTCTAGCTTCATGTATTTCTCTCCTATTTATTGGGTGCTTGAGATGGAGGTTTCATATTGAGTTTTGTAGGTGTTGTTATGCTATCATAATTTCTCCAGATCTCTTGTTGGTGATACTTCTGCAAAGACTTAGACACTACAAGTGTAATGTAACCATTTGATTACTGAATAATACATTGAGTTGCTTTAGAGTGTGGGTTTTTTCTCCTAAAATGATTTTGCCCACGTAAATCATTGTGCTATGGTATATTGCTTTTTTGTTTATATCCTTATAATTGTATGATCAATTTAATTTTTTGCACATACTTGCTCCCATAGATTAGTGTAAGAAGAAAATTTTGGACCTCTACTTCCTTTAATTTGGTTTTATAGATTGATCACCTCAGGTCCTAGGTGTTAGGGACAAAGTTTTTGTTCTAATCTTGGTTTGAGTGGGAGCTTGCATAGAAGGATATCTTGTTGTAGACAAATGACAAGCACATCAAGGACATAGATGGAGAGGTTTCCCAACACTAACTTTGAGCTTTGTAAGATCAATATAGAGGATATGCTTGTAGAAAAATATCTATGGGCTACCGTATTAAGATCTAAACCCATTGCAATGTCACAAACTGATTGAGATCTATTAGACATTATAGTTCAATCTACATGAAGAAGGGTTCTATTGGACATTGCATAGGGCTAGGAGTATGCTTAATGGAGTTGGATTGGAAAAAAAGTTTTAGGTAGAAGTAGTTGCTATGGCTTGTTACTTGATTAATAAGTCTCCTATATTAGATCTTTTTGAGAAGACCCCTATCCAGAGGCATGGGCGAGAAAAAAACCCCACATTACAACATCTTCAAGTTGTTGGTTGTGAAGCATATGCATATGTCCCTAGGGAGAAGTGGACAAAGTTGCAGAACAAGGCAATAAAATGTATCTGAAGACAAGATAAAAGATCAAGGTCAAATAACAATACCAAATGCATAAAAACACAAGATATACCTTGACGAATCTCCCTTCTCCTTGATAAGGTTGAGGAGAGTTGCGCACCAAGACCCTCCTTGCATTACCCAATGTTGAATGTAGAATGTGGATTGCTCCTTGTTCTTCAACACGATATGATGAGGATAGGATGATTGATTTGGCTAAGGATAGAGATTTGGATATGGATGTGATGAGAAGCTAGAAGGGTTTTGGCATTATGATGGTATGATGAGAAGATTTGATAGAAATTTGGGCATAGTTTTGATGCAAGAAGAAGTTATTGAAAATGGCTTATATGAGGGCTCTATTTATAGATTTTTGGTAAAAGGATGGAGGGTGAGGATTGAAAGTTTAGATCAATGGTTAGGAATGTTTGAGGATTAGGGTTTGGATTAGAGTTGTAGTCTTGTGACAAGTGTCACAAGAGGGTTGGATAAGAGAGATCAAAGACTAATAAT
This sequence comes from Cunninghamia lanceolata, assembly GCA_027924645.1. NCBI lineage: Eukaryota > Viridiplantae > Streptophyta > Pinopsida > Cupressales > Cupressaceae > Cunninghamia > Cunninghamia lanceolata. The sequence goes on along the minus strand of BSBN01001722.1, from coordinate 1,563,551 downwards.
TGGTCAAGAAGATTGGATGGATGGGAATAAAAGTGAATTTTTAATTCACATGGGGAAGAGTTCCATTAATGGAGACTAAGACATGTTAGATGGAGGGGATAAAATGTGAATTTTTAAATCACATGGGGAAGAGTTCCATTAATGGAGACTAGGACAAGTTATATGGAGGAGATAAAATGTGAATTTTTAATTCACATGGGGAAGAATTTCATTAATGGAGACTAGGACAAGTTAGAATCAAAATTACCTTGTGTGGAATAAAAGTTAATTTTTTATTTATGGGGTGTGGGAATGAGTATTAAGTGAGATTTGACCAAGCTAATCAAGATGATTAGCTTAATTAATATGGCTGAAGAAAATTAGTAGATGGATTAATTAGGGGTTAAAATTAATTAAATAAGAGTTTATTTAATTAATTTAGGTCTAGGGGTCATGTAGGCTAGGGTAGCTAATTAAATAATTTCAACTAGGCTAGGTTTAGGCTATAGGATAGGGTAGATTAATTAAATAAACATGATTTATCTAATTAATCATGATTAAGAGATGGAGAAATTAACTAAATAAATATTGAGAATATTTATTTAATTAATGAGGATATAGTGTTGTAAGGTTTAGTGATAAATTAGATGAATTAATTTATCACAAGGGGTAAGTTAGGGATAAATGGCTAAGGGTGAATGATTAGGGATAAATTAATTAAATAAAATGAATTTATTTAATTAATTGGAAGGGATAGTTAGTGATGTGAAGATGTCAAAGGGTGGTTGAAGGGTTAAGACATTTTTAGGTGTCTACAGTATCTTCATCAGCTATGGTGTTAGTGTGAAAGGGTACAAGATTTGGGACCCTATGGCTAAAAAACATTACAACAAAAGTGTTATCTTTAGAGAGATTATGCCTTCTTCCATAGTGTTGCAGCTAGAAGAGGATGTGAAGAAAGATGTGATTCAAGTAACCCTAAAGGTTGAGAAGTTTGAACCAGAATCTCATTAAGGACCTGAAGGAGAGGAGAGATTAGATAGTTCAAATAGTTATGAAGAAGAGGTAGAACCTCCACCTCAACTCTTGAGGAGGTCCACTTAGTAGAGACAACAACATACAAGTATACTTCTCCTAATTATAGATTTATTTTACTTTGATTACTAATATTGATGAGCCTAGAACTGTAAAGGAGGTGATGGATATGGGTGATTCTAAGTCTTAGAGAGTAGTTATAGATGAGGAGATGGCTATGTTGAAGAAGAATTCCATATGGAATTTGGTACCATTTCCAGAAGGAAGAAATCCTATTGGATATTGTTAGTGTGAATGGGGATATTACCTATTAAGTTTCCCCTTTGTAGTGTGAACAAGGTACATTTTCTAACTAGTCATTAGTTACGACTTATTTACACATGTTCACATGTTAAGTTGACTTAGGTCTCTAGGAATCTTTCTAGATATTTCTAGCTGTCATGTGATCTTATTCTATAGTTGTCATCTTATCCTCTAGTTGGCTCATGTCATAGGATTAAGACACTTGTCATCATCCTAGTTAGTACTACCTCTCAACCTTGTCTTTATAACCAAGACATATCATGTACATTATGTAATTTTTGCATTCTTTGATAGAATATAATTATTCTCTCATTTTGGATCTCTCTTGTGCTTTCATTGAAGCTCCTAGATCTTGGGTGGCTACCTTCATAGCTAACTTTTACATGGTATTAGAGATATTACCTGATTGCTTTATGTTAGTCATTTTTTGAGAGATCTAGGATGCAAATCATGGTAAATATTGAAAAGTCGAGTATGCTCTTCTCGTGCATCATATGATGACCTAAAGAATTGAAAAAACTTGATAGAAATACCATATTTGGGAGGGTTTCCTCCTTGTGGCCTTGTATTTAAAGCTCATTTAGAGCATGTTTGTGCAAATTTGACCTCACCATTGAGATTAGGGTGTCCAAGAAAGTTAGTATAGCCTTTTGATTTGCTAAAATTGGACAATGGAGGCAAGATCTATAAAGGTTTGAAATTGGGAGGTGGTTACCAGATCTGGAAGGTAGATGCATTTTTGGAGCATTTTGGGTCAAATCTAACCCTGCCATCACGTTCAAAAGGCCCAAAAACCTAAGGATCAACTATTAATTCATCAAAATCATACACTTTTGCCACAGGCTATTAGAGAAATTTTTTGCCCTCGCAACCATATGGATCATACCATCACAAAGAATATTCTACAGAATCTACACTTGCGTCAGTAGAATCTAGTCGTTGGGAAGGACCACTAGGTAATATTTTGATTCATTGGTTAATAATTTCATTCTCTGCATTTTTATTTAATTGGAAAATTTATTTGTTATTCTGCATATATTATCCACCTGTCATTAAGGGTACCATTGTACCCTACTGGTGCAGGTTGCCGCAGGTACCATCAGTCATTACAGGGGTGCCACATGGCGTGGCCCCCCCACAACCATCCTACATCTAGCAGTTAATACTTATAGACCCATGGATAAAAGAATATCATCGGTCATACGACTCCCGATGACATCTATCAGAATTCCAGTGGCATCTTGATAGCATCTGAGAATATTCCCTACAAGAACCCAACTACAGGCGAAATACTGATATTTTGATGAATATTCCAGAAACTAAGAGGGTTGTACTTGTGTTGCTTCATTTTTGTATTCTTGTAACCACATCATGGATCGATCCAAACTTACTCTACTCACCCCATACAATTATCATGAGTGGAAGAAACACATAGAGATTCATTTGAGAAGCTTGGGTTTACATAGAGTTACAATGGGTATAGAAATTGAACCAACAACTGCTGCAGAAAAGAGAAAGTGGTATAATAGATGTGATGAAGCCTATGGAACATTATGCATGTCTATCTCTCCTGATCTCTTTTTTCACATTGAATATTGCACTACACTAAATTAGATTTGGAATACATTAGAGAGTCTCTTTGGAAAGCAAGATACTATGAGAGGTTTTAAATTGGAGAATGAACTAATTGGTTTGAATCCAACATATTTTGACAGCATCCAAGACTTCTTCACCAACCCAAAATCACTTAGATTGTAGCTAAAACAATGTGGTATTAAGAAAGAGGACATTCAATTGATTCTTTCAATCCTTGCCAAACTTGGTCTTGATTATTTAGTTTTTGTTTCTACATTCTATGCTACTATGGATGCTCTTGGTACTACATTCAAAATTCCTTCACTTGATGATTTTGCTACATTACTCACCAGGGAACATGCAAAGTTAGTACACATGGGTACATTGAAGTCTCCTAAACCACAAGCTCTTATTGCTACTCAAGGTACAAAAGATTAAAAGACTTCAACTAGCAAAGGTAAGAAGCAAAAAAATAAGGACTTCAAGAACAATGAGTAAGCCAAGGAGTCAAATAATTCATCTAATTCCTCATCCTCTTCCAAAAATGAATTTGTTGGGACCTAAAATTTCCTACCAATTTTTGTAGAAATTTCAAGATCCCATGATGAAAAAATCAATTCCAGTACTTAGAAATGCACCTACATAATATGCTCAAGTGGCCTACTTTCAAGCATTATAACTCGGAGCCTACTCATTTTCATGCAAAACCACATGTCTAATTATAGCTTCCTATGACAAGATTTGACTGAGTTTTGAGGAGTCAAGTTGAAGGGTTCTGGTAAAATTTGCTACCTGCACAATGTGAAATCAACATGAGAAGCTAACTTTGGAGGCTAATATCTAGCAGCTGAATGATGATCCTGACAAACCAATTGGTGTTCCTGATTCACCTTATGAAAATCTACTTCTATGTCTGGTTTCAAGGCTCCAGCACATCGTTTGCTATTTTTTCAAAATGAAAAACAAATGCACTTAGCCTTGATTTCATAGTTTTCACCTTCAGAGAGGTCAACTTTGGCCCTAAATATTTGATGAAGAAAGATGACTGGTAGAAAATCCTCTTGCACACTCTCTAATGGAGCCTAAATGAACTAAATCCTCCAATTGCAGCTTCCCAGGAAGAGATTTGATGGTTTTTCAAAATTGCAAGTTGGTGAGCCCTAATAAGGTTTTTCACAGGTGCAACTGCAGAAAAGGCCAAGTGGGCTACTTTGAACAATTATATCTCGCACATCGGGATGAGTTCTTCCAAACAGTTTGATGCACTGAATTCTCTTACAGCTCCCATCCCAAAGAGGTCACGTATTTCCAAAATGGGCTATGACAGATGCTCTTACGACACTTACGACTGTCATAGAATCTGTCATAGTGGTTACAATTTACAGCTGTAAGAGAATCTATCATACACAGGCTATAAATAAGATATTCTCTTACAACATGTCATAGTCCACCTTGGTGCACCCAAATATGCCTTTTTCAAAGATGCTTCATGACACATGTCTTCACCTGTCTTACAAGCTTCTATTTCTGACTCTTACATGTCAGATTCTGTCATAGGAATCTGTCATAACAGTTTCGGTCAATATTCCCTTACACAACATGAAAGATGCTGACACATGGAAAAATGATCCTACCATAAAGTGGGACACCTATCTCCTCATGTGAGGACAAAATTACAAGTTGTCATCTTCCATGTAGGATGACACATCAGCGTGCCACATCCCACAATATGAAATTTACAATTTATTTACAACATAGGCATTGAATTAATAAACACAAACATAAATAATGCAAGGAATTACCAAGGTTGAGACACCTTAATTCCCAACAAGTGCTGGAGACAAAAGGTGTAAGGAGGAAGGATGAAGGGAGAAGATTTGGTGTGAGAAGGGAAGAGCAGACAATTAGGAGAGAATGAAGCATAGACCATACAAGAGGTCTAGCGAAGGAAGAGGATTTATTAGTGGTATAGGAGAGACTAAACTTCAACTCCAGCATTGCAGAAATGAGGAACCATTGGTATCATGCTAAATATAAATATAAATATATATATCCTACCATTTGTTTCTTTAGATTGATTGAAATGAAACATATTATATCTTAGAAATGCCATTGCAGCAATAGAAATGATTTATAGAGTGTTTAAAGTGCAAAATTTCTTACTGGGTTGTATTTTTTAACTTTGCCAATTTTCAAAAGCTTGAGAGAGCCCTTGGATTCTATTTTATTTGTCTTGTCTTGTAGGATCTTAGTGATGGTTTTGCCAACATCTTCATGTCAAATTTTGTGATCTCTGTGCTAAATACTTTTCCGATGTATCACAGTGGTTGATAAACTTTTGAATGGGTTTCTTAATCCTTTTATATAAATCCTTAATGACATTATTAAAATGACTTGTTTTTTCATGGAATCCATGGCCTCACTCCAAGTATAAGATCCTAATTTTAAACTCAGATCAGTTTCTCTTCTCATAGTTCATTTTGGGCCTTCTTGGAGTTGATTGGGTTTAGTTTCTTTCTTTTATCTTGATTTTCATTGAGAATTTTTATGTTGCCTTCCGTTATATGTGTGGGTCTCCAAAATGCTAGCATGCATCTAGACTCTTTTACCATTTTCGCAGATTGCTGAAGAGTTTTGTTTTCAATTCTATCATGATTCAATCTGTGATCGACCTTATATTCTTGCACGATTTTGTTTTTAATAACTTTGAATGATGTTAGGAAATCTTTTAAAGATATAATCTTTTGCTTTGAAAACCTTTTAATATGTTTCGACACTTCATGCAAGTCATTTTCTAATCTCTATAGGCTAGCCATCCAACTCCATTATAATTGCTCAAATAGTTTGTCTGCTTTGATTATGCTTTTACAATTGTTTTCATGTCTACCAAAGTATATAGAATGAATATTATCATTTTCCATAGAAGCCACACATTTAACTTAAACACTATGTGATTTGAAGTAAATAGTTCAAACAATATGGCGGATTTGGGCTGTCATGGGAGGTATTACCATGTAGTTAGAACTTTATAGACTATGAGAATAGTTCTAGAGGTCTACTGGAAGATTTATAACTCACTTTACATTGGAGCTCAAGATGGGTTTGTGGCTATTTTTCTTAGTTTAGAAGACGAGTCTAATAATGTGTGCAGTCATCTAAAGTTAACGATGTTTGTTTAGATTTGACAGAGAAAGGATATGCTTCTCTGAGAGATTCTAACTGTTACTCTCATACTTGATTTAAATGAATTTTGTAGTTATATTGCTTAATCAAATGTAGTTTATAAACTTTCTGATTATATTTTTTAGCTATTTAAGTAACTTCTTATGCTTGTAAATATTTGGAGCTCTGAATTAACTTGCTTACTTACATCTGTTTTGGATCTTGTTGTTAATATAGTTGCCACTACTTTGTAAAACTGGCCACATCATAATATATTTAGAGCTTAAAGTTTGCCTCTTTCAACATGCTTATTTCAAGAGCACCTTTGGTATTCATCATGAAAAGTCGCATAAGGTTGTTCATACAGAAATTTTCTTGCTTGGAACCTATTCTCTTTTAATTTCATTGTAAACTCTTTCCTTGAGGCGAATATGTTCTTTAGGGAAACAACATAGGTGAAGTATAATGCTGTATTGAGGAATTTACTTTTCATGTGGAATTGAGATTATAATTCTCCTTGAGTAGTTAGAGACTTTATCTATGAAGATGATAGAGATTTACCCATGATGGATCAGGTATGCAAGTTTTTATTAAGTTTTTTTTTCCATAATAGTATAAATTTATATACAGGACATGCATGTGTGTTGTGGGTCAAGTGGTGAGGTAACTATGGACTCTATTGAATCTTTCTTGTTTGTATACTTAAGCTTAACCCATGTTTGATTATTAAATTAGTTTTAATCTCATCTTACTAATAATTAAATGGGTTTTTACTCTCATGATGAAGAAGATCTAATGTTTACTAGATGTCCAAAGTATTGTGAGTCTGAGTAGAAATTTGCATAGAATTGTGTTATCAATTTATGTATAGGAATGATGTAGTATTATTTTGAATTAAGAATTAGTATTTTTCTGGGAAGATGATTTGTTAGAACTAGATCTTCTCCTTTTAAAAGAACCTTAAGATGAATGGACTAGGGAATAAGACTATTGTTATGCAAATAAGATATATATATTTATATTTATGTTGGCTTTTAATAGAATGATTGGAATGTTTTGCTGAAGTTATAACTTCCTACCTTACCTTGTAAGGGATTTATTCATAAATACAAATGTGATAAACTAGATTCCTTGAGAGATATTGTATCTTAGTTGATTCTATGTTTGCAAGATTTATTGTCCTGAACTACGATGTCTCTACGCTACGTGTACGTAGGCAAGGCCATCATGGATGAGCCCCCGAGACATTAGGTCAGCCCCTTAGGGCCTTAGGATTGCCATTTTATGCAATCGATATTGTGAAATTAATAACCATGTGGAACTAATGTTTCCTTAGATGTGCAGTTGAGATCTATATGCCGTGCATGACTTTGAAGCTAAGGATGTACCTTTCCGCTTGGTGAATCAAAGACTACCTGGTAGCATTGGTAAATGTGTATAAATTTATTGAAATGTTTATATCTTACATTTCATTTTCGATGAATATCGCTATACGCTGATTTTGACTTGAGGTTTACTAAGATAAATTTTGTAAATTGTTATCTTATCAGCCTATTGAGTTCATTATTGTTATTTTCTTGGGTAGGCATTACAAATGGTGCGTGTGTGTATTCCTTTGGAGTATTGGATTTAGAACAACCCATGGCTATTTGTTAGATCATGTTATTAATTAGCAATGTAGTCTTGTAATTAAACGTAATTTGAATTAAGTTTTTTTATGTTATTGAATATTGTTTAATTCAATAATGCAGTCATGTTACCCCTAGAGATGTTAGTTAACTAGTTGTTTAGACTATGTTATATTTTGTTATCATTACTTCTAAAAAAAAACTAAAAAACTAAAAAAATAATAAATAAATTTCACTCTTCTATTGCTTTAATTGACTTATCTCTGGGGTTCCATGGTGGGGCATTACAAGTTTCATTAATTGGTTTCATTCAAAGAATTAAATATCCTTTTAATAGATCATAGTAATTTGGAGGTATCACTTGGATAGTTAAAGAAGATCCCTATAATCGATTAAAATTATCATACTGTCTCCAGTTTGATTCCATTTTGTTGTTCAAATCAGAAGTATATTTGATTTGTCAGGGCAAACTTGCTGCTTCTGTGTGATTCAGTTAATTGGTTCCTTCAAAGAGGGATTAAACTTTCCTATTAATGAATCACAGCAACCTGGTGAGGCTCATTTGGATCCATAAGAAGAGTCTGATAGTTACATTCTTGCATGTTTGTACAAGGTTCAAATAGTCACAAGTGCCAAGCAATTCGAATTGTAGCTAGTAAGTAAATCATATATCATTCACCTCTTGACTCTATTAGCCCAACAGAAGTAGGCACTAGTCATACCCATTTCATTTTAGAATTTCACAAAATCCTATTCAAACAATCATATTTCAGATCTTAATATTAGGAGTAGAAGTAGTTAGCAAGATTTCATCTATTCCACACCACTTGCCACTGTGGGTAGATCCATCAACTTAACCAAAACCACACATCCATTTAATCTGCTTCATTAGTAAGGTTCACCTGCCTAGGTCTAGCAGAACCTAAAGTGAAGAAGGTATTATCCTTGTGCTTGTTAGCCAAAAGCGTGAAGAGAGCTTGGCAACCTCTTAAAGTGTAAAAACCTACGTTTTTGAGACCTAACAAAATCATCTAAGGAGAAACCAAAGTGTGCATATTGCAAGAAAATAGGACATGGTGAACATGAGTGTTATGAAAAAAGGATTGATGAGTTGATACATCTTCTTCAAAAGCACAATATCCACTTGCCTTCATCAATGTCATCTAGTTCTTCTTCTTCTTCTTCTAGTCCATCACCATCTACACAGTCAGGGACAATAGGATTTGCTAATGGGACAAAACAGAAAAAAGGCAAAGCCCTCTTGGCATCTACAAGTCTTGAGTCAGGGATATGGCTTCTTGATTCTGGATCCTCCCATCATATGGCTTCATCACAGGATATGTTCTCTTCATTTGAGCCTTGATCTTTACCATAGCTCTTGATGGGGAACAACACATATATGCATGTTTGTGGGAAATGATCTATTGATATAGGAGAAAGAACTTTTCAAGATGTACTTTGTGTTCCATCCTTGTCAACCAATCCCCTTTCCATCTATCAGATTACACATAGTGGCACAGGGAAGACTTTTGAGTTCACACCTGATTTAGTGATCATTAGGGACTTGGAGAGTAGAGAGATCATTGTTGTTGGGATGGTTGATCATGCAACTTGATTGTATACTTTTTCCCATTTTGCTCCTGATGATGTTGCAGTTCCATTGACTGATATTCACACTCATGCATCCAGTGTGAATCATATTTTAAGGATAGGTTTGGTCACTAGAACCTTGGTGTTCTTGAGACTTGTGCTGAGATTCCATTTCCTCTTTGATGATAGTTACAACACAACTATTATCTCGTCGACTTCATCTTTGGAGATTGTTCTTCATGAGTCTACACAGGTTTTTGGATTGGTTACACCTCATTTTATTGTGCCATCCTTTGATTTTGACATGTGGACATTTGAGCAGTTTTCAGAGGCACCCATCATGAGATTTCTTCCCTCATCTCTCTTCTTGGAGATGGAGTTTCTTATACATCAACCATTAGATTGGTTTCTTCCTAAGGGGAGAAATGTTGTTTGTAGGTATTAGACACTCTTCAACATTCATTTTTAGGCATTCATCATTGGCACATGAGGTACCTCTTTGTGGGGGGACCTATTGTCTCACTCTTTCTCTCATATGGGGGTAATTGATTATATATTGGTGACATAAGTAGTCCTTGGTGGGTCATGTTGAGTCCTCCTTCCATCACTTTTTTCATGTTTTCTCTCTTTTGGAGAGGGTTTTTTTCCTACAGGGTTTTCTCCTTTACTCAGTTTGTGAGAAATTATTTATACATGGGTACCTAACATGGCCTTGTAGCTAGGACCCATCCATCATTGCATCTTTGCATGTTTTCTCATTCTCCCTAAGTTGCACTTAAGGGGGGGTGTTAGTGTGAATAGGGGTATTACCTATCCAATTTCCCCTTTGTAGTGTGAACAAGGCACATTATCTAACTAGTCATTAGTTAGGACCTATTCACACATGTTCACATGTTAAGTTGACTTAGGGATCTGGGAATCTTTCTAGATGTTTCTAGTTGTCATGTGATCTTATCCTATAGTTGTCATCTTATCCTGTAGTTGTCTCATGTCATAGGATTAATACACTTGTCATCATCCTAGTTAGTCCTACCTCTCAACATTGTCTTTATAAGAAAGGCATATCATGTACATTATATTTTTTGTACTTTTTGATAGAATAGAATTATTCTCTTATTTTGGATATCTCTTGTGCTTTCATTGAAGCTCCTAGATCTTGGGTGGCTAGCTTCATAGCCAACTCTTACAAATATAGATGGGTATTAAAAAAGAAGACTAGTTAAGATGCTAACATTCAAAAGTACAAGGCAAAAGTGGTTACAAAAGGATATTCCCAGGTTGAGGGGAAGACTTTGGTGATATTTTTTTGCAATTGCTAAGCTAACATCTATCAGGTTCCTATTATTTGTAACAAATTTTTATTTAGAGACAAATTAGATGGATGTGAAGATAACATTCCTACATGGTGACTTGGAAGATGATATCTACATGACATAGCCTTAGCACTGTGTGGAGAGAGGTACCTAAATGTTGGTTTGTAGATTAAAAAAATCTTTGTATGGTCTCAAATAGTCTCCTAGAATGTGGTACCAGAAATTTGATTCATTTATGTTGAGCCTAGGATTTCTAAGATCCAAATCATATCATTGTGTTTATTATAAAATGGATGGTGATTGATTCTTTGTTATCACATTATATGTAGATGATATGTTGTTTTTTTGTAATAGTAAGGATAGGATTTGTGATTTGAAGCATCATATTTTAGCACAATTTGACATGAAGGACTTGGGTGATGTCAAGTGTATCTTGGGTATCAAGATCATAAGAGATGGAGAAAAAAAAAGCTTTGTGTGGACCACAATAAGTATGTGAACTCTATATTAGAGAGATTTAGCATGCCAATTTATAGACCATTGAGTGTTCCTATTTTGGTGGGGACTAAGTTATTTGTAGAGCAGTGTCCATCTACACCTAATGTGATGGAATACATGGCTCAAGTGCATTATGATAGTGCTATTGGAGGTTTGATGTATGATATGGTTTGTAGAAGAGCCAACATTACCCAAGTAGTGGGAGTCCTTACTTTATTCATGGCTAATCATGGATAAGATCATTGGGACACAATTAAGAGGGCCTTTAGATATTTGTTGGGTACCTTTGAGTACTCTATATATTATCATGACATTCCTAAAGAGGACCAACATTCAATGGATATTTTTGGATTTTTGGATTCAGATTGGGCAGGTAATGTTAACAATAGAAGACCCACTAGTGGATATGTGTTTAGTTTATTTGGTGGTGCTATTAGTTGGTTGAGTAAGTGATAGACTATGGCCATTTTTTTTATTATAGAGGTTGAGTACATGACAACTACTCATTCCTATAAGGAGGCCATCTAGCTTAAGATATTATGTTTAGATGTGGGGTTGAGTCAGGGGGCTATCCGAGTTCTTTGTGATAGTCAAAGTGCCACATGTCTAGTAAAGAACCCCACCTTTCATGCGAGGATGAAGCACATAGATGTCTAGTACCGTTTTGTTCATGGCATGGTAGAGGATGCGAGGGTGATGCTGGAGAAAGTTGACACTTTGTAAAATGTTGCATATGCATTAACAAAGCCAGTCAACACAGTGAAGTTTAAGTGGTGCAATAAGTTTATGGTCCGCTTTGCCCCTAGCAGATAGTTGATAGTGTTGGTATTCCCTTTTCTCTTGTAATGTGTTTGACAAGTGGGATAATATTGGAAAAGGTGTTTCAACCTTGTATCCTAGTCTTAAGAACGAAAAAATATAATTTTTGGGCTATAAAACATAAAAAATAAATTTCAGGGCCCTAGAGGTTGATTTTGGCCTTGAAAAATGTTGAAACATGCCTTACTTGGAGCAATATATTTATAGTGACTTAGATCTCTTTGATAGATTAAATTTAAAAAATGGGCTCAATTAGCTTCTTGAATCAAAATTTATGGCCTTCAGAAATTGGGCCTCCCACATCAGAAATGTAAGAGTACTATGATGAATAAGAGAGTTGTAAGAGGTAGTTACACTTGTTGACCAACTTATGGAGACAATGAATCCAAACTAGAGCACCCAAGTTGGTGAGTGGGCTATGACGATCTTATGACAAGTGTAAGGAATATGTTATTTTTACCCTGTGTACTCATCTTAGAATTTGGGCATTGGATTTTGACTAGGGATTTGGGTTCCACACTTTGTGTGGTTTTATCTCATGGTTTCCTAATTACCATTTGATGGTTTCATGTATTGCTTCTCCTATTTATTCAGTGCTTGAGTTGGAGATTTCATAGTGAGTTTTGTAGGTATTATTATGCTTCTAGAATTGCTCTAGATCTCTTGTTGGTGATACTCTTATAAAGGCTTGGACTCTACAAGTGTATTATAACCATTTATTATTGAATAATACATTGAGTTTCTTTGGAGTGGGGTTTTTATCTCTAAAGGTTTTTCCTCATGTAAGTCTCTATTTATTTCCTTTTAACCATATGATTAATTTATTTTTTGTACACCCTCCTCTCATAGATTAGTGTAGGAAGCGTATTCTTCACCTCTACTTCCTTTCATCCACTAGATCAACTCTTGTCACATCCACTATATAAAGATCCAAACTAAACACAAGAGTATGCCACTTGTTGATGTATTATTATATTGACATTCCTCCAAGGTGGGCACGAAATAAAATCGTAAATGGCATGGGTGTGCTAATTTCACCATTACATTTTGGCTCCACTTTGATGTGCATACAAATCTAAGAAGAGCATCTAAGAAGAGCATGCATTTCAAAGTACATGGATATTCTTAGTCAATATGAAAATTAAATATACAAGAACTCACAAGGGATATTGTCTCTGAAAAAGGATATAATTCTTCTTCTTGTATTTCCATGGTATGAACACTCCATCAAAACTTGCAAAATAATGAAAAGTTTGCAATGGGTAGCAATTTCCAGATGATCATAATAGGCACAAGCTAGAAGTTGATTCAACTATTTATTAAGAAGAAAAAGAAAAGAGAAGCGATATAACATTTTGCATATATGGAAAGTGATATGAAAATACTCCATGCAATGTAATATTGCAATATGGGTCTACACAATGTGGCATGTGAGATAACTCCACATGATATGTCAATTTGATCAAAACTCCACACAATGTGGCATGTGATGAAGATACACATTAGGCATTGATGTAATGTGACACAAATCCATGTGATGTGGTAAGATGATAGATCTTTGTGCAATGTAGGCTTATAATGCGATCAAGATCCATTTGACTCTATCTAAAATCTCAACCATAAAAAGCATTGGTGATAATATATGCCCCCTCTAATTAGTTGCATACATAGTATGCAAGGAGTTGCAGGAGAGGGAAAAAATGAAACATGATACTGATAATGATAAAAAGAATAAAGTAATCAAATAAAATGTAATCAATTAAGCATGTATAGCATGTAAAGACATGTCATCATGTAAGGTCATAAATTGGAGATGAGTATCAAGGCATGATGTTTCCCCAAATATAGGAAAATTGTAAAGTAAAGATGAACCTAAAGGTTAAATAGGGATCATGTAAGAATATCAAGTATTCCATGAAGTCTTTAGATAAATGTGTAAGCACAAATAAGTAGGATATAAGCATGTGTAAAGATGATTGTCCCCAATATGGGTAAGATGATAAGATGAAAATGGACCTAAAGGAAAGATAAGGATAATAGGAACATCAATGAGATGTATACAATAAAGTTGTGACAAAGTTTTATTAGGATAAGGTGATATCAACCTTGCAATTCTATGTATTAATATTGGATCTCCAACATCTTGGGAATAGGTACTTGGATGCCCATATAGGTGGTTGATAAAAAAAAAATTATTTTATCAATTCTCCTTGTAACATGAAATATTAGTTGTAGTGCCATTAAGTGGGGATGCCACTTATGGTGGTGATGATTGTGTTCTTCAAGGTTATTTAATGCACTTTTCTATTATTAGGTGTTAGGAGGGAGAGTAGAGCATCTATTCATTATTGGGAGGGTCCCTCATGCATAGTGGAGCCTATTTTGGAGTGTCATTTTTGGGGAAGTGTTCCATTGGTTGTGAGTCGTCAAATATGCTTGTATGAGTGGTGATATTTATTGTACATTGAATATTTGTCAAATGGAGGAATTAGATTTTTTGCATACCATGGTTTCATGGTAGTTAGTTTTGGTGAATCCACTTGTGGTTTCATCTCTCCAATCCTCTATAAATTGGATGTAGTAGATGGTTGTTTATGGGTCTTTAGTAGGTTGAACATTGTTATTCTACCATAATGCTATCATATTGGAGGGAGAAAGTTAGATGTATTGATTAATATAGACTTGTCCTCTCTTTGATGGTGGATTTTTCCCAGAAAGATTTCCTTTGGAAGTACATCCAATGCTATGTGTTTAATTATATGTGCTTACTAATTTTAATTTTTTTTGTTTTGAATTCCAACATACTTCTCTAAGTTCTATTTTAGATTTAAATGGTTTTATCACATCGATCTAAATCAAATTTGAACACTTAATTATTATACTATTATTGTATTTATTCACCTATTTCTCAACATTGGGTATCAAAGCCTACAATTGTGATAAGAGAGGAGTTCCTTTTTGGAAGTGTTGTTAGGTTTTTTTGTTTTAGTGGAAGTATTTAATTTAATGGTTTTTGTATATTTGTTTATGGTTATAGAAATGGAATCCACTTTCCCTTCAGAAATTGAGAAGTTCAATGGTTCTACACATGAGTTGTGGAAGATGAAAATGAAGAATCTCTTGGAAGAGAGGGATCAATGGAGAGTAGTTGAAAAGAAAGGAAAAATTGATGGTATGTCTAATGAATATTGTAAAAAGTTGGTCATGAAGGCATAGGGAACCATTTAGTTGCTTCTTGTAAATGTTGTCCTCTTGAATGTCTCAAAGGAGACCACTGCATTCACACTATGGAAGAGGATAGGTGATATTTATCAAACTAAAAGTTTGACTAATAAGAACTATATCTCAAAAAATGTTTGTATTCCTTATAAATGACAGAAGTTGATTCTATTGCAAAACATTTGAATGCATTTAATTTAATTCTGAGGTAGCTAGGTTTAGTAGATGTTAAAATTAATGAGGAAGATAAATGTATCTTGTTGCTTTGTTCTTTGCTTAAATCTTGGGAGAACTTAATTGTTGCTATCAGTGGTAGTGCGGAAAATCCAAAGATACATTCCCTTATTGATGTTAATTAGTGAAGAGATGAGGATAAAGTCTAATGATGAAGGTTTAAAGGATGCCTTGCATGTTTGGGGAAGGCCCAAGAACAAAGGTGGGTCTAAAGGGAATGAAAGATATCTAAATCCAAGTCAAAAGGATGGTCCAAAACCCTTGATAAAAGTAAAGTGTTGGAACTATGGAAAGAGAGGACATGTGAAGAAGGAATGCAGAAACAAGAAGAGATTTGGTGATTCCTCCATAGAAATCCTCTAACATCAATGATAATGATGTGTTGTTTAATTCTACTAGTTTGATTGATTCATATTGCTTCCACCATATAAATTCTCATAAGGAGTGGTTTTCATCATATTGAGCTTATGATGGAGGAGAGATTTTTTGTGGTGACAATAGTAAACATTAGATTGTTGGTAAGGGAAAGGTCTTAGGGGATTCACGTAATAAAAAAATGGCATAGCACATGCATTCATAGGGTGCTAGAAACACCCCTAATTTCATTTTTACTCCTCAAATTTATGTTTTTGATACTCCCTTTGCATACAATAGTATAATTAAAATAACTCCCTATTTTCCCCAAGCACCCTATGTACCTATTTTTGGCTATATTTTTATATTCCCTTATTATTTCTACCCTATCAACTAAGGGAACTTCCAACACCTACATTTTACTTAAAACTAGTTTTGATTGCAATCCCATACATTAAATCCCCAACACAAAAAATGTAGATGAGCTATGCCAAAATCTATCATCTCATAGAAAATTTTGATTTAAAAGTACTTATACATCTCAATCCCCAAACCCTTGCACACCAACTCTAATCGTTAATCCTCCTATTAAAAAATATCTCAATTATAGTATACATATTAATCTAAATAATAATGGAGGGGTTTTGAGAGATACCTTGTGATTCTTTTGGGTAAGGTTGTGGCATTACCAAAAGGTGTCCAGTAACTAGTTTTAGGAAATTTGGGTACAATTGTATTGAACCTATACAAGTTTGGTGTGACCATTATTTCCTTTTTTAACTACATTAGAGTTGTGAATAAGAAACACCTATAGGATTATGAGGTTCTAACACATTATAAGACTATGTGTTGTGGAAAAAGAGAGCTTCTCACCCCTAAAAGGAACAATGTAGCAAACGACATTTTCTCTAATTGACATCCACTTATAAACACTGCACCCTCCTTTTGTGTATGTTTCCTTACTCCCAATACCTACCCATATCACATTAATTAATTTATCCCCTTTCTCCTTAATACTAAAGTGATATATTGGGTCACATATTAGTTATTTGAAAACCCCAATACGCATGCATGTGATATGGTATACTTTAGAGGTGAATCCCTCAAGGGAAAGGTACAATTGTGTTTTAGTGATGGTAGGGTGAAAACTCTCTATGGTGTTTTTCATATTCCAGGACTTGTGAGAAATTTTCTTTTTTTATCCGAGTTGAATGATTCTAGAGTGCATTTGACATTTGATAAGTCTATTTATAGGTTGGTGAGAGGGAATCTAGTGGTAGTGAGAGGCTCATGATGTGGGGCTTTGTTTAGGCTTGATGCCTCACATTTTGTAATCTACCAATGAACTAGCATTTATGAAACTACAGCTTGTTGTGGCACCAATGTTTGGGTCAAATTGTCTTTGAACCATTATTAATAAAAAGATGGTTGATAAATTTTCCTCTTATTCTGATGGGTTTGATTTTTATGAACACTATGTGTTTGGAAAGTATAATATAGTTTCATGTAGGAAGTACTAGATCAAAATGTGTTATAAAATTTATTCACTTGGATGTGTGTATGGTCCATTGGATGTGGGTTGTATTGGTAAATCACATTATTGTGTTTCATTTATTGATTATTATTTTGATACGTAAACAATTTTGATCAGAGCTATGAACCAGTGAGGCCATAACATGAGGGACCTCATCCCCTGGCATGAATACATTACATTAACACTAGTGGTTCAAACCCACGAGCTCATTAGTTTAGCGAGGGATTTTACTATTGTGAGCTCATTGGCCCAATAGGGTCCTTGTGAGGATGCAAGGCCCACAAGATGATTGGGCTAGAAGGGCTAAAAGCTCATGAGCTTGTTGCCCCAATAGGGGTTTGAGCCTTGCTGACAATATCAACAATGCTAAGATTTAATTGCACTATGTCATTAACATCATTTCATTTATTGATGATTACTCAATATATACTCAAGTTTAGTTTCTTAGATTTGAATTTGAAATTTTTATTAAGTTTAGGGATTTTAAGGCTTTGGTTGAGAAACAATTGGATATAAAGATAGAGGTGTTGAGATTTGATAATGGACATGAGTATTTCTTTAAGGAATTCAATGATTTCTATAGACATGCAGTTATTGTGCAACACAAGGCTACTCCTTATACCCCATAATAGAATGAGGTTTTAGAAAGGATGAATTAAAATTGGATGGGAATTATGAGTAATACATAGTTGGATCGATGCTTTTGGGAAAAGGCTATAAGTATTTACTACTACTTGATCAAAAAAGTTCCTTGTTTGGCTTATTTATAAAACTCCTTATGAGGTGTGGACATGAAAGAAAGCCTTTGTTTCATATTTAAGGGTATTTGGTTGTGATACTTTTGTTCATGTACCTCAAGAAAAGTGATCTAAGTTGGATCCCAAGGCTCATAAATGCATCTTCGTTGGTTATGGTGATAATGCAAAGGGTTATAAGTTTTGGAATCCTCCAACCTTGACAATGGTTTATTTGAAGGATGTCGTTTTCAGGGGACTTAGAGTATTTTTTAATCCAAGACAACCAAAGGAAAAAAAAAAGGAAAGAAACAATGTGTTTTGAGACTAAGGTAGAGAAGTAGGAAGATGCACATATTGAAGAATATAATGATGGACTAGAAGATGGAGATGAAGAAGAGAATTTAGGTGAGAGTTCTAAGCAGGTTGAGCATGCCAAGGAACATGTAGATTCTCTTCCTCCACTCTTGAGATGATCCATGAGATAATAGAGCCTAATTGACAATTATATCCCACCAATTTTTTATTGTGTATTTGCTTGGTCACGTATTGATGATTAACTAATATCTTTTTGGGAGGTTCTCCCTTTAGAGGAGCATTAATCTTAGATGGAGGCCATATAGAAGGAGATGATGACCTTGGATAGATGCAACACTTGGGATCTTGTGAGTTTTCCTGAGGGAAAGAAACCCATTGGTTGCAAGTGGGTATTCAAGTAGAAATTTAGAGTAGATGGTATGTTAGAGAGGTGCAAAAATAGATCGGTGGCTAAGGGCTACTCCTAAGAGAGGAAGTTGATTTTGGTGAAATTTCCTCTCTTGTTGCTAAATTGACTTCCATTAGATTCTTACTTTCTATTTCCACTACTTATGATTTTGAAGTAGAGAAAATTCCATGTTAAAACTACTTTCTTGCATGGGGATCTTGAAGAAGCAGTTTACATGTGACAACTATATGGGTTTGAGGTAAAAGGGAAAGAAAATTTGGTTTGAAAGTTAAAATGATTATTGTATGGTTTAAAACAACTACCTTAGATGTGGTATCAAAACTTTGACATACATTTCCATTGAAGTTGGGTTTTTTTAGAAGTAAAGAAGATCACTATGCTTACATTAAATGTATTGATAATTAGATTCTAATCATTATTTGTATGTTGATGACATGTTTATTGGTAACAACTAGGTGATGATTAGGGAGCTTAAAGCTAATCTTTCTAGTGCATTTGATATGAAGGATTTAGGGGTAGAAAAAATATTTTAGGAATGAAGATTAGTAGGGATTGAGTTCACATAAATCTTTGGCTCAATTAGAGTATGTTGCCACTATTTTGTGGTGGTTTTCTATACATGATTGTAAACCGATTATTCCTTTACCTGTTGGTACTAAGTTTTTATTGGATGTGTGTCCTAAGTTAGATGAGGATTTTGAGGATATATATAATGTTCCTTATGCTAATTTTGTTGGTAGTCTAATGTATGAATGGTTTGTACTAGACTGGATATTGACCAAGCAGTGGGAGTTCTTAGCAGGTTTATGTCTAACTCTAGTAGAGAGCATTGGACTTGTGTTAAGAGGGTATTTAGATATTTGTGAGGAACCTCTAGTTATTGCTTATGTTATCATGGTTGTAATGATGTGGGAAATTTATTATACACACAAGCATTTATTGATGTAGATTAGGTAGGTGACTTAGATAGTAGAAGGCTCACTAGTGGCTATGTGTTCTCTCTATTTGTTGGTGTTGTTAGTTGGATGAGTAAGATGCGATCCATGGTTGATTTGTCCACTATCGAAGTAGATTATATGGATACTACATATTCTTGTAAAGAGGCAATTTGGTTGTAACAAATATTATGCTCAAAAGTTGGTTTTGATTATAGGGTGGTTTAGATTGGATGTGATAGTGCTTATTGTTTATCTAGGAGCTCCATGTACCATGCTCATACAAAGCATGTTTTTGATAACGGTAAGTTGGGAAGAGGGTCCCAAAACATTACATAAAAATAGCTAAGCACAGTTCATCAAAATATACCAGCATGCATATAAAAGCCCCTGGAACTAAACTAGGTAGGCCAGAGAGAAGAACACGCAAAAAATAGTAAGAGAACAGTTACTACACAATGCTAGGAACTATAACCAAAAAAGAGACACCAATAGGAAGATCAAATTCTACTATTGTTACTTTAAGCAAAGTGTCCCAATCCTTTCTCATCGATTCTAGAGTCTCCTCCTAGATCTAAACTCTTAGCATTTACTGCTTCATCTTCTTCTTCGATCCCTACAAATTGTCTTGTTGTATTTTGTGTTTGCTCAACTCAGACTGGATAGAAACAATATAAAAAATAGTATTCTTCATAACCTCATTAGTGAACTGTGCCAACTCATTCATACCCTTCTCAACTCTGATCAATCTATGTTGATACATTTTCATAATATCATACATATTTGCTCAACTGTCCTGACAAGTAGTGCAGTCCATCTTTTTGTTATAAATTTCCTCCAAGTAGTCAATTCTCTTAACCAGATCCCTAAAAGCATGAACAAATCCCATGTTTTCACTTTTTCCCTTAACATTACCCAAGTTTTCATTCTTACCTTCCACTTTTCCTAGTTCATAATAAAAAAACACCCACATCAGAAACCACGTCATCAAAGTCATCCTCACTAGGATAAATAAAACCAACCTCCACACCCTCATCTTGAGCTTTGTAGTTACCACCATCCATATCTAAATCCTCCTGTAAATTATCATCATGGGGCTCCTCCATATCCTACAAATTATTCATATCTCCCCCATATTCCTCAGCAACAAACTCTTTCTCAAACTCCTCCATCTTATCCTCCTGCTCTTCCTGCTCATTATCCATTACAATAGTAGTCTCAAAGTTTTTAGATAAAGAGTCAGAGGTAATGTCTTCCACAATGGCATCTTTATTTTTGTTACCAATTTTCTTCCTCTAATTTGCCTTTTGAGAATTAACTTTTGCTAGGCGAGCTGACCTTCTCCCAATATTGATGATATGTGAATAAACATCATCCATAGTTTCTTTAGGATTAAACTCATCAAAAGCTGCATCCATGTCAACCCTAGCAGAAGTAGACTTAATCCTAACATTTTTTTTGTACCCTTCTTGGCAAAGGAGCCGCTACCCACATTTTTATCTTTGAAAGACAGAAGTATATTCTCCAAGGAATCCATATCCACTCTAATTGACTCCCTGAACTTAACATTCAGAGTCGAAGGAAGTGGGTTCTTATCAACAGACTGGGTATCTCTCTCCACACATTCATTGACATCAACAGACCTAAAATCTTTTTCAACATCATCTCTCACATCCTTGCCCTTATAATTTTTATTATTTTTCTTAGATTTACCCTTAATAGCAGGAGGATTACTATCCTTTTCCATGAATGATACTTTATTTTTCCCAACACAAATAGGGGAACAATTAGGCTTAACAATGGAGGTAGGGGGAACACAAGACCCACCAGCATATTTTCTTATCCTATCCTTACCCAAAGACTTAGTAGAGTCATTAGGGTTACTACTCTCAACATTCTTCTAAATTTGGGGGCCAACATTATGAGTAATCCTAGGATTAAGCTAGACATTAAACTGGTAAAGAAAAAATATCAAACCTTGGTTCAAAGGAGGATTGGAACCCTTTTTTATACTATTTTCAAGAGAAAACAACAAGAAAAAAGGAAATCTGATTAAATTCCCATGGCAGAGATGATCAAGGAGAGGGGAATGATACCCATGGATAGTCTCATACCTGCCTTCCAGCGTAAAATACTTCATTAGATGATATTCAACATCACTTAATTTATAAGATGGCGGAGAGTGTTAAGGTCATGATTCAAAAGGTTGATGCTTTGGATAATGTTGTAGTTTCACTTATGAAACTAGTGGGCACAAATAAGTTCTCTTGGTGCAGGGAGGCCATGGGCCTTGCATCCTGCACATGATTTATTTTAATGTTTCTTATTTATGTAATTGCATTGGATAATATTTAGTGGGAGAATGTTAGGATAAAACGTTATTAACCTTGCAATCCTATGTACTAATGTTAGATCTCCAACATCTTAGGAATGGGTACTTGGACGCCTATGTAGGTGGTTGAGAGATATTATTATTTTATTAATTCTCCTTGTAACTTGGAATATTAGTTGTAGTGACATTAAGAGGGGAGGTTACTTATGATGGTGATGATTGTGGAGTACTTTGAGGTTATTTAATGTACTTTCCCATTCCTAGGCACTAAGAGGGAGAGTGAAGTATCTATTCATTAGTGAGTGGCTCCCTCATGCACAGTGGAGCCTATTTTGGAGTGCTATTTTGTAGAAGTATGCCATTGATTGTGAGTGGTCAAAGATAATTTTATTAGTGGTGTTATTTATAATGCACTGAATATTTGTCACATGGGGGTGTTTTTATTTTTTTATACCATGGTTTCATGGTAGTTAGTTTTGGTGTATCCAGTTATGGTTTCATCTCTCCAATCCTTTATAAATTAGATGCAGTATATAGTTGTTTTATGTGTCTTTTGTAGGTTGGACACTATTGATGCTATCAAATTGAAGGGATAAAGTTGGATGTATTGATATGACACTTCTATTGGATTAATGTAGACTTGTCCTTTCTTTGATGGTGGAGTTTTTTTTTTTACATTCAGTGTTATGTGTTTAATTATGTGTGAGCTTGTTGATTTTAATTTGTTGTTTTCAATTCCTACATGCTTCTCCAAGTTCTATTTCAGATATATATGGTTTTATCATATGATCTAAATTGGATTTAAACATTTAATTATTATACTATCACTATATTTGTTCACATGTTTCTCAACAAGGTCTCAAATTTGTGATCATAAGAGCAAATATATAAGCACAATAAGGATTCTAAAATCATAGGATGTAAACATGAAAATGAGACTAAACACGTAATCATAATAAATATAGGTTTAACATAACATGGAGGTACATTTTGATGTTTTATTCGGATTCAACTATGTAGTTTTTGAGTCAAACTCATTGACCCATATTTCATGAATAGAGGTTCACACGAACCCATCTCTCATGAGCATGAATGGTCCACTTAGTAATTATTGCATCTAGGTGATGTTGATAGGGGTGAACATTAATAATTCTTAGGAGGTCCTGCATCGTAGTACTACTCTAACTCGAGCGTACTTAACCTATGGAGTTTCCCCAAGATCAAGCAAACAAAGTAGCAATTTAAGTGGGCATGATCTTGGGGGACCTCCATGGTTAATTATGCTTGAGTTAGTGTAGTACTAGGATGCATGTTCTCCTAGGAAGTCAAAATTGTTCATCCTTGTTAGAATCACCTAGATGCAATGATTGCTAAGTGGATCATTCATGCTCACGAGAGATGGGTTCATGTGAATCACTACTCATGAAATATGGGTCAATAAGTTTGACTCAAAAACTGAAAAGTCGAATCTTAATAAAACATCACAATTTGATACACTGCTAAAAGTGCTTCCTACTTGTCAATGAAGGTAACATAATAAATTATGTAGTATAGAAAAGTATGTGTTATTTAAAGGAGTAATTTGAAACCTATGAACATGCAAACTAGCAATGAAAGATGTGAAGCCATAGATGACAAACATGTAGTATAGGATAATATGAGTAATCAAAAAGATGTGAAAAAGAATGGAAAATTTAAACAAAGAGGCATAGGCAAGCATAGGAGCTCATTATGACACATAAAATAAGAAAAGTGTATAAGTAAAATAGGAAAAATGTCCCCAAGTGGGGAACAAAAGCATGAAGTATAATATAGAAGGTGAAATGAGAATAGAAAAAAATACAATAAATAAGGTGTAATCAAAAGGCCAAAATGTATGAACACATGCAAAAGATCAAATTAAAATGAAGAATATAGATATATGGTTATAGGAGTGCTCAATGTCTCATTGTATATAGTTGGCAAGATACACCTCTAAGAAGTCATCCTTTTTCCATAAGGTTTCATCATATTATTCGTCTTTAAATACACTTTTCTTTTTTAATACATGTATTTCTCTTGATACGAATTCTTACTCTTTGTAAACATGCTATCAATAGGTGGAACACTACATGTTACTTTCTTTAGCCACTTTTATTGTATCTTCAAAGGTGGTTTTGTAGAAAGATTTGGCATTTATTGCACCATAACACTTGTCTTTTAAACCCATGTAGTAGTTTTCTTGGCATGAAACACTAGTTTTTGCAATATTGGTTCTTTATCCTTCTTTGGTGGAATAAAATGATGTATGTTTAACTTGATATTTTACCATATTTTGTTCTTTATGTTCCTTTTTTGCTTCTAAGTATTTTTATATACCTCATGAAGATATTTTTCACTCTCATATGGAGTTTCCTTGGGAGTAAGAAAGTAAGTATCCAAAATAAAATGCCTCAATTCCCCAAGAGGGTCATATGAATCTCATGTAAGCTTTATAACTCTACCTTCATAAAAAAATTACACATTGATACACAATGGAAGGTACAACTCCCAAGCGTTCCAACCAAAGTCTACCAAGTACTATAGAAAATCTATCAAAAGGAAGAATAACATGGCATAATAATTGAAATTTCTTCGCTCTAACCTAAAGAGGTAAGATTAATACAACCCAAAGTGTGAATCAATAATACATGAGTCATCTTTAAGGATACTCTTGATTGGGTGTAAGAATTTGGATTCAAATGTTTAGAAACTAAGAACTCCTTAGTGCATACAATGCATTAATTTCTAGCATCTATAAGGATGCCACCAATGATATTAGCTTGTATTTTCACCTATCACAAATGATGGACCATAATGATTTTCCTATGGGGTCCTCTCATAAAAAAATGTAATCAATGGAGTACCATGTGAGGAAGAAGACATATCTTGAGAATGTATTATTCCCACAAAAGCATCCGTATATAATGTAGTTTGTGAATCAATATAATGATCATCTAAAAATAGCATGGTCCATAGAAATTGAATTTAATATATCCATAATTTTAGCACGGTTAGGGAATGTGTTAATTTATGTTTTAATTTGGAGGTACAACCACATGATTTCCATTATCATTGACACCTTCAATATAAATCATGTTATTTTCAATAAGACCTTGTATCCTATGCTTAAAACCCATGCAAGATTTAGTATAATGTTTCTTGAATCTATAATAATTACAAAATTCTTTCTCATTATAGTTCTTAGGGAGTACTTTTCTAGGATCCAATGATGGAATAAGAGGAAGATCAATCAAATTTGAGCTCAATAAAATTTGAAGCATAATGTCTAAAGGTTCTTGTAAAGTCTTTATAAATTTCTTAGGAGAATTTTGTTTTAAAGTAGGAATATTATAAGTATTAACCACTTGATGAAAATTTTCTTTTTTCTCCCTAAGATCATTACTCTTTGAAAAATGATTAGACTTTTCAAATTTTGAAGGGAATTTAGAAGATGCAGAAGATGATCATGATCCATACTTAAGTGTGTTAAATGCAAGCAATTTAACCTTAGGATTCTTTAAATGAGTGCACATCTCTCTAAAACAAGGAAATCTACTCAAGTGTATATTATTATCAATGATAGGAATAAGTCCTTCATGAAACATAATTTATAGCTCCTCATCATCAAATTGATGCTTAAGTTTGCCACATAATGTTTGAAAAATAATAACATAGTCATTGATAGGTTCATTGCTGTTGCAAGTATGGGCCTAATCGGTGTTGTCATTGATGTCAACATACTCCTATTGCATTGATGCCAAGGATTGGATGAGCTGTGTTCTAAGGATATTGAGAAAATTAGCCCTATTAGAAACAGAGAAGGATTGTGAAGATAGTAAAGTTCTACGAAGTAGAGATCCTAGTCAGTTGGAGATCAGAGTATGCGCATCAAAGGGTTTGTAGATATGTGCCTGAAGGTGCTTTAGTCAAGATTTTAGAGATCCGCATGAAGATTTGGAGAAGTTATGGCCATGTGAGTAAAACTAGTTCTTGCAGCTGTTCAGAGGTGACAAAGTGACACAAATAGGTCCGGTGAGTTCCAGAAATGCAATAACTTGTTCTGCGGATCTGGTGGCATGTTTGGGAAGCTAATGTGAATTGACAACTCAATTGGCTCATGGTTTGGAGGTCCACAAGCAATCCTTCTAATGTGACAGTGATGACCGACTGTGTTCTTGAGGTTCCAGATTAAGATGTGATTGATTATAGTAAGCAGAAGTGGTACAGATGTTCTTGGTGATTCAAGCAAGCTTGTGGGGGTCTCTAGATTGTGTCTAGTTCTTGTTGGCGATCTGCATTGAAGATTGAGCTCATAATTAATGATTTATCTTTGGGTGATGGTGTTCTTCCTAATCTTGGCCGACCAGATGATTTGTGCATGATCCTGAAGATGTTCTGCCTAGCATGGCGTGTTCCTCAAAGAAGATTGAAGTCTCAGACATGTGTGGCCGACAGTGTAGTGATACACATGAGGTTTTTGTAACAAATCAAGTTGTATTTTTGTAATTGCTCTATAATAAAATAAAGTATATTGTGTCGACTTTGATGATTATTCCAAAGTTGATGTCATGTATAAATAAGAATTATGAAGTCATTCAAAAATTGGTGGTGGTGATGAGAAAGTGGTAGAGAGGAGAGGAGCGAAAAGCAGAGCAGAAGTGTTGAGCATAAATGGAACTATCTCAAGCATAGTGAAGATGCTAATCTCTAGTTCAAGTATGTAATATTTATATTATTTTGTAGACAGTGTGTCTCCTGTAGGTAGTGGGCCTCTTGTGAGTAGTGTGCTCGGGCAGTGAGCCCTAATTGGCAAGTGCCATTTTGTTCTTTCTTATTCTTTTAATAGAGAATACAATCTTGAGTTAGTCAGCCTGTGGTTTTTTCCCTTAACTGGGTTTTCCACATTAAAATCTTGGTGTTATATGTGTTGAATGTGTTTCTGCTCTTAAGTTATTGCATTATGCTTCCATGATTAAATCATGATTACGCTGTTGAAATATAAGAAGGCTTTAAGTGATTAAGGAATAGAAGTTTTGGTGACAGCTGATTCACCCCCCCTCTCAGTTGTCTGTCCTAAAACCAACAATTGCTTCTTTGGGAACACTTAATCGAATCATTTATTGTTATTTTTAAGCCCACATTGTTGTGATTTTGTTTTAGAGAAAGTGGTGGCTAATTCATCAAAATAATGTATGGAACCTAGACGTAAATAATAAAACCATTGCATTACACAATATCTTAGGGTTCTTGGAGATAACTTAGCAAAGATCTTATCCTCATATGCAAAATCTAAACTTGTTACATTGAAATATTGCAAATGAACACCGGGATCACCCTTTCCATTATATAGCTCAAATCTTGTTTGAAAAACTGAGGAAACAAATGTGCAACAACTTCAAAAGCAAGTGGTATGTGATGTGAAGGATTGCATGTGATAAAATCTTTTTTATTACGCATATCACTCGCTTCTTAAGATTAGCCATGTCTTTGAATAATGTAACCAAGGTGGAAATAGGGATAATAGTGGTGTTATGAGTGTGTGAGACAACATAAGAAGTATAATGAGGATGTGTAATGAAAACTTATGTCATGGTCATAGAAGGAGGGATCACATTATAAAATGAAGTGCACGTGGGGTAAGAGGGAGGAATAGTGTGAGACATAGGATAAGAAGGAGGTATAATTCTAGTAGTTATGTGTGTGGATGGATGAGATGTGAGTGGACCACTAATGGAGGTAAAAAGGAGATGATCCACTATAAGTAGGTATGAAATATGTAGGGGTGACACTAGGAGTGACAACAAATGAGAGGTAGTAGCCATAGAAGTGGTAAATATGGAATGATAATGTTTAACAAAAGATGAAGGATGAGAGGATACACCATTAGAAGAAGCCAACAAAGTATCAATACTATGAATAATATCCATGCCAAATGCAACACCCTCTAATGCTTGATGAAAATAGTTGCTAATTATTGAGGAAATTGTGCATTTGTGAGTGCATTAATAAGCAATTGGGTAGTAAAAGCAAGATCTCACTTACCTATAAATGCGTAATGGTCATAATCATGTTGTTTGTCACGATCCTTTAGATTATTCTTAATATAAGTATCATAATGAACCTCATCAGCATTAGATTGAGTATCTATGTTATGATTTAAATGAGCACTCCTTCGTAATGGAATATTAGGAGCTCGAGTATCTTGTGGCATAAACAAAACAATATGGCTAGGCGCATAAGAGAGAAAGAGGAAACTTGATGCAAATTATTTTTAGATTTTTAAAATAAAAAATGATGATAAATCAAATCTAAAAGTAAAATGATAAAAGTGAATCCAAGGGCGGGTAGGGTGGGTAATAACAAGGTCACACAATGAATCACAAACCCTAAAACAAGAGGAGGCTATGGAGCCCTAATAAGATAGGTAAATTAGACTCTAAAAAATATGAAAATAAGACATTTAACACTCAAAAAATTAGATCTAAAAATTCTAATTTAGAAGGTAAAATTTTAAGGCAAAACCCCAAGGAGTTTAGGACAACTCAAGTTCACCAAAAATGTAAGCGAATAAAGTCCCCTTTACATAAATTTAGGTTAATTAAATATATGCAATCAATAAGCACAAAATAACATATATTATGGGACACATAATTACAATAAATACACAAAAAATTAATGCGATGGAGAGAGGTACTTAGCTCTAAAGCTGGTGATGGAATAATAGTGTTGAAGTTGTGCAAAATCAATTTTTATTGTCAAATAATTAATTACCAATATGATCATTGTATTAGGTTCCATGCCATCTCAAAAAACTCTACAGTTCATTCTCGAGTGTTGTGAGTTCAATCTCAAAAGCTATAAACTTAATTTACTATGCGTATTTGATTTGTGTTGTGTGAGATCAATCTAACAAGATATGCACATGAAAACTTGTTTTCCTTCATCTTCAAAATAGTTGATTTTGTAAAGGTGGTGTCTAAGGACATCATTTATGAGTTTGTTGAATTGATAGGTGAATGTGTTCTTCTAGGTCAAACCTCGTTGGCAAGCTAGATTAATGATGATGAGTGATATCAAAACAACATATACAAACATGTAGATGACCTATATGATGATGTGGATCTGATTCTTTATTCCCTTTTAAAAATCAAAGTGTACTCTAATTGTTCTCATATATATCCTCTTATTAAATTAAATGCACATTGAATGAGACTTTAAATGCAATGACATATCAACATGGCACACAAAACATGTCCTAGCTAGCTCATAACAAGTAGTAGAAAATGGTAGGAAGGTTGGAATTTGAATTTGAATATTTCAATTTTGGGGTCATTGCTGCATACCTCAAGGTTGAACCAAGTCAATCTGTCAATACCAGGCCACCAAAAAATGAGCCCTATGATAAAATGATAATTTTGAGGTAGGGTGAGAATGTATGGAAGTAAGTGTGGATGAAGGTGCAATAAAGATGAATAAATAACAAATGTATAGAAAATGGTAGAAATAAAGACAAAATAAATGTGAATAAGAATCAAACCATGAACCACCCAGATACATGAATATACCACTTATTAACATATTATCACATTAAGATATTCCATTGTAATAGAAAACTAAATAAAAAAAAAGCATGAATGTACTAATTTCACCATTAAAATAATTTGAAGTGTAATAAAGTATAATTTATATTAAAAGAACAAAAATATAAAAAATATTAAGTGCACAGTTTTATCCCTTACACTAACATTTAAATTTTAAATGCAAAAACTAAGTACTTATCTTTCACTATAACTAAACTATCTATACGAAGTCTAGCCTTCTTTCATATCATTATCTTAATGATAAACAACAATAGAATTTTGTGTTACATCAAGTAAAGAAGATAACATGCATTGGAGGTATTTAAATAATATCTTCTTGTCCCATTTTTTTGGTTTAGAAAATTTCAACTCGTTATCTTTGCCTAAGATCCTCTTACATCTTTCTCTAAATTATTGGTGGCGGTCGATAAACAAAACTCATATTTACTCCAAACTCTTACTTACTCCAAAGCTCGAGTATCAAGATCTTGAAATCCCAAATATATCTAAAATTAAGTGAAACTTCATCCTACAGTTTTGTTAAACCAATTAATTTGCTACCTAAGTTTGACCTTTATAAATAATCTTTACTCAAAACAACAATTTGTATATATTTTTAAACTTTGACTATGGAACAAGTGGACACAGGTAAGTAAAATGGCCTAACAAACATTCCACTTATTTCCATTTTTTAATTTAGCACTATTTTACAAGGCATCTGCATTCTATACTTCTTTCATTCCTTACCTCCACGAAGGAAGACTTTCTCTAAATCATATATTAGTTAAGAAAGCCAATTGAATTCTTAAGGCATTGATATATAATAAAGTCTCTGTTCCACAAAGTAATCACCCAACATTAAAGTTTACTCAATCTTAATACCATTTAAATTGTATCTTAGCCCCAACCATTTTATATCTTTAAATGCTCCACCTAAGCCTAGATTGTCATGTAATAAGATCCTAGGTCTCACCTAGTAAAATGGAACCCTATACCTTCTAGTTGGTAGATAAACCACTTTCTTTTTAAACAATTCCTGACCCCAATTTTCCCAATTTTCACTACACTTTTATTTGAGATGATTGATACAGGTTGTTGAGAGAATATTTTATTTATCATGGGTAGAATGATGGTGTTTTTTAAGGTTTGTATAAAAAATTATCTTATATGATGATGATTTGTCTTCTCTGTGATGATGACTCTTTTTTTCTTAAATTTTAAATATAAAATTTTGTTTTTTTGGGATATTTACATTAATATTATTTATAAATATAATGTTTTTACAGTCTATAAAAGTGAAATTGAATGTTTTTGCTAAAATTATGTGAGGATTTTTATATCAATGTTTCTAAACATGCTTCGTAAGAGTGTAATCTAAAATGTCAATATCACAGGGTCATGATCATACTTTCGAGAGTGTGATCTAAAATATTAATATTAGAAATGTGATTCCAAATGTTGATAAAAAACTCACACAGTTTTACTCTAAACATTCGATTTTATGATATTATTATTTTAAACTTTAGTTTGATTTACATTTTACTTATTATTAAAAGATTTTTATCTTGAACAATTATCACTTTATTTTGATTTTTTAAATCTTATAACTTTTTTTTTATCATTTATTTATAAATACATATAAATTATTATTGATAAATGTTATATAGATAATTTGTTTGTAAATTACCTTGTATCCATATATTTATACAAATTACCTCTTAAGATTTTTTTAGATTAATACATGGGATATTTATAAAAAGGGCCTCAACCTTATAACTAAAAGTACTTGTATAATATATAAGACTAAACACTTATACAAACAACCATAGCAAGGGTGAAGCAGAGAATCGTAGACAACAAATATGAAGCATAAAACTATAACATCAAATAACATCTATTACATATAGCTGACACCCTGACTAGGAAAAAACATAACACTAAAATAACATAGAACTAAAGGATTTCAATCCCCCAAGGAAGCTATGATAGAACTCAATAGATCGTGCTAGTGTCAAGCAAAGTGGTTTTCTAATGATCACATGCCCTATTGTAAACAACATTACTAGAGACCTCCTCCATTTGGACCATTCCTACAATTGGGCCCTTTTTCAATTCTAACCTTTCGAATTTTTTACCTTTTATTACCTTAGCATGCCACTCAAATCAACTCGTCATTCTATTGGAAAGTCATCATATAGCCACTTGACACCTCAAGCACCCTTTTATGCTGCAACAACACCAAGTGTTTTAACTATGAACATTTCTAGGCAAAAATTAACTAGGATTTGCACATCATTCATCAATTCCTTTACTTCCTCTTGTCATCTTGTTTTGGTTTTTGAAATTCCATAAATTATGTTAATATCTAGGTGGCATAACTAAAATTATGAAAGAACTCTTAAGTAAATAAAAATAGCTCTTTAAATAAAAATAAAGTAAATAATATAATAAAATAAAACAATTCTTAAGTAAAAAAAATAACTATAAGATAATTCTTAAGTAAATAAAACAATATAAATAAAATAAAACAATTCTTAAATAGTTCTAAAATAAAATAAAATAATTCTCAAGTAAACAAAATAACTATAAGATAATTCTTAAATAAATAAAATAGGATAACACTTCAATAAATAAAATAACTTTTAAGTAAATAAAAATAGCTCTTCAATAAAAATAAAGTAAACAATGTAAATAAAATAAAATAATTCTTGAAAACTTTTAAAGTAAAATAAAATAAATCTTAAATAAATACAATAAAATAAAAGAGTCAAAATTTACATAATCATCCTAGGACATTGCATGCTTAAAGAGTGTTGTATTTGATCATTGGCACAATCATAAAGTGGGTCCTTTTCCCATAGTTGACCTACGAGAACTTGTCCCCTATCAATCTAGCAACTCTCTAACAATATTCATGAATACTGTTAGTCTAGATAGTAGAGAAAGAGGCAATGAATTAGGCAAATATGAGAGTAGGAGTGTGGAATGTACTAAATCAAATATGTGGCTAGAGATCGATCCATGCCCACAATGAACAAAATAGTTTACGAACTCAACCCTACATAGAATTGATTGACTGTTTAGATCTCAAGATGGGGCACATACATAGATCTTCCATTTTTTTATCCCCAGACATCCATATTTTAGTGCATCAATATCTACACATTCAACATTCATATTCCCTAGAGAAAAGTATTATTAACCTTCATCACATTTACTTTCTAAAATTAACATTTAATGTTCCAATTTCTTGATATTTATGCTCACAACTCTATTATCTAGATTAGTCCATGCATTTAATGCCTACATTAATTGATTAGTCTAGATAACACACTTTTAGTCAAAGAAAAGTTTATTTTCCTTTACACTTATAAAGAGAAGAAGGTTAAGGTGATTTTTAAGTGTAACTTACGAAAGGATTGTAAATAAAAAATAATTTTCTATTTACTTTGTACAATTTTAAGGGGTACAACCTTATCTTTACAAATTAAAATATTTAATTTAATTAGAAAATACACAAACTTTGACCATCAATTTGAAAATTAAAACTCATTTCATTCATTAGTTGATTTAGGATGAAAGGAGTAAAAAATCACATGTAATTAAAGCAATAAAGAAATTGTGAAAAGTCAAAAGAGTAATCTATCTTATCAAAATATATGTAAGATTTCCTCTCCAAAAAAAATCAACCCACCACTATTAATTATAAACTATAATCAAGTGACTCTTTGCTTATTGGTGAAATTTCTTGATTCATAAAAACACACAAAAAATCATGCTAAGAGGAATTTGTACGACTAATACCCTCACCTTAAGCTACACCTACGAAAACATTACCTCTTTCACCTCCTACCAATTAACCACAAATCCAACATAATTAGACCTTCTACTATCAAAACAACAATGATTAGGGGAAGGGCCCAATAGATATGCACCCTAACTTCATGTCTCTCAAAATCATATGTGGTGATTTCGAGAGATTCTCAAATTTTTATAGTAGCTTACTTGGAAATTTCACTTCTTAAACCTAAGATTTTAGGTCCACACCATCAAATATGATGCCATAACATCAACATTCATAAAAGGTGTAAAAATAGGGTATTCTAGACCCTTGACCCATGGTAAAAAAATGTGACTTTCGTAGCCTTTTAAAACTATACATGTTTCCTCTCGTGTTATCCATACAAACACTCAAGTCATTTATTTAATCATATTATAAAACATCTCTAGCACCTAATGATGTAGACACACAACTAACAAGTTAAATAACTTAACTCTAAACACTCTTAACCTAGATCAATTTATTTTAATAATGTATTGTTGTTAAAATAAAACCCTAAACCTAGAAAAAACCTCACTTGATCTTAAATAACTAACCCTAAAATTGCTTACCTTAACCCAAAAATTGTATTTTGCTCTAACCCTAAAATTTGGTGAAGTGTTTTGTTGTTGAATGCTCTTACATGAATCGTGAGTGGGTTGATTAATAGGAGGGAAGATCTTTGGGAGGTGATATAAGAGATTGAGAAGCACTAAAGGCTTGAAGCATCTATTAGGCCTTACAAGGTTTTTATCAATCGTCAAAGACCTGTTGTCAAAGAAACTCTCGGTAGCCATATCTATTATTTGCTTAATAGTAAAAGTTTGCATGTCTTCTATAATAAAACCAAATTTTAGTTAGGACAAGAGTTTTCTCTACAATAAAAGAAGAAATTCCTACTTGTTTAGTTCACATTGTCATTTTCCCCCAAGATACACCAAATCACTTTGGTGCTTGATGAGCTCTATTTAATGTTGGAAAGTGGCACAATGATTATTCTTGTCTTTTATCATGTTCCTCTTGTAGATCTTGAGCGACTACAAAATTTGCATTCACATAATTACCATATAAGATGAATGGTAATGACAATTTAAGATATCACTTGGACTAACTTAAATGAGATGGAAAAATGTGCTAAAATGAGTGAGCAATATTTTTGGGTTGGAATTGAATTCAAACAAATTTAAAGGGTAAGATTAAACTTAGTCTTTATTCGTATTATCTATCAATAGGGAACCCTTGTTTGACCAAGTTTCCCTCCTCTCTAGAGAAAATGGGGTGCTTGAAGGAGCTTGTGTTGAGTTATAATGAGATTAAAGAATAGAGTAATTTTTTAAATTTCTAACTAAACTAACAATAACTAAATGCATGGCATAGGTGGAGATTAAAACTATCTACTGAGTGAGAAGAGCATATTGGATGCTAGGCAAACTCAAATGAAAAATGTGTCTTTTGACATTGTAAATATGTAAGGAATTTAGTTAATCACTTATATGCCAACAACCAACCATATCTTTAGACACAATTACTAATTTAACATTTTCCATTTTTTGTAGGATTTCAAGGTCCCATGAAAAATACCTTAATAACAAGGTCAATTATGACCTTACTAGGGCTATGACCAATTTTTTTATTTTTATTGCTCTTGATTAAGGTGTGTTGTGTTTTGTTATGTTGAGAGAGCACAAGTGTTTGTTGGGTATTCATTATTTGGTAGAGTATAGTTTACTTTTTGTTTGAAAAATATTATAAGTTTACATATTCTTTCATGGTATTCACAAATCACATTGTAATAAAATAGTTTACTTTTATGGTATTCACAAATTACATATTCTTATATCACCATCCACTTAAAAAAACTTAAAAAGATCTTCTATAATAGAAAAACTACACTGCTAACTCCCTAAAGAAAACAAAAGATAATTAGATAGAGTATAGATATTCTATGTATGTATTGATATATGTGTATGTATGTATGTATATACGTATGTATATATATACACACATACATACATACGTATGTACATATATACATACATACATACATACATATGCATATATATATACATATATATATACACACACATACATACATATACATACTTACACATACATACATATGCATGTATATACATACATACATACATACATATATACATACATATACATATATACATATACATACATACATACATACATACATACATACATACATACATACATACACATAAACTATTGTGAACCATCTAATTAGTAATGCCTTAGGTTTTGTCAATGAATTGTGAAAGAACATTGTATAGTTCTACCATTAACACACTATCTATACATAACTTATATATGTGTGTGTGTGTGTGTGTGTGTGTGTGTGTGTGTGTACACATATATAGATACCTGTATACATACATACATATATATGCATGCATGTATGTATGTCTATGTAAATATGTATATACATGTGTATATATGTGTGTATGTATGCATGTATGTGTTTGTGTATATATATGAATGTATATATATGTATATGCATGTATGCATATATGTATGTATATGTTTTTTGTTTATATAACTTGGTTTTCAAGACCAGGAGCCTTTCAAAATTTGGGCCTAGACTCGAGTTCAAATTTCATTGTAGCCATAATAAACTTGCACTGTCAACCTTCCTTCCCATCACCTCTGTACATGGCCGAAGCCATTAGAAAATTTAAACTATCAACGCTATTGTAGAAGATTATTGCCTGCACACTAAGACAACCCCTGTACACCCCAAAACAAGACCTATCATATCATATCAATTGATGGGAGGCAGGGAAAATTACTCAGGCCTTGACTCACCTAGATCCTTAAGATTACATTTAGTACGTACCGAATCATTGTCTTTCACCATGCCATCCTTCTCCGCCCTTGCTTCTCTCGAGCAACAATCAGAGAAATTCATAGTGGCCTCCATTGGTAGGTCCACCTTGAGCTTCTTTGCAATTTCTTTGATTGCCAACTGAAGACACACCTGTCATTTCTTGACTGCATGTAAATGGGCCATAATACAATCATGGAATGCATTAGCCTACAACACAACATCTCCTCCATCATCATGGAGAAGGTAGGAGCTCTCCACAACTACCATGATCAATGCATAGGAGAGTGATTGGACCGCGTCAATTGCGTTCCATCATCCCCTAGTGTACTTCAAATCCAACATGTAGTTGGCCATGGATTTTCTCAGACCCACCTTCGGCTTTCCATCCAGGTCCTTGGACAACTTCCACACCTTCATCCAACGCCGTAGGTTCAAACTTTCGATCTCCTGATCAATGTAATCAATGAAACCCCCCACCGCCTCTTTGTTGCTAGTTCTCTTCTTCCTCCTATGCCCAACAACCTCCTTCCCTTTCCCCTTCTTTTGCTCATCCCTGACCATGACTCCACCGATATACCTCTTCACCACTTACGAAGCCATGAGATTCGTCATAGAGAGAAACCCCAAATCACCACCACATCAACAAGGGAAATGTAATCGCAACACATCTCCTTACAATTGCCACCTAATAACACTCCTCACCCTTGCCTTTCATGAATACTCACACGAGTGATATTATGGTTCCTCTACTAACGAGCTCCTTATTTCATTATCGTCTCTAGATCATTCTTCGGCTTTTGACCCCTTATCGGGCGGGTATGTATGTATATGTATGTATGTATATATATTTATAGATATATACATACATACGTATATATTTATGTATATATATTTATAGATATATACATACTTTCATATATATATATTTATGTATATATAATATAGACATAAATATATACGTATGTATGTATATATCTATAAATATATAGACATACATATACATACATAAATACATACATACATACATACACATTTACATATACATACATATATATACATACACATATATATGTCTCTCTGTGTGTATATATATTAGTTTTGTACATATAGTGTGTTAATGCTAGTTATATAATGTTCTTTCACAATTCATTGATAAAACATTACAAAAAATGTCAACTTTTATTGAAAAGTTCTTAAGGCATTGTTGATTAGATGGTTCACAATAGTTTCAACATATTTCATACATACACACACATATACACATACATATAGTCTTATACACACACTGTGGTAATAATGCCTACATAATGTGGTAAAATAGTGCTTTTACAAAACATTACAAAATTTTCAGTGTCTATTACAAAGTCCCTAAGGAATTGCTAACTAGATGGTTGTCATTTAAGTATTAACATATTCCACACATTAGACCAATAACTTAACGTGAAATCCACTTTTTAGTTTATCATAAAGCATGGGAATGGATTTAGCTCATCTATAAGACTATCTATTGAAATATTTTAAAGGGTTGATACAACAAAAGGTGTGATTGGTATATTCATAATCACTGAAGAAAAATGACCAAACAATGCTTGATCTAAAAGCCTAGAAAAATGGATTTAGTTTGTAGGGGAATGAGGGGGGCTACTGACTTGGAAGTTATTAAGTGCAACATAAGCATGGCTTATACATATTCCTAAGAATTTGATGTTGTTTAGGTAGAGGATTTGAGGGAGTACTCAAATGCCTCTTCCTACTTGCATCTTATGCTTGATTCACATCTTTCACCATTTGCCTTTGTTCTTTTTCAATCCTTTCTTGCTCTTTCTTAAACTCCTCCTCCCTTTGTTGCTGGATATTTTTCTCTTCCCTCTTTTGTCTCTATAATTCTCTTTCAAGCCTTTGTTGTTCCCTAATTTTCCTTTTTTGCAATTCATTGGATTTTCTTGCCCAATTAGTTTTTCCTTCCATTTATTTATTCAAGTTCTCTTTTCCTTGATTCTTGCTTCTCATGCATGACTATATATTCATCTATCGAAAGAATTTGAGATCATCTACCTAGTTTGATTGCACCATCATGTAGGGGATTGAGCTTCTTGCAAACCCTTTCACTTAATAGTTTAAAAAAGTTCTTCAATGAACCATCTAAATGATTTTGTGTATCTTGAGTACATCACACCAGTTGGTCTAGTGTTTCACCAGCTCCCAAATCTAAATGGTTTTGCTTGTCTTGTGTGCATCTCACTCGCTAGTCTGGTATTTCATTAGCATCCAAATCTGTAGCTTCCTAATTTTTGGGATTTACATAATAATGAACAACCTCACTTCTTGGAAGTGGAGGGGAAGACATGGATAATGAGGCTTATTTATTTTTAAAATTAATTGGCATTCCAAGGTCAGAGGCTCATTCTTTAACCCAATCTGGTGTGTTTACCTATGTTGGCAAGCTCATGCCATCATCTAAATTAATTGGTTCTTGTGTTTGGCTCACATGAGTAGATAAACTCATGTTTTTATTCACATGTTTTGTTAGTGCTAATTATTCAATATCAACACTACCTCTTGATGAATATAACTTAACCATTTGTGCCAAATATTATTACACTTCAACCTCTTGATATCTTGTCAACCTTAATATGTTTTCAATATCTATCATCTCATTTTCTTCTTCCACAAAGAATGTTTCAATTATCTCATGTCATTTGAAAGTGCATTTTGATAGAGTGGCCAAATTATGGTTGTTTGAAAATCTACTTTGGTATTATCAGATGTAAAGGCAAGCTTGAAAGCTTTGCTACCAAGTTCAACCTAATTATGTCCTTATTTCAATGTGGGGATATTTTTCCATCCATTTGGACTACATTTTTTTAGTATTTCTTGAATGGTGCAAACATGTACTTACATCAAATGGCTAAATCTTATTGATAGTATGGGCATGCAAATTTATAAGGTTTGCCCAAAAATCTACCCTCTTGGAAAGTGTTGAAAGCAACATGACTTCCATGTCCATAAAAAATAAGAAGATACCTATTTGTGGGTGAAACTGCACCAAGGACTGATCTAAAAAAATAATGTAACTAATTTAAGAAGAGCTCTTTGGTCATACAAGAATGTGGTTGGGATGCCATGCACACCCTTGGTTTATAATTAGCTATGTAGTTTTTAAGCAATATTTTGTCCTAAAAAATATAAAACACTAGTATGTTGTGCCCCATTGCATTGACATAGCACGATATTTTTATCCACTCCCTACGTTTTGATAAAATGTAGGGCACACTTCTACTGTCCAATTTTGCAATAAATTAAATCCCATAATTTCTTCCTACTTTTACACTCATTTCATTATAGTTCCATATCTTGCTTGCCCCATATTAATTTGCAGTATACAATTCCTCCAAGTTATCATAGAAATTAGCCATAATGTTCGACCAGAACATCAAGACCATTTGCCTAGTACACCATTTGTGAAAGGATTTGTCTTTGTTTGACAAGTGTGTGCTACATGTGACTTTAGTTGAATTACTTCAAGACCATGGCCAAGTTAAACCAAATCTTTGCACCATTGAACTATTTCTAGCTCTTCTTCATTTTACATAATAGGTGGTGGTCCCTTCTTTTTTGTGGTCATCAGGCTTGACAACCAATAAGTTAAACTACTCAAAGGGACACCCCACCTTTTTGCAACTACTTTAATGGAGAACATATTATCCTCTGCATGTCTCATAGCACCATCCATTTCCTCTCATGTCGATTCCATTTTGATGGATTTTGTGTTCATGACAATAACATCCATATATCCATTCTTTACAATTGGATTAGAATCAATGTTATTGTTAGATGGGTCGACTGAATTGTCACCTTCATCAGAGTTAACAATATTTAATTTAACTATCCTTGGTAAATTGGTCCTTAGCCTACAATTTGTTCTTTTTGATTCCTTCTTTCTTGTTGCCATAATGTCTATGCAAAATGGTGAAAATTAATAATTAACAACAGAAACATGACTTCTAGAATTTAATACAGTCATGTGTATAATTAAAAAATCATAAATAGAAACAACACATCCATCCTTCAACTCATAACATGTAGGTAGAAGAACCGTTATATAAAATTATCACTAAATTAAGAGCAACAAGTTTGCAATCCATATGAATGAACTTTTAAAGTTTATGGGAAAACCATGTAATGCATTTTTAGTATCAATGTTTTAGACCACACTTCGTGATCCATCATCACAATGACAATTTATTTTTACATATGTCATCTTGATGATGGACCATGGAGTGTGATCCAAAATGTTGATGCTAAAATTTCATTACATAGTTTTCTAAAAGGTTATAAAATCCACTACACAAGTATAACATAGGAACTAATCTAAAACAACATGTAGTGATGTTTGGCTTAAAAAATAGAGTCCCTAAGGAAGGGTATTATGTATAGAGCTTGGTAAACTTTGTATAACAATAGACACACTGACATTCTTACATCCTTCTTTCTTTGTTATCTTAATACATACACATCTAAGCATTGTTGTTACTCAGATGACTTGAATAACATGTATTGTTCATTAGAAAACTAATTTTGATTTTGTTTACAATTAGAAGTTGTCCACTAATATTTTTTTAAAGCATCAACTATGTATGTAATTTGAAAGACTTAGTATGATGTTGATAGCCATGTTTTATGTGTTAAGACAAAAGAGTTGCATGAAATGTAAAAACTCAAACGACTCAATGTGATGACAAAGACATAATATTTTAATATACAATCTTTATATGCAATGAATTAGATTGACTTATATCCTATGTGGAGCTAGATTTCAACCATTATTACTTATTTTCTTAGTATGAGATGATGCATAGTTGTACATATATTTGCATATCAATCATATATGTCAAGTTGAACTAAAACAACTAATTGGATGGTAGTGCATGATACTTTATTATAAATTTATTAATATTTTTATATTTAAACAATAATAAATCATAGTATGACAAATATGCGCTCAACTATTTTTTAATGGAAACCACTAGATTATATAGATATCAGAATCTCTACCTTTATATAACAGATTACAACATTATGAGGGAGCATACATCTAAACTAAAAGTCGCCCTTTGATTAAGTTGCCATGAGTAGGGGATCTAGTTTGTCAAAGTCACCTAGGGGTCAAATAGATTTGTTTATGGAAATGATTTGATTACATAGACATCAACATCTTGCCTTTGTATAGTAGATTACAACATTGTGAGGGAGCATACATCTAAACTAGAAGTTGTCTTTTGGCTAAGCTACCACGAGCAGGGGATCTAATCTATCAAAGTCACCTCAAAACATTTTTCGATGGAAACAACTAGATTACATAGATATCGACATCTTTGCCTTTATATAATAGATTACAACATTATGAGGGAGCATACATCTAACCTGAAGTCATCTTTTAGCTAAGCTACCACAAGTAGGGGAACCAATCCATCGAAGTCACCCAAGGGTAGAACCAAATTTTTTGATGGAAACAACTTAATTACATAGATATTGATATCTCTCCCTTTATATAGAGGATTACAACGTTATGAGGGAGCATACATCTAAACCAAAAGTTGTCTTTTAGCTAAGCTATCACAAGTAGGGGATCTAATCCATCAAAGTCACCCATGGGTCAAACCAATTTTTTTGATGGAAACAATTGAATTACATAGATATTGACATCTCTCCCTTTATATAGAGGATTATGAGGGAGTACACATCTAAACTAAAAGTCATCCTTTGGCTAAGCTACCACGAACAAAGGGACCCACCCACCTTGTCAAAGTCACCCAAGGGTCGAACCTTGCTCAATCATAACTTCAGAGACCCTGAACCTTGGTGGATGATGTAATAAAGAAATGTACCTTCATGCTCACTAATTGCACTCAACCAATTAAACTACCACCCTTAGATTACATACTCAAGTATTAAATCTTTTCCCCTAACCACTTTCTCTTCCTACCAATTAACCACAAACCAAAAAATAAACTTGAACAAATCCCAAGCTTCTATCATCGAATCAACAATGACTATATTCTATAATGCTTGTGTATATGTGGCCATTTTCTTAGTGAGTGGTTGATCCGGAAAAACTGGCGCCGCTCACATGCTCTCCTCCTAATCAAATAATGCACATCAAACTTTGGACTTATTCTCCCACTTAATAATTATTTTCCACTACCAAATGAACTGTACAACTTGTTCTAATTGGACCGCATTTTATTTACATTATTGTTTTATTTATTTATATTGCACTATTATTGGTTTTGCTTTCCTTTGGGTGGCCCCGTAAACGGGGCGGCGGCGGCGCGGTCCGTTGTGTTCCCGTTAGGGTTGACAGTAAAATAATAAAATATATTTTAAAATTCTTTTTACGCATTTAGTGCTTTATTAATTACTCCTGTTATTATCGTTCGAGGTTTAACGATCGTGTTTCCTGGACGGAGGCTAGAGGTCGGATTGTTCTGCCCTCGTTGACCTCCGGCGGCCGAGGAGACTCTAAAGCGCTCGCTTCTTGGGAGATGATCCGACGGTGCCCGATCTTCTCCTGGAAATGTGCGACGATGCTGGGACCGTTGGATTTGGTCGGACGCCAGGCTCTGCCGGATGTTGACAGCAGTTAAAATGAGTTCACACGTGTAGGTATATTTTAGTCGAGTGTTTTTTTTCAACTGTCGTTTTTCAGTTGATCTACCTAGGTATAGGTATTTACTGTAGTTTGTTTGAACTTTATCAGTGTTTTTCAGTTGAGCTTTTTGACCAGTGATAAACCGCATTTCAAGCTGGCATGAACATTTCCATGGTGGGCTCCACTGCAGAAGAGCAATATAAATGTGGGTCTTCTGCAGGCAGATAAGTTACATGAAAAAGGACCTTTTTTATTTGGAGGATAAACATCTGACAGTTGGCATTGTCTGTACAAATTATCAATCATTGTTGGGCTTAGTATTGAGATTGCTGGGAATGATTTTTATAAGTTTAGCATTGAAGATTGAAGGGTTTTATGATCTTTTCAGTATTATAGGATGATGGTAGGGGAGAGGGTCAGTAGTTGAGCACCCTAATTTCACCTCTCTTAAAATCATCAGTGGCAATTTTGAATCACTTTAAAATTTTTACAGCAGTCTATTTGGTAAGGCTCCTGCTTATAACTAAGGTTTCAGAGTCACATCATCAAATATGATGCTATGTCAGTATGATTTTTGTTGAGGTGTCAAATAGTTCCCAAAAAAAGGGGTGGACAGTAACCAACTAATAGG
The DNA here is from genome assembly GCA_027924645.1 of Cunninghamia lanceolata. NCBI lineage: Eukaryota > Viridiplantae > Streptophyta > Pinopsida > Cupressales > Cupressaceae > Cunninghamia > Cunninghamia lanceolata. The sequence continues at coordinate 1,520,022 of BSBN01001722.1, read as the reverse complement.
TGTGTATCAAGTCATGTTTTGTTGGTGAGCTGATGTGGCATCACATGATTGGATGCTTTTTAAATTTAAAGGCCACATTTCATCCAATTATTAGTACTTATAGTCAACACTAACAACCTTAAAGTCACAAGTGCTAAACTTTTAAAAATATTGGACCTTAAATGCACAAATGCTATGTCAGCTATTGGAACTATCTCAGGATCTTTTTTCCATTTCCCATTCTGTTAAAGATATTTTAGATTTTATAACACAACTTCTATAATGATTGGCTGTACCTATGTATTCTGTAAAGTTAGAGTTAAATGATAATAATGTATTGCATTGAGAACTGTTTAAGGTATATATTTTGTTAAAGGATGAAAAATCACTGCATACAATGTAATACATTCAGTCAAAATGATAATAATATATTACATCGCTTGGTGTTTAAGATAAACCTGTACAATCAGAATATATTTAAACTGTAAACCTGCATAACAATACATTGCTGAGTGTTTTAAGATACACCTGTACAATCAAAATATATTTAACCTGTAAACCTGGGAGTCACCGTAGTCAGTGCTTCAGAATTTTGGTGATGTGGATGTACATTCCGTTTGGTGTTTTATTGTTATCTGACAGATGTGCATTTGTTCATCCCATGCGAAATAGGTGCTGTTTTATTTCCATTACAAGCAACCAAGTCCACATCAATGTAGACTTCAGAGCTTACAAGAGAACAAAACAAATTAGGACTGCTTTAGAGTTTTCTCAGTGCTATGTTTAGGTTTGTACTGTATATGCAATCTAAATTTTATTCCAAGAGAACAAAATAAACTAGGAATGCTTTAGATCTTATATCAGTGCTATGTTTGGGTTTCTTTGATTTTTATGGAAGCGCAAGATAGAACCATACATGCCAAGTAGATTGTGTGTATATTGTCAAGTCAGGTCCTTTTGATGTGGTTTCTTGAATTTCACATCTTTGTGTTGAAGATTTTTCTATGAATGTTTCATTGTTATGATATTGATCATGATTATGAGAATACATATATAAAGATGTACCATTTACAAATTTTGACTAGTCTTTTTTGTTTGACATATACCTTTATTGTTATGACATTGATCATGATCATGAGAATACATATATAAAGATGTACCATTTACAAATTTTGTCTTGGGCTTTTTTGTTTTGCATATACCTTTGTTTCTAAATTTATGTGTATTGGACCACTTGGGTCCACCATCATGAACCATCACATATTGTGTCATTAAGATGCTCACTTTTATATAGATTCTTCCTTTATTGTTATGTTGTTTGATGTGCCTTCATGTGTAATGTTGACATGTGGTGTGTTAGATTTTTCTTTGGTCTTTTAATTAAAACAAATGTGTTTCTCGTGACTAGGCTTGGAATGATCCTCTTTATTCTCTTCTACTTTATCATTTTGAGGCATTATAAATCCATTTCCTTTGCCACCAATGTTTTCAACTTGCATCACATTTCTATTGGTCTTGAATTTTATGCTTAAGTGTGATACACCTACTTGCAGTGTATCTATGCATGCTATGATAACAAAAAAATATCGACCATCAAATTGTTTTGGGATATATTTGGATCTATTCATTTACTCGATGAGAGGTAAAGTTAGAGTTTTTGAACATTATAAAATTTGTTTTAACACTCTATGGGGAGGATCTCCCAATCTGCTATAGTCTCTAATGCTTTTGATTTTTCTTAAATAAATTTCTTATTAGGTGTAGTGATAGTATTAACATGATGTATAATATCATGTGGTATAGAGGGATAAGTGTAGGGGACATATTGATAGTCATGCTTAGTATGGTCCCAAAAAGATGACACATGGTGTGCACTAGGAGATTAATTATGGGAATCTAAAGATGATGCATCACTTGGAAGCATAGAGACATCCATAAGACTTCCTAATTAATGGCCACTAGAGGGGGAGGGACTTGTGTCACTAAGCTAACACACTCTAGGGAAATTACTAAAGTATTTATAAAGTTATATGCAAGCTAAATGAATTCACTACAAGAAGAATAAGATGCAACAAAACATAGTAAAGCCTCATCAATTAAAGTTTCTCTAAATGCATACATTAGAAAAACATCATCATGCATGTGAATTTAATATAAGAACACAAAAGATTTAACATGTAAATATGTACTTGTATCTCCTCTTAAGCCATCAATCATGGGATCTCTAATAATATATGCACTATAAAAAGTAGGATTCGAAAGATAATTGAAACATTTGCAACATAGGTATCACTAGTATTTGTTACCTGAGAAGAATGATCATCATTTATATCAATAACAACATCACGTGATATAGATTGTAAAACAGACTCATCAAGTAAACAGACATCTTGAAGGTAAGTTCATAAACATCACTTGAGACAAGGAAGAAGCATCATCCTCATTAAGTGTGATACCCTCATCACATCGATCGTAAACCCTAGATGTATCAATATAAGTTAGCACTAAGGCATGAGATGCATGTAGTATTAGCTCAAAAATAATATGGGCATTAGAGATAGGAATTTTACTATCATCACACAATGAAGCATTAAGAACACTAATTTATTCATTATAAGTTGCTTAAAAGATGCCATCATCATGAGGCAAAGTAAAATCATGTAAGGGGGGAAACAAAGAAGATCACATATAAGCAATCATCATGTACCTCCTCTAATAAGAATCATAAAAAGGGTACTCAAGGGAAAATCATTGCAATTAGTCATAGAAGATTAACATGAAGCTCATGAATAGTTGAAGTGATAACCTCTAACATTGAAGGAAAAATGCTAGCAAGCTCTATGAAAGATGAAAAACATGATACATTATCAACCAACACATCCATGGAGCATGCAGAACCATCCCTTTGGTTAAAAGGAGTTGAGTTTCTCAGGGATCGAAGAGTAATATACAACAAACTATTAAAGCAAATTAAGATCCTTGATATAGGAATGGACATGGGTCAATGATAGGGGATGATTGCAAGCCATAGTTAAATATTTAACAAAGTAAACACAAGGGGGTTTTGAAAGGTGATAATAAACAAAGGGAAAAACCCTAGATGAAGCTCTAAGAGCACAAAGAGTAATCAAACCTAAAAAAGAGTGGTAAAAAAAGAAGAATTATATTTGAAACTTAGACAAATTAGAAGATTAACAATAAAGGCTGGGCATGGAAGTTACGGGTTCACCAAAAATGAAGGGAAATAAAAAAAACTTTCAAAAATATCTAAAGTGTTAAATGAATAAAATTAATTAAATGTAAGTGACACTCTAGATATAGGAGCTAGGTATGTAAAATTTGGTTGTAATAATCTAATTATGATGATTAAGGTAAGAAAAGTGAGGGTGGTGCTAAAGAGCACTATGGGGCTTGCTATGCAAGGATTGCAGTTCATGACTTCCTTATACCTTAGTCAAGCCTTGAGATTGAATTGACAATAGAAATAATTTAGAGAGATAACTGGGTTGCAATGGATGTCAACATGCTATAGTAGTGACTGTTAATGAGTCAATTGTTGAATTTGTTGATCTTCTTATGGGAGATAATGAATGCTTTGTAGATTAGAAAGTGCACTTTGAATGTATCTTGACAATGAATGTCAATTGTTTCTTGTTGAAGGATTAAGTGTTGTTGATTCTTGATAGAGGTTTTGACTGATGTACCTACAAAAGGAGAGGAGACTGTGTTCTCTTGTGAAACTATGCTTTTTATTATTCTATGATTTGATGTTGTGCAAATACCCTAGCATAAATTATTTAAATACATGTTCCTAGATACACAAATTTGAATTTTTGGTGCCCACGCTAATAGGTAACGATCAATCTTGGGTATGTTGTCCTTTAAATGGGGGAAGCTAAAATTTAGAAATGATGGGTGTAATAACACCTGCAATAGTATCTAGGGGACATGATCATCACAATTGTGATCTTGTTTGGTGTGAGTAAACTCTTGGGAACTAAGTTAAAAAGGTTATGAACAAAGCAATGTGGCATGTTTGAGTTTTGTATTGGTGTTGGGTTAGTGAGTGAGCCAAAATTGTCAAGTTATATGTTAGAATCGGCCTCCAAAATTGTCAAGTTATATGATCCTCTTTATTCTATTCTACTTTATCATTTTGAGGCATTATAAATCCATTTCCTTTGCCACCGATGTTTTCAACTTGCATCACATTTCTATTGGTCTTGAATTTTATGCTTAAATGTGATACACCTACTTGCAGTGTATCTATGCATCCTATGATAATAAAAAATATCTACCATCAAATTGTTTTGGGATATATTTGGATCTATTCATTTACTCGATGAGAGGTAAAGTGAGAGTTTTTGAACATTAAAAAAATTGTTTTAACACTCTATAGGGAGGATCCCCCAATATGCCATAGTCTCTAAATACTTTTGATTTTTCTTAAACTAGCATATCTATATTTAAAAAATATATCTAAAATACGCCAAGAGATATCCTTCTTGAGGCACCTATTCCACCTATGTGTGGTAAAATGATTAAAAAATAGGCGCCTCCAGAAGGATATCTCTCGGCGTATTTTAGATATATTTTTTAAATATAGATATGTTAGTTTTAATTTATTTTCTACATAATAAAATTTAATTTATTTATTTTTCAGTGGCTCATGTTTTATAAAAGTAGAGTGTCCTAAAGTAATATTTTATAACATTATATTTTATTAGGTTTCATTTTATTACATATAAAATAATATTATTTTAGGGGTTAAAATTTAGGGTTTAAAATTATTTGTAATATTAATTTTATTTTATAAATTTATGACTTTATAATTTTAGTTCTAGAAAAATCTTGGTTAAAAGTGAGGACAATGAATTCTAAACCCCATAAATTTACAATAAATAATGTTTATAAATAATGTTTGATTGTGTTACTATGTGTATATATGTTTTGAGTGAATTCTAAAACTTCTAAACCTAATAAACTATAGTGCCATAACTTTATGGTAAATAATATTTGATTGGTTTACTATTATATATATGTTTTGATTAATGCTAATATATTTTTTTTGTTTTCCAATTTTTTCAAAGTTAGTTCTCTTAGATATATTTTTTAAAGAAGTAAATAATATAGGGTTTAATATAGTGTCCTAAAATAATATTTTATAAATTAGGTTTTACTTTTAAGATTTTTAGCACTATATATATGTTTTGTTTACATATATTTTTAAAATAATAAAGTCTTAATCTATAGGTTACAGAAAACAAAACGAAATGCAAAGATTTATTTTTTAAAATATTTTAGCAATGAATTTGAATTTTTAATATTCTAGCACTATGAAATGATTTATGATACACAATTAACACCATTATTCTAGAAAATCATTAAATTCATACATGTGATTTTGGTTGATTCTTATACATGTGATTTGGCTATGAAAATCATACCTGTGATTTTCATTGATTGTTGATTTTGCCGCTTCTTGTTTTTATTTTCTGCTTGTGGTTTTGTAATTAGTAATTTATTTTTTGTTGTTTTCGAGACTTTCAAACATTTATGTTTTATATATGTTTTAATTATTAATGTGCATTTGTCGGCTATTATTTTTTTTAATATTTTTAAAGTTGTTTTTCTTACTCCATTTCACCCCGTGCTGCCACTGTAGTTACGCCTCTTGGCGTAATAAATTTCTCATTAGGTGTAGTGATAATATTAACATGATGTATAATATCATGTGGGATAGAGGGATAAGTGTAGGGGACATATTGATAGTCATGCTTAGTATGGTCCCAAAAAGATGACGCATGGTGTGCACTAGGAGTTTAATTATGGGAATCTAAAGATGATGCATCACTTGGAAGCATAGAGGCATTCATAAGACTTCCTAATTAATGGTCACTAGAGGGGGAAGGACCTGTGTCACTAAGCTAACATACTCTAGGGAAATTATTAAAGTATTCAATAAAGTTATATGCAAGCTAAATGAATTCACTACAAGAAGAATAAGATGCAACAAACTAGGAATGCAGGTGTGGCCTTAGTGATAGGTACCATGGTGACACCCCAGCAACGAACCTTGTTGCATTCTGATTACTTTTGCCTTTGTGTTTTTATAGTATGACTAGTAATATATATTTTATATATATGTATATGTACATCACTGTGTATATACACAATAGGGTGTATATATATATTAAAAGAAATACTTTCTTTAATAAATATAATATATAACAAACCCTATTTTATTTTTTTAATATATATATTATATATATACACATATATCACTGTGTATATACATAGTAAGGTATATATATTAAAAGAAATACTTTCTTCAATTATATATATATATATATATATATATATATATATATATAAAACCCTATTTTATTGTTTTTAGTTAACTAGATTATTTGTTAAAACTATAGAAAACATATTGAGAAAACTATAGATTGTAAATAAAAAAAACTCTAGTAAACTTTTTAAAAGGATTTGGAGAAAGCAAACAAAGGGATTAGAAAACTATTTGAACAATTTTAGAAGCCCTAATTTAAATATAAGCAGAATCTACTAGATAAATAAAAATTAGGAAATTATCTTTCCTAGGGAAAGAGATGTCCTCCTTCAAGCTCCTCCCTCCAAATTTGAAGAAATAATGTGCTTGAAACAAAGACTTAAACCTTTTTATAACTTTACGTTAGGGTTTTAGTGTTGCCCTAAATTTTTAGGGTTCTAAACTTAGTTTAGATTAATTAATCTCACTTATGAGTTATTAATCCCTTTTGTAACGTTCTATAGTGCAAAAATAATTTATTGGTTGATTTATTGGATTTGACCCAGAGGGGTAAATCTTAAGGTTTAATTGTGAATTTTTTTTGGTGATTTATTTAAATTTATGCTATAGATTAGGTGCTTGATTAAATGTCTTTTGTAAATCAAATATATTGTTTTAGTTATTTAATTATTCCATTTTGATTTTAAATGTCATTTTAGGGTAAATTTGTATACCGTTTATTTAATTAATTCAAGTAAGCTTTTACCTCTTGAGATTAAATTATTTTAAGTTGAAATTTGATTATCGTATTGGTATAACTTTAGATGATGTTAGATTAGATTAATATTTTCATTTCCGCAATAGTTTTCTTAAATTGTTATTTAATTGATGACTAGGTTTAGGGTCTCGAACTTAGGGCGAGACCGTCTTATCACTTCATCTAGAACCCCTAGGAATTGTTCCTTGAAAGAGACTTTCCCTCATGGCAACGCGTATTGCAATGCATAAACCTATTAGGTTAAGGTGGCCCATATCTAAGGGGTGCAAAAGGGGTTTTGCACTTCCCTTAACTTGTGCATCTGCCTCACTTAATTGCGACATGCTTAATGTTGATTGCACATGCAACAACGTTGAGTGCGCATGTCATGGGGGATTTTTAGCATTGGGTTTTAGAATTTTTTTGTTAGTTAAGTTTTCATGTCCACATTTAAAATGTGGGCATGACATTTGGTATCAGAGCCCAAGTTTCAAACATTGGGAACTTTGGATGTGTACAAGTGTAAGTGTTGGGCCACTTGTTGGTCGTGTGTACCTTAGTCTTGTGTCTAACTCTAGCTTGTTAGTAATGAGTTCGTAAGACACCTTGCATGGGAACAATTAGTTTTCCTTGATATTTCTTTTTGCTAACCCCCATGTATGACTTAGTGTCATGGGTACCTGGGGAGTGCAATCATGATAAATAAAGTGATTGAGGGACCTTACAAGTCATGATTTCATGATTTTAGAAAACTTTTGGGCTAATGTCATCCTAGATAGAGATTATTTGGATAAGAATTGTTGAGTGTTATATTTTAGTGAAGCCTTGCTCATTTACCTAGTTGAATGACGTATATTTGATCTTGCAATAGAGGTCATGACAACCTTTTTATATCATACCCTTGGAAAGGGGTTATTATGGCAAAGATTATCTTATAACAACCTTGAAGGCTTGTCTTCGTGAATGTTTGAGTGGCACGTTGCAAGTGTGAGCATTTTCATGTTTTGTAAGAATCACTTGAATGTGAGTGTTAAATTGTGTAGGTCCTACCTTAAAGGAGGAAGAACTACTTTATAGTCTAGTACACCAACCATGAATGAAAACTTATGTACCCTATTATGTTTACCCCCCACCTTGTTATTAATTAGATAACCTATGCATCAAGGGGGGTAAGTTCTATCTAATTAAATAGACTCTTGGTTGAGATGTGAAGAAATTAAGGAATTATAGCTATCTATTAACTTAAGTATAGGGTTCAGATACCCTGGTGGACTATTGTCTCATGAAGAGTGAAAAGAAGTAAATGCTGATCTATTCCCTTGTTGAATATGTTTGTATTTCCCTTGTCTTGAGGAGGGGTTAGTAGCATAATCTGAGTAAGTGGTGTGAAGGGCCTGCTTGGGCTATCGTTGGGTGTATCCTCCTAGGGAACTGGAAGGATAGTAGTGGTTTCATGAACCGCACTTTGGTTATGAATCTTGTGACACTTGTGCCACATCAGAATAATCTCCTTTTAGCGTATTTGTATCAAGTGTTAGTAAGGGTTGTGTAAAGCTCTTAGAAATTCTTTCACAATGCATTGTGTTCACTAAAAGAAAGATACCTTGTTGGGTTGATGGTATAAAGGTGGTATATTGTGTGGTATTTGAACCATGTTAATATTTTCAAGGAATAAAAGTTGAGTTGTGGGTAATACTCTAGTTGCTTATTAGATAAGAATAGAGGAGCAACTCGGACCCTACATTGCCACCCTTATTTTGATGGCATATATACTTATATTTATGTCCTATTAGGATAATGAATCACACTTTGGGACAAGTTGTGTCTAGGTGCACAAAAGGCTTTAGTGAAGATTTGTGATGGTGAGATTGGCTATAGAAAAGAAAGTTAAGCGTGGGTAAATGCTTGGACATACTGGGTTGTTGTGAAAACCCTCTAGTAGAACCTCTTTGCCTTTTAGTATGAAAGGATGCATGGTGATGCCTACGGTGAATAAGTAGTGGATGTGATAAGATAGTTTTTGTTGACCCTTCTATCTTGAACCGTAGTTGTGATGGCTTATTGAAAGGTCTTGGGATGAGTCCCTTGTGCAATTGGTTGCATGATTCCATGATTTTGGACATAATGAAATTGAAATATTTTGTTATAGAATGAAATGTTTCTAGATGTTGAAATGAACATGGATTCACACATCTTGCTTCAAGGAAATGAATGCGAGTAGCCACTTGAATTGTTATCTTAGAAGAGGTTGGGTTTGTACGTATGTGATGGGATATAAAGTTTGACTTGCATATAATAATAAACTTGGCGTTTGAACCTTTAGGCATCTAGTGAAGAAGTGTTATGAATGACACATGAGATCCACATAGGTGTTATCATTGAGATGTTTACTTGAGTGCTCTATTCAGGGAAAACATATGAGATCTCTACATGCCTTAAAATTCTATTTGGGGTATTGGAGTCTCCATGGGTACTAGGCTCGTACTTATATCTTTATAGGATCTACAATATCGCAAGAGGTTATGAACATTATTATGACAATGGTATGGAAACTTGAGTTTAATTTCTAAACACTTCGATTGGGTGATTTCCAACCTTGTCACATGGAAATTGTGCTAGGATAATTGGTGTGGTGCTAAGTTACGACTACGGTTGGTATGGATTGGCCCCTATGCTAGTAGCTTGGTAGATTGAGTAAGATTAGTTGATGTGTTGGTGAACCACATTTGTGTCTTCGTGAGTTATAGAGGTGATTTGAGTTTATGAGATGGTGTTGGAAGAATCCACAAAGAAGTTGGTTTATTATCCTTGCTAGAAGGAACAGAAAGTGCCAGTAAGAAATTGATACTTTGGAATACGTGACTCTTGGTAATCATTTCAAGGCATGTCCTAGGTTGTAAAGGACATGTGGGTGTTCGTTAAGATGAGATGTTTCATGGTCTTAGTATAGAATGTTACCACTATTCCTCTTTTCCCATTTTGTAACTATGTTAATACATGTAGTGTTGTAATGTGCAATATTTTGTGAAATTGTTAAAAAAGTTATTTATTTATTTATTGGTGAATTTTTTATTTATTTTAATTGCAAAACTAGTAGTATTGAAATTATTTTCCTTGGGATGCTTAGCCGATTTACTTTTAATAGTCCTCTTACCTCAAGGACTTGTTTAATCGCATTTTGATTCAAATTTTGAAGATTGAATTTTGGTGCTTTGAGTTAACTTTTGTATTTTATTCTTTTGAAGTTTATTTGAAGAATTTAATTTAAAATCTTATCTCTTTCAAGCTTGGTTATTTTGGAGGATTTTATCATTGTTGCTTCTGCTGGTACATGTGTAGTGATGTGACTTATGTGATCTACCCTACCCAAAAGAGATACTTGGTAGGAGGGAAAGGGGAGTAGGTAGTTTGGGGTTATGGTATCATAAGGTTGAGAATCATAGATAGGGTTGGTAAAGGTTAGTCAGTTACCCTTCTTGTCCTTGAGTCTAGTTGAGTGTTCCTCTTGAACCCTTCCTTTTGGGAGGCTAAATCTTTTAATCCAACAAGAGAAGAGTGCTAGAAAGGTTCAAAGGGGTGGTCATGATGAGAAACCCTGAGATCACCCTATTGTTGTGTAGACCCACTATCCTTGTGATATTGGCTTCCTTGTGTCGAAGGCTTTATGAGTTATTCTTTCGATTAGAAGTTGACTCGTGAGTTCTTTAGTGACTTGGGTGTTTAGTTTTTTTGTTCGACTCTAGGAATGCTTGAATAGGTTATGGTTCTTATTTATTCCCGCAAGTTCCACCTTGATAGTAAAGTGAAATCCTATTGTTAGAGAAGACGGTTGAGATTGGTGAGTCTCGTGCATATTGAATGGAATCTAAAGTGTTATAGCTTAGTATCAGTGGTATGTTGGGTTAAATGCGTGTTTGGGGCTACGATTGGTTTTTCTAATTGATAGCTAGTTGGCTTGTCTGACCTTCCTATTGGTTGGTTATACTTGGAACTAAGTTAAATTTGAATGCTAATAGAGGTTAGGAATTTGGTAAATTTTTTAAGTGATAACAAAAGGTCTTTAGTGGTTCTAACCTTCTTTGGTGTGACTTCATCTTTTATGACCTTGTAATACTTGAGGATCTATCTTAAGGCATCTAAAGCCCCTTGTTTTTTGAAATGCTAGTAAAGTTATTCAGAGAGAGTGTTGTTCCTAGATGCTTGGTTTCACCTATCTTGGAGGAGGGTATCATCTAGATTAATTGTTAAGTGATTACTTTTCTAAGTACCTAATTGCTTTTCTTACCGTTTGATTAAGAAATCATTTTGAGCCCATTGCCATGTTGGCATGGCTTGAAGGTGGGTTGCTCTGCCTTACCACCATGTTAACTTCCAGGAGGAAGTTTATCTCTAAGGGGGAGGATGTGAGACCCACCCTTGTGCAATAGGTTTAGTTTCACTATTAGACCTAATTGTATTGCTACACCAAGACTTAGGATATGGTATATGGTATTGTGACCTTGTTCAATAAATGATATTATAGTGTGGTAGATCTAATTATAAGGTAGTTGTGTATGAATTGGGTATGTGTAGAAGATGTACACCTCTTTTCAGATTGATTGTATATCTCTTGATTATGCTTGGAAAAGATCCTTAGTGAATTGCTGTGAGACCACCTTGGTTAGACTCCTTGATTCGACTTGATAGACTTATTACCTTTGTACTTCTATGTTTGACATTAGGTTTTATTGTAGGCCTTTTTGATTCTATTCATTAGACATTTTATGGATATTATGATGTGCTTAAAACTTAGAAAGATATTCTTGATACATTGATGATGATTTATTTATACTTGCTTAGGTTATATTCTAAACTATAAAAGAAGTGAATGTCTTGACTTACGTGTGTTAGGATTAAAGTGCCATCAACCTTGTAAATCCTATGTAATTAATTACTTCTAATATTGTTTGTAAATCACTCATAAGGGATGTAAGGTTTCACCAGCAACGATCTTGTTTTAGCCGCATGTTTATATCCGGTCCTCGACGCTAATTCGTCTACGATGGGGGGTCGCAGGGGGTTTTCCCCTTGCGAGGGGTCCGAGGGCCGCGCACCTTGATGGGGGTTTGGGGGCAACGCCCCTGAAACCATATTTTATTTACATTTTATCATTTTAAATCTGGACCATTCGTCATTAGGTCACAGATCTGACGATTGATATTATTTCAATTTTCTTGCCCTAGAAGGCAACCCCCTTTTATAAGGATATTTGTACTATATTTTTATTAGAGTTGAGAGTAACAGACCCCGCTAGATTGAAGGACTGAAGAAATAGAGGAAGTGCATGTATTGTAATATCATATTTGAATATAATACAACTTGGAGCCTCTTTTCTTGGTGGAGTTTTTTACCCGAAAGGGTTTTCTCTGTTACATACTATGTTATGTGTTTAGTTCTTAATGTATGTTATTTTTGTGTAGTGGGTTTTATTTCTGTTGCAATCTCCAGTGATTCTACATTGGTTAGAGGATATAATTAAGGTTTGAATCAGATTTCCATTGTGTGGTTTGCACCTTCATTTCTAACAACGTGATCCAATTGGATTGATAATGGACTTTAGTGAGTTAAGTGAATTAGTATGTCGTATCTATGATTTCAAGGTTAGGACTATGTTGATTTAAAAGTGAATTGAGTAGAAAGTGTATTGAATTATATTATGACTCATGGAATTGATTGAAATATAAGCACTTGGAATTATTATGTGACTTCATGTGTGTGTTAATTCAAGTTGCTTCGGCTATTTAATATATTGGACCTATTGATGTGTGTGTGGAAGTGTGCAGGTAAATTCCATGGCCAATGGAAATCGGAGGTCTTATGAGTAACCCTGTGATACTTACCTAGTCCCTAAGGTGGACTAAGGTTTTGTGTAGTTTGAGAATGAATGCATTTGTGTTTAATACTTTGTTTAATTTTCAATTGAGTCTCCTAAGGTTGTCTTGGGAGGAGGTGGATGATGCGTGTCATCCATGTGTCCTTTTTCGTTCATGGGTTTTTGGGCTACTTAAATGTTGATTTTTGAGCTTTATTATGTTTATTTCATGTGTTTTAGGGATCTAGGTCAAGTACCTATGGGTTAGGTACCATTTAGACCCCAAGTCATGAGTTTTAACTCATATTTGACCACTCTATTTGACCATGGGAGTTAAGTGACGAATTAAGGTTTTGGGATGAGGGATCTAGATGACTTGTCACATCCCAATCTCACTACCCTAGGTTCATGTATGGGCTTGGGGGAATCCCAAAGGCCTCACATGTGTGTGTTGAAGGCACAAGACAACTGAGAGGGTGGGTGAATCAGTTGTATCAGAAATCTTAACTTCTTTAAACAAAATCACATTCACATTCACTTACTTTAACTCCTTATTCTGTCATGAAGATTAAACATGAAGAGTAGAATCAAAACATAAACACATCAACACTATACACACATAAACACTAGATTTTTACGTGGAATACCCTAAAAGGGAAAAACCATGATGAGTGTTAGCTCACAATATAATGTAGTAACAATACCAAATAACAAAAGAGGCTCACTGCCCAAATGAAAGGCTCACTGCCAAAGGGTGGCTCACTTCTAGGGGTGGCTCACTGCCATGAACTAATATAGTGGCATCTACAACATGCCTGAGTTCAGTTCCATTGAAGTGCAATATATCTCCTCTGCTCTACTCTACTTTTACACTTCACACCTTATCTTCACATCTTTGCTCTATCTCTCCTCACTCATGAATTCATTACATATATTTATACCAATCATCAACCTTAGAATGTACATCAAGGTTGGCATTACATTCTACAACCATTGGAACTATCTCCAAGGTCGGCATACATACATAAATCAAATTAGGACTAGACCTAAACAAACTTACGGAGCAAATGAACAAAAGAGGAACGCTTCATGGATTAGCTCAGACTCAAATTCATCTTCACATGTTTGGACATGTTTCTACAATCTACAAATCACCTCTACAACAAGTGTAACTAACCAGGTCAGCTAGAACTAGTGTACACATCAAGAAGTCTTAGATACATGTGCTTCCATGAACTTCATTATAACTTGTGGATCAAGCACACGCCTTCAATACATTCTAGAGACATCCATGAACAACATAGAATCACTTGGGAGATGACAAATCCAACCACAACAGATCTCACTTGAAGACAACAAATATCACTTGAAGACAAATCACAGATTGCTTCTCAACAGACACTGTCAGACTCTGCTACTCAATAACTTGCTTTCCAGAGCACCAAATCACAAATCCTTTGGAATGAAGATAGATAAGGACCTTATAATCTTAAGTCTAGAACCGCAAGACCAAAATCAAACCTATGGAGAAATGCGGAGCAAACTACTATCTCCCTATCACTCTACAAACATTGCCAGGCATAATCTTCAAACTAGTGAATAGAACTTTTTCTGCACAGCGATCTAGACCACCAAATTCTAGATTTAGCATCTTCAAAAACTTTTCTAAAACATATCCAAATCTCATACTCTGGTCTTCAACATAGAGAAAACGCGGAGCAAAATACTCAGACAATGTTCTTAACATGACAACTCAATCAATCAACAAACAACAATATCAGAAGATACAGTTAGCACCAATGACAACACAAACATGTTGACATCAATGACAACACTAGTTAGCACATACTTGCAACAATGTGATCACACATTGTAAGAGCCTTTGGGAAGAGAACCCCAAGTAATCCCCTTTCCTTAATGTCCCACACATGTGTGAGGATATTTGTTGGTAGGTGTGCTCTCGAGGAGGAATGAGAGGATGACAAGTGTCACCTCCCTACTCCTCAATATCTCACACATGTGTTAGAGCACATGTGGGGAGATGTGCTTGAGAGAGTCAATGAGAAGGTGACAAGTGTCACCTCCTCATTCATTGGGATGTTTTTTTTTAGACCTATTTATCTCCCTCTTGTTGAGGTGAGAAGGGTTCTTCTTTTTGTTTTTATTTAATTTGTCTTTGGAGGGATTTGGGCTTGGAGAGAAGGTTTAACCAAAGGAGATCTTGGAGTGAGATCTTGTGAGGCTACTTCAACCATCTTCAACACTTGAAGCTTGAGAGGTAGTATCTCAAGACTTCAAGGCTCTTTGATAGTTTGTATTGCTTATTTTCATATATGTTTAAGTATGGACATGTTGTGTTATTATCTTTTTGTGTATTTGGGTATGGGTTGTTTGGCATAAGATCTTCATGTGTGGGAGTTTTCCTTGTATGGGGTTTGAGAGATGAGTGAACCTCCTCAGGGAAAGACCACTCCTTGTTAGGATTTGGAAGGCATTGGCCTTGTTCTTGGTGGTTTTGGTGTAAGTTTTGGTAGGTAAGAGTGCCTTGTTACTATGATATTTTAATTATTGTATGGATGAATGAGTGCCTTGGGGTTTTGGAGCTATAAGTATGTTTTTTTTATAGGAAGAGGCTATGTTGTTCTTGAGAAATGAGTTTTGTTACTATGGTGTACTATGGTTATTTGATGGTCTTTTCCCTTGAGTGAGTGATGTCCACCTCCCCCCCCTTTTGAATCCTAGAAATGGATTTAGTTTTGTTAAGTCTCCATGGGATGAGAGTTTGTGTGCTTGGTGTGTGTGCTATGTTTCTCCCTTGTGTTGAAAATGAAACCAGGTTACTTGTAGGCCTCCTAGCTCAGGGGTGGCTTGCAATCAAGCCTAAGGTTGGGTGGTGAGCCCTCCTTTGACCTTGGTAGTGTTGTTTGTCTCATTGCAGGATTCAAGGCTTGGGGAAAGTAAAGTAGGAGAAGAGTCTCCTTGTAAAGGTTTATTGGTTTAGATAAGTTGGAAAGTTTTGTAAGGCTATGAATATGCCTAAGCTCGAAGGGCTTTGTAAATGGGTGTGTTAATATGAGAGAGAAAATCTCTCTTGGGGTTTCCCTTTGAATGTTTTTTTCACTTTTGTAAAGGTTATTTGATTCAAAACAGAATAAAAGAATGAAGAGTTTTCCTAAGTTACTTGGTTATGTTGTAATGTTGAAAGGCTTGGAAAGAAAAGATCCTTGGTTGAATTTCATTAGAAGGAAAAAGATTGTGTATATAAGTTATAACCATTGAAAGAAATGTTTTAACTCTCTCTCTCTCTCTCTCTTCCCCTCCCTACCTCACTCTTAGGTTTTCACTAGTGAATAATTTTTTTTTGATGCCAAATATATATATATATATATATATATATACACACTCTTTGAAGGTTTAAAATAAATATATTTTTGGGTAATTAACTCTCTATTTTTCTCTACATTAGTTAAATAATAAGCATTCAAGGAAAAATATTAGTTTTAGTGGTTTATATAAATACACACACACACATATGTTGTTTAAAAAAATGTATGTTGTTAAAAGTTCTGCCTTGTTATTACTCTTTGTTTCTAAGACATAACAGATTATATATATATATAATGTTAAAAGTCCATAGTTAATATATAAACAAACAAATAATATATTTATTTGATTAGACATTTAGTTTTATAGTTTATATTTATGTTAAACAAAAAAAAAAGGTTTTAGTGGCAGGGGGCAAGTAGGGCCGAAGCCCTCTCACGCCCTTGCACTGAGCCATGGGCTCAAGGTCGGGGACCCTGTCCCCACAGAGCCCATGAGCTCTATTGGGGTGGAAGCCCTTGCCCCGCCCGCCACAGGATGAGACCTATGTAGGCGTAGGCTTGGTAGTGGGTACCATGGCGCTGCCCCAGCTATGAACCTTGCTGCATTCTGATTACTTTTGCCTTTGTGTTTTTACAATATGACTAGTAATATATATTATATATATGTATATGTATACCATTGTGTATATACATAGTAGGGTATATATATTAAAAGAAATACTTTCTTCAATATATATACATATAATAAACCCTATTTTTTTTAATATATTATATATATACACATATATCACTGTGTATATACACAGTAAGGTATATATATTAAAAGAAATACTTTCTTCAATTATATATATCAAACCCTATTTTATTATTTTTAGTTCAACTAGATTATTTGTTAAAACTATAGAAAACATATTGAGAACTATATATTGTAAATAAAAAAAACTATATAGTAAACTTTTTAAAAGTATTTGGAGAAAGAAAACAAAGGGATTAGAAAACTATTTGAACAATTTTACAAACCCTAATTTAAATATAGGAAAAATAGACTAGATAAATAAAAATTAGGAAATTATCTTTCCTAGGGAAAGAGATTTCCTCCTTCAAGCTCCTCCATCCCAACTTGAAGAAACAATGTGCTTGAAACAAAGACTTAAACCTTTTTATAACTTTACGTTAGGGTTTTTGTAGGAATTAGGTTTGTCATTGATGTCAAAAGAGCATTGTTGTTATGGACTGTCAAACATTGATGTAAGGTGATCAAAGTAAGGTGATCAAAGGTGAGTTGATTGGTAGGAGTTGTGGACATGCATCAGGAGGTATATCTGCATCTGCATCAGGAGGTATGTATTCATGTTTCTGAAGAACAAAAGAACAAACCTTGTCATCATCAAGAGATTTGTTGTCATTAGGATTTGTTGTTTGTTGTTATTAGATTATATTGGCATGTCAATGATTTCAATTGGCTTGGTATGTTAGTCATGAAGTGCTCAATAGTGATGATGGAGTGTTTGATGTCAAGTTGGCATTAGTTAGTCATTGATGTCACTATGGTATAGTCAACATTCTTGGTTCAACACTTATCCTCTCTCAAAGCGAGGTTCCTTCAAATGCATCTGGTTAATGTGTTTTAAATTGGCAAGTAGTGAAGATCTAAACCCTAAGAATAAAGGTATTGATCATATCTCAGTTTATCCTTGCATATCAGGGTTTGTCTATATATGGAAACCTAATCACTAAGTCCTAAAACCCTAGGTCTTTTAAGGAAAAGTTCTTCATCTCAAAAGTCTTTATCTGCTCATTGTTTCTCTGCAACAGAGTGTCTAATGTCATTGTTGTGTGATATAAAAAATTTATGGTTTTGACTCTTTCTAAAGACCTAATTCCTAAAATCCTAATGCCTCCTAAAACCCTAAGTCTCAAAGGTATAAACCCTAGAATATAAGTTATAAAGGTTTTAGTGACGGGAAGTTGCTTTTTGTTATGGTTTTACAATGACTTACTATTGAAGGTAAAGAGTCAATTAAGTGACAACATAAAGGGTTTGATATCATAAGGAAACTACCCCCCTAGACCTAAGGAGACCATTTCTACTTGGTAGACTATTCTATTCAAAGCGCCAAAAGTGGATCCACGGTGCATGTTTGATCTTTCACGGGCGCGAAGGGCAAAATCCACGGTGGAGATTTGAATATTATTCAAATTACAACAGACTTTCTATATGATGGACATTTGACAGCCATGTGACTATATCTCTATGTAAAGGCAGTTGAGTCAGTTGTTTTACCTGTCTTTGTTCTTTGTTTTGGAAGAGACTAAAACTTTAATAGTTGGGGATGTTCGAAGATTTTTGTGAAGTGATTTTCAAAGGGAAAGAGAGATTTTAGAGTGGTTTTTTTGTTAGAGTAAAAGTGTGAAAAGAATGTGATGACAATGAATGGTGTTGCTACAAAAGAACACTAAATATAATCAATAACTTGTGCAGATAACCTAGAAGACTTTCAAAAATAGAGAGTAGTGATGTATCCTGTGTGAACAAAGATGTCAGACAATAAAGACAATGTGAGCATTTGCAGAGGATTGCTTTTAGCTTTTAAAGGTAAATGAATGTTAATCATTTGTTATGAAAGGCATGATAAACACTTTGTGTAAGAAGGAATATGATATGTATCTAGAAGGCATAATAAGTATGTTTGTAGAAGTTGTATTTGGATTTTTGATGTCTTCACATGCAAAGTAGTACTCTGATCATTTTTTTTCTTTGTCATTGGAGTTGATGCTCTCATTTTGTAAGGAATTGATGTGGATATCTCTTGGGTTTAAGAAGAAGTAGATATGTCTTGGGTTTAGGTGTTTTTATATAGGCCATAATACTGTTGTAAACAGAACAATATATTTGTATTAGGTGGATGTTGGACTCTAGAAGAATCATTCTTTGAAAACTTTGTAAAAGAAAGGTGTTATTGATGTATGCATGCAAGTCTAGGAGAGAAAAGGTGATTGAGTAGAAGAGTTATATAACTCATCTATAACCTAGGATTTCAATGTAAACAGAGTAGTACTCTTTATATCTTCTTGTCTTGTGTTTGGAGTTGGTGTGAGTGGAATTGGTGTTCCTATCAAGATGTGATCAGTGAGATCCTTGTCAGTGAGGCATAAATGTAATCAGTGAGATTTTGGTTAGCGAGATCTAATTAAGAATTTGGTGAGGTTGGCTAGTGGTTTTTCCTTGTTTAGGGTTTTCCACTTTAAATACTTGTGTCATGGTTTCATCTTTGTGCTTCTATTTCTTTCTATGTCTTTGGCATGTTGGTGTTAGTAATTATCTTACAAAGTTGATGAATGAACTAGTTTTATTAGATCATTGATTCACCCCCCTCTCAATCCATTGTATTCCAACAATTTTAATGTTGCTGAGATTAGATTAATTAATCTCACTTAGGAGTTTTTTTTTTTTTTGAGAAAAAGTGGTAGAGCCACTAAAATTATATTAATTATAAATTGAAATTTACAAAATGCCAGATTCAATAAGGCATACCGGCAGGAAAGAATCGGAAAAGAAAACCTTCGGTTGTAGCCCTTTAAAACAGATACAACTCAGAAGGATGAGTCAACCCAAAAAAAGTCTGTGGCTTAAAACCTTACAAGAATAAAACTTTAACGTTCTATAGTTCAAAAATAATTTATTGGTTGATTTATTGGATTTGACCCCAGACCTAGGTAAATCCTAAGGTTTAATTGTGATTTTTTTTAGGTGATTTATTTAAATTTATGCTATAAATTAGGTGCTTGATTAAATGTTTTCTGTAAATCAAATATATTATTTTAGTTATTTAATTATTCCATTTTGATTTTAAATATCATTTTATGGTAGATTTGTATATTTAATTAATTCAAGTAAGCTTTTACCTCTTGAGATTATATTATTTTAAGTTGAAATTTGATTATCGCATTGGTATAACCTTAGATGATGTTAGATTAGATTAATATTTTTGTTTCCGCAATAGTTTGCTTAAATTGTTATTTAATTGATGACTAGGTTTAGCCTCTTGAATTTAGGGTGAGACCATCTTATCACTTCATCTAGAACCCCTAGGGACTATCCCTTGAAAGAGACTTTCCCTCATGGCAACGTGTGTTACGACGCATAAACCTATTAGGTTAACCCCCATATCTAAGGGGTGTGAAAGGAGTTTTGCACTTCCCTTAACTTTTGATCATCTACCTCGCTTAATTGTGGTGTGCTTAATGTTGGTTGCACATGAAACAACATTGATTGTGCATGCCGTCAAGCATGCATGTTGCACGTGAGGGGCATTTTTAGCGTCAGGTTTTAGAATTTTTTGTTAGTTCAGTTTTCAAGTCCATGTTTAAAATGTGGGCATGACATATTCTATGATTTGATGTTGTGCAAATACCCTAGCATAAATTATTTAAATACATAATCCTAGATACACAAATTTGAATTTTTTGTGCCCATGGTAATAGGTAGCGATCAATTTTGGGTATGTTGTCCTTTAAATAGGGGAAGCTAAAATTTAGAAATGATGGACATAATAACACCTATAATAGTATCTAGGGGACATGATAATCACAATTATGATCTTGTCTAGTGTGAGTAAACTCTTGGGAACTATGTTGAAAAGGTTATGAACAAAGCAATGTGGCATGTTTGAGTTTTGTACTAGTGTTGGGTTAATGAGTGAGCCAAAATTATCAAATTATATGCTAGAATCATGCATCGAAGATATTGATCAAAGTGACATAAAAAAACATGAACAAATGTTAGGGTATGCACTTTTTTGCTTGAAAATTTTCTATATAAAAGTTATGGGGATCTATTGAGGGGCTCTAACCCTATAACTAAAAAAAAGAACAAATTCATACACAAAACCTATGCCCAAATTACATAGAAGGAAAAAAGTAGAGAAAAGTAGCAAAACATAAAAACGAAACCAAGAACAAACAAAATAAGAAAAAACCTTAACCCATATAGAGAAGTAGAAAGAACAGAACACTTGTTGTGCACAGGGGGTGACTTCCTCTCCAAGTAGATAGTCTAGGTGCATGAGCTCACAACATATCAAGGCGTGTGAGTTCATAGTTTCAAGGGGTGCACCCTATTATACTTCACACTTCCACATAGACATATCACTCAAGGATTTATTCTTGAGCACTCACCCGAGGCATGAGAGTGGGTTAATCCATATTGGGTTTCGATGCATCATGATGGTGTCTAAGGAGAGCTCAACAACTCAAATTACACATAGATCTTAATAAAGAATAGAGATATGTACTAGGTCTGAAGACATACTAACACAAATGTAACATCAAGTACTCATTATATTAATTCAAGATCGTCATATATTGGTTCCATGTTCTACTCTTAACATAGTCGTTTGAACATCAACGATAACCATATCAATCTTAACCATTACATCTAAAACTCCCTATGAGCAAAAATCATGAGTAGAAAGTTTTCAAATAGTACATAACAAGTGATAACAATGACAAATTGACAACCTATAAAATCCTCTAACCACCCCCTTTCTAGACCCAGAAGAGGGGTATATATAGTAGTGGGGCATTGCCCTTCATTAATTACAACTGATAACCACCCTCTTAATTTCCCCAAGTTTTTCACTATCGTGAGTGCCTAGAAATATGCTCACATTACCCTATAGTTGCACTCCATGCTTCATTTTCCTCATGCCCCCTATATCTGTGGAAACCTGTTTTGATCATTGGTAATGTCCTCTATATGTGCTGCTAGATTTGCACCTCCCTCTTCCACTTCTTGCTTGACTTTGTTGTGTGCGATTCTTTTGTCGACCATTGTATGGGTCTTTCATGCCAAGTGTAAGAAGAATTTTCTCCATCTTATGCCACCTATAGGCTATTTATTGGTTCCTTCCGCACCTTTGGATTCTTCAAAACTAGTGTCACATCGTGTACTCTTTGTCAAAACTTAGGCCTTTAAACAAAATTGGATTATAACCCAAAATTTATGCCTCAGAAAAAAATGGGATTAAAATTTATCCTATACTAATTTAGTTGACCACCCTTGATCAACTTCTGCTTGGATTTTACAAAAATCTCAAGGATTTTCATGCGCACAGTGTTTCCCACTTTAAAATAGCTAGTTGAATGATGCTAGTGATCTCACTTGTTCTAGTGCTTAATTATTCTAACTTTACCAAATCCTCTTATAACTCAGAGGTAAGATCTCTTAGTTCTTCAAGTATTTTCTTTGCACTACCACTTGTTTCTTCAAGTTGTCCCTCCTCATCCAAGAATTGATTTTGTATTTCCCCAAATCGCTCTTCAATTTAATGCTTCTTAGTGGTGATAGCCTTGCCCATGTCTTCTACATCCTTCAAATATTTTGCATGGCCTACCTTGTCCTTGACAATATTTTCTATCATCTTTAGGGATTGCTTCTTTTGGATGTCATCTAGGAGGCACATGGCAACAAAAACTTTTTGTTGAGAAAAACCAAAAAATGCTTCTTCCACCTCAATGGCCTTTTCATCAATATCCTGAATAAGGTTCATGCATTCATCAAGTTACTCCTTGAGTCGCTCTTGGGATTCCACCTTCTTTGTTTGCTCTTCCTCTGCACACAGTACATTTTAGCTTTCACCATGCTTCCATAGTTTTAACATCAAATCAACCAAGGCTTCAAGCTTTTCTATGCCCCTTGGTTGGTCGAGTGCTACTCCATCTATGAAGTTAGGATCTTCTTGGATGATGTGGTCACATAGGTGTAAGAATTTCAAATCCATTTCCATCTTCTGGCACTCAGTGTGAATCACCTTCTCCTTAATTTCTCCCTTCTCATCTTTGAGCCATTTATTCTCCTCCTTGAGTTGTTTATTCTCTAGGTACAGTTCTTTTATTTTTTTTAAAAATTATCGTGCATCATAACTATTGGAAAGATGTAATGTCCCCTTTTAGGATATTCCTAATTTCTTTACTTGCATACAATAAGATCGCTAGAAAGGGACATAAGAAATATTAAAGATCAATAAATTAAGATAATATTCAGTCCATAGCATTATTCATGTTAAATTCATCTATCATTCATATTAAACTCATTTATAATAATGAGAAAAATACTACATAACATAAATGGGGTTGTATTTATAGTCACAGAGGAACTTATAGCGGAAGCAACGGGGCTTTCTCTCGATGGGAGAAAAGTGCAGAGGCTGGGAAATGGTGATTACAAAGTTTTCATGGAAAGTTTCTTGGAGGAAAATGAGAGCTTAACCAGACACTTGAATGGATACTAAAGGACTGAGCTCCCGACCCCTTGGGGGATGGTCTCTTACCATTTGATGAAGTATGTCACACTTGAAGGTTAGTTTGAAATGATTAAGGGTACCACTTCTTGTTTCTTGACCACCTAAGACATGGTAATTTCATCAACTTTCCTTTTTTCATTTTGTCTTCTTTGTAAAGGAGTATTATGAAAGGAGCACAACCCCCTCTGCACCAGGGGTTAATGCTCATGTTGTATGAGTTTAATGTTATGCTAAATCCCCCTATACCTAGAGATAAGTGTGGGAAGAAGAATTCTAGGTTGATTAAGGGAAAAGATAAAGTAAACCCTAGCTAGGTGGGTAATGTTGATAGCTAGACTCAAGGTAAGAATCTAAAAAAGCCCCATACCTATAAGGGTAAATATATTTTTGCTCCTGTTACCCCTCTCAAACATTCTAGTACTAAGCAAACCCTCAAGGAAAAAGATTCCCCAGAAAACATCCTACTGTCTTTAAGGGATAATTGTGGGAAACCTCCAAAGAGCTCTGGCAAGAAAACTAAAACCCTCAACATTAAGTCTGCGACTGCTAAAGTTAATCTCTCTGCTAAATTCATTGATAGCGTTGGCCCATAAAGGAGGTCTGCAAGACTTGCAAAAGTGCAGGAAAAAACTTGTAGTAAGAAAATTAATAACATATCTAAGGATACTTTAGTAGAGGAAATAAACTCTGACTTAGAGGAAGATCTGGATGTAGAAACTGATAGAGATGACCATATAGAAGGGGATGAGGACCAAGACAATCACTATGAGGGTTTAGATGATACAAATTGGGAGGATAATGAGGTTGACGAACAGGGAGAGATGAAGGGTAAAACAAAGGAATTTGAGGCTCCTAACCAAGACCAGTATGAAGGGAATGAAGATTTCAATACAAATGCTGTGGAGGACATCTATGGTGAGGACTTCCAAACAGATATAGGAACCTTTGAAGCTCAAATTGACTGTCCTGATAAAAACAAAAATTCCCATAACAATGCAGATCTCCAGAATCTGGTTGAAAGATTGGACAAGCTTGAGGGATTTTTTAACAAGAGGGTTAATTGTACAACTTGCCATGAAAGTTTGAGAAACATGTATGAGATGTCCAGCATGTTCCAATTCAGGGTTGATAAGTTGGAAACATGCATGAAGGATTTAGTAAAGGTCACCAATAGCATATTGAATTCTACTGTGGAAGAAGTTAAGAAAATTAAGATACAGCTAGAAAAAATAAAACACATACAAGATATAGATCATGAAAAAGATAAGAGGCATAAGGCTGACAGGGACCACACTTCCTGGGAGGAAGTACTACAAAAAATGAAGAATGATTGGAATAGCCCAAAATTTTAGCTTATCTTCTTATTTAAGCTTACTTGTTAGTGCTGTTCTTTTGTTGTTTTCTATTTGTTTTACTTCGCTAAACAATATCCTAGCCGCTAAGTTTATTATCAGGATTCTATGTCTGTATGATGCTAGTTCTTATACTTTTCGATCTGCTTTTTGGTTATGCATCCCTAGCCCTACAAGGGTTATTATTAGGGATGGTGCTGCAAACTATTATGGGGTTTTTTGGGACATGTTTATGAAACTGTAAGACTATTTCTGTGATGGCTCCCTGGCCCTGTTGGGTTAGAATCAGGGAGGGTCTGTGCTGTGTATTTCTGCTGATCTACTTTTTTGTATGGGTCTAGGACCCTTTCCCAGCTTAACTTAATAAAAAACATAAACAATGAGATCAAATCATCATAACATAAGCCACATTCAGTTCAATTCATAACACAATTCAGTATCAATTATATTAAAGTCTTAATCCTTACTTCCTTTCTAATCCTCAACCATGGATGAGGATTTACTTGTCTAGGGCGTGATGAAACCACCTTGACGGATAGATTTTCTCTGCCTCTCCCTAACAAGACCTTGCCTATCCTAAGGTTACATGCAATAGAAATTAATAAGTATTAACTTGAACATACTTTGATATACTTCAACATACCAAATGTTCACATTTATTCATAGCACATTCTGTATTGGCTATATTCAAGTCTCAAATCTTATTTCTCTTCTAATCCTCAACCATGGATGAAGATTTACTTGTCTAGGGCACAATGAAACCACCTCGACAGATGGATTTACTCCACCTCTCCCTAACAAAACCTTGCCTATCCTAAGGTTGCAGGCAATAGAAACAAATAAGCATTGAGTTTGAACATACCAAACGTGTTGTGAATATAATCTATTGGTGTTTTCTCTTATATATTTCATAGTAAGTTTCACAATGCATATATATACATATGTAATGATACTAATGATAATCTTTCAATTATATGCATTTGTTATTACTTACCACATGGCATTCCTGATAATAAACATAGGGTTAGATACATCATACTAGGTATATAATTCTTTCCTTAGTATCCTTAGAGTTCTAAGGTTTGTATTCCTTTCTTTAGTGTTGATTGCGGTTCTATATACATCTATATATTTCTCCTTGATATTCCTTTTATTTTTCTCTCTTGTTGTGTCACAATTGTTCATATGACTTGATTGATTGATAATTCCAATCCACTGCTATATATATATATATATCTCTGTGTGTGTGTGTGAGGGTGACTTTTCCCTTCCTATACTTCTACAGATTTCAATATTAATTCTGATATATCTATTTTATTCAGACATATATTCCAATCTGATTTTTTATCCTATTCTTTCCTTTCCTTTCACTATTTATATTCCCCCAAAGGAGGTGACTTCTCTAAAATGGATGTCTTTTCATAAATATCTATTGTTGTTCTTAATATATGAATCGCTGCCCCTTAATTGCTTTATGAATCATTGTATTTGTTTTATGTGTTAATAACATCATCGTATCCTTATTCTACCTATCTTTTATTGTTTCATAACTAATCACTAGGTAATATCATCGCTACCTTAGAGTATGTCATCGCAGACCTTTTATTAGATTGTTTCTCTTTTAATATAATGTCCACTTCACATTATAAGCAGATTGCTGCATATTAATAATAGTTGCCTTGTCTTTTATGCAGCCTTATTACTATCCGCTGCCCTTTTATTATATTAATCCGCCTTTACTTAATAATGATCGCTGACTTTGCCAATATATTTATATTAGCTTATATACTTATAATTATAATATATAAATATTAATATTATTAATATTTATATTTATATTTGTATTTGTATTTATATTTATTATTTATAAATGTTTAATAAAAAAGGGGGAAAGATGATTTTAAGGTTTTATCATGATCCTCCTTGAACCACTAAATATTCAATGACATTCAACCGAGTAGAGAACTCTACTACAGATCTCCTGTCACTTGGAACATAGGGGAAGATTGGAATTGTGTAAATTTGTTGTTCAATTAAGTCTAATTTTGCTTAAAACCCTAATTTTGTGAAATCATAAACAAACGGACAAATTACAGAAAATGATCACACACAGAGATATCAAATGACAACCAAATACATACCAGATTTCAAAGTTCAGTGCGGGCGCCCTAGTTTAGTGTACCTGCTTTTGTCAGGATCTCTAAAGAATGTCTACAACCTATTATTGCTATCACAGAGATTTCACCGCCTCGGAATCTAGAGGACTAATGAGTGGGTGCCCAAGTCCAAGCCCTAGTTTTCTTCTCAGATCTGTAATTCTGACAGTCTGCACTGCTCTCTTGCAACTCCACTTCTTTCACTTCCAAAACCTGTAACCTGCAATCACAGGAAAGTGGGTTGGGGGTTGTGGTGTTTAGAGGCTTGCCTCGGTCAAGCCCTGGAGAGACATTGAAGTCTTCTGAACACCGTTGTCAGATAAAGAGTGTGTATCCATGAGGGATAGAGGCAAAATCCAAATGATAAATGATAGAAGACATAATTGATATCACCTTGTAGTGTAGATCTCATGGAAGGAAGATGCTCTTCATACCATGGGGAGATGGAGTCAAATCTGCAATCACAAACACAATAACAACACAAAATATTGCTCTACAACACTGTTGACATTTCTTCTGAATCAGCATTAGGGTTTGCCACTTCTAATGCACAGGCAGATTCAGGCCAACTGAATACAGGAGGTTGCGTGAGCTCCTCCCCTTCACTTCTGGTTCTGCCGCACCAAGGGGGGTATCCCTATAACTTAAGATGTAACCTTGACTAGCTCAAAGATAGAAAGATCTAACTTGACAGCAACAGGCAGAATACTCTCATGTATGGACCAAGATCTGCATGATAGATCACAAGGCTGGCAACATTCTTGGACATGATGTCTGGTTGGGTATGAGAGCATGCAGGGGGTTCCTAATCCTACTCCTACAACTAACAGGTGGAGGTGTGAAATGGTTTGATATGAATTTGGATGCAAAGCTGGACATGGTGTATAACACAAGAACATAGCATGATTGGTGCCTATCCAGGGCTTGGAGTCGGTAGACATACACCTGTGAATGATCAGCATAAATAGCTAAAACTGGATTTCAGGGGGATACACATGATATCTGCCTTACAGATATCTCCCAATATAGAGTGTTGAGCTATCTCTACTTATGGTATCCCTACTGCAGTATACCCTTCCCAATGTTCAACCTGAAAACAGTTTAATCTGCCCCTTGAGCAGAGGTTAAAAGATCAGACATTCAACATAGGAATTCTATGCTCTAGAATCTAAACATAAGCAAACATCCAGATCCAGAAGAAGGATACATG
The DNA here is from genome assembly GCA_027924645.1 of Cunninghamia lanceolata. Classification (NCBI taxonomy): domain Eukaryota; kingdom Viridiplantae; phylum Streptophyta; class Pinopsida; order Cupressales; family Cupressaceae; genus Cunninghamia; species Cunninghamia lanceolata. The sequence goes on along the minus strand of BSBN01001722.1, from coordinate 1,491,816 downwards.
CAATACTGGAGACAGAATTAACACAACACATGCTAAACAGCATTACTCATATAAGATCAACCATGAAACCAGTGGATTCATGCCAAGTCCTACAACAGGAGATACATAAACTCACAAGAAAAACTGTACAGAGCAACCAGATCAGCTGGTTTTGGATTACAGAGCCAAAAATCTACAACTTTCAACAACCTCCAAAAGAATAACACCATCTGCATTATATAGCAGGAGGGTGTCTTCAGCATCAACTACCAGGTTGACCAAAATTCCCGCCAGATATACAGTACCATAGAAATGGCGCTCAAACTTGAATGCAGCAGGTAGGGGAGGAGACAGGAAGATTTTTCGAGCCTTGCGCCGCCGCCTAGGGATTCAGATCTTCAATCAGGTACAACATTCGTCCACGCCATCGCCCATACCTCTGCAACAATCGCCATTGATGGCGCACCAACCCGCGGCCTCGGGAAGAACATCAAACAGACAGTCGCAACCGCTTCCCGCCGAGATTCATCATCATGATGTTTCGAAAATGCAGGATAACAATATCCCACATGCACCCCGCAGCAACCTCCTTTGCACTTTATATACTAGGTCATGAGCATATATCATGTCGGCGCTTTTGCTCCTGACGACACTAGTATAGACTTCATCATCATCATCCTCCAGCAGCATGATATCCTGTTGTTCGAAATATCACCCTGACTTCATCATGATATTTGAAATATAACCTTCATGATAATCGGCACAACCTGATCTTTCGGAGGAACATCCTCCTGCTGAGCTTATAACAAAAGTCTGGCCGATGGACATCCTGATGACGTCATCATCATATCCTGCTGACGTCATCATGATATCTGCCTACTGCGCACCTCCTCATATCCGGATGACGTCATCATCATGTTTGCAAATATCAGGAGGTCTCTTCAAGATGATCACTGTTAGAAATACGACCCCCCCGGACCTTGATGACGTCATCATCATATTAACATCATCATGATATTCGGAAGACAACCGGATATTTGGAAATATCCTCCTGATGTGAAAATATCAGGTTGCACTGTAGCTCCTCTGTAAGATCGGGGCGAAAACTGAATATGATGATGCTGCTTGAAAAGATCACCCCAGTAGATAATGCGCGAAGCCAGCAGGCGGATATCTCCCTGATATCAGCATCATCATGATGCTCGAGCAAACATATATCCGGGTGATATGAAAATATCACCCCTTCCTTCGGAATATCATGATGCAGTTAGGCAGAAAGAAAAATATCACCCTGATATACGGATGACGTCAGCATCATCAGGATGAGAAACAAAGAACAAGAAGTGATACAACATCATCAGGATGATATTGACTAAGATCATTCTGACGTTCGAAATATGATGACCCTAGTGAATATCGGGTCGCACTTAAAACTCTTCAACATCATCATCAGGATGATCATAACCAAGATCACCCGATGATAGAAATATCACCCCGGCGAAATATCATGAAGGCAGAAAATATGATGACCACCGCAAGCAGCAGGATGACAACTGAAAAATGATGATGATGACGACCCTTAGGATAAAACAAGTTAGGTCGAGCAACTCAAAGAATAAGCAACATCATCATCATGCCTGCGCAAGGTGATAAATGGAAGATCACCGGAGACTTTGAAGAATCACCCTCGTAAGCAGATGAGGGCGCACTGTAGCTCATCAGTATCATCAGGATAATAACCAAACATCACCCCACAGCGAAATATGATGATGACGATGAGAAACCGGTCGAAGGAGAACATGATGATGCTGACCTTCATGGAAACAAACATGATGATGATGACCTCCTCCTCAAGAAAATATGATGATGCAGCTGAAAAATACTGAGGAGGTCCATTACTTAGAGCATTTTTTGGATACTTAGGGAGAGTGCCTGAATGAAAATTTTTCAAAAAACTACCAGTCAATTTAGGCGTCAACAGTGGCTCTGTCTGGGGACGTGCAGGTGAAAGACTGCAGCGAGAACCCCAGATCTCTGGGATGCAGACCAGTCCCTTATCCATTGGGCACAGAGTCAAATACTGCACTGACCTGCATCACCAAACACACTTGATGGCCTAAGGCCACCAAGAAAAGAAAAGCATGTATCTCCCTTTGTCAAATATCTTGTTTTCATCTGCATGCACTGGGTCAAGCTTGGAGATACTGCAAAGATCCACCCACAAACAAATCTTGTCATCTGCATATTCAACCCTCTGATTTGGCTTGTCATTATCACCCTTGTGCAGATAACCCTCAGCATCATGTGACATGTGGGTGCAGAATATATCAGGCAATGCATGTTCATATGGCATATAGCACTTATCACTTATATCATCATCATGCATTGCAACATGATCTCCTAGCTGGACTGCAAATAGGAAACACTCAGAGTCCATCACAAAACTAGGAAGATCAGGGCTCATTGTATTATATGCTGGCTCATCAAAAGAAAAGCTTTCAAAATCACAATTATGTACATCATGTACACAGCCATCTGGTACACCAGGCTGGAAAAGATCAGGCTCTGGCATCTCTTTCAAATCAGGCACATCTTCACAGTCACTTACCTGATGTATGTTGTTTCCTCTTTCATCAGGATGAGAAACAGAATCCAAGCCAAAAATAGTGTCTAGATCTTCACCACACTCAGACAGATCCTCATCACCACATGTGTCATAAATGGGTGGCCCAGGTACATCAGCTTCATCATAGTATGCCATTTGTTCATGGGCAGCAGAGCATACCTCTTCATCACCAATGGATTCATTCTGTGGAGGAGTATCAACCTGTGTATCATAAGCAAAACAGCCATCAAATGAAAAACAATCATGCTCTGAACTAGCACTTATTTCAATTTCTGACTGCTCTTCATGATCTCCATGTGTTTGAAAGGTAGGCAATGGGTCACACATAGGACTGCTTCTCTGTTTGCTTATATCTTCTCTGTCTTGAGTACAATACTCACAATTTTCTCCACAGGTCCATTCTAAAAATTGCTCATTGCTGTCCACAACCTCATTGTTGTCTTCATGGTCAGATGCCTCATGATTGCAATGGGAATCCTCATTAGTCCTTTCACTGGCATCCTCAACATTCATCTTTTCATCTTCACATGATGCCTTCATGACTTGGTCATTTGCAGCTTCATAACCATTTTTCACACCAAGGCCTGGGGAGAAGGGTTTCAGCAGGTGCACATTTCTCATTTCTTCTACATTTTCTAAAAATTTGTATGCCATCTGCATACTTGTCACCTTGAAATCCCTCAGTAATGCACTAGAGCCCTCCTCAAAAGCTTCAAAGAATATGCCAACACAGGCTGAAATATCAGGTCTGAAACTTTCAGGGACATGTGAAAGGGCTACTGCAAACCTATGACTGAAATCAACACATGGCTCTTCATCTTGTTTTCTGATTCTCATCAATTCTGCAACAAGATCAGCTGGTTCTTTTGCAAATTCTTCTTTGAAACAGTCAGCAAGTTCATCCCAATAGGCAAAGGATCTCTTTGGAAAGCTCAAATACCAGTCTTTTGCTTTTGCATCAAAGGACCTAACAAGAAACCTCATCCACATATCCTCATCTCTGAATGAATATTTTCCCATAAAACTTTGAAAATTTTGGATATGTGCATTCCCATCACATACATTGTGACCACTAAATCTAGGCATCTGACAGTATATCCTAGCAGGCATAGTTTCTACTCTATAATCCACCCATGACAAATCCAGTTGGTCATACAAAGGATCAAAAGGGCTGACAGGAGGTTTAGCTTTCTGACTGGCAGACACAACAGGGTTACTGCTTCTTAACTGGGCCTGCTCAGCCTCTAAGAGTATCAACCTATTTCTTATCTCTTCAATCCCTTTATCCAACATTTTACCACTGAGTGTGGGATAACTCATACTTGGATTCATATAAATCTTACTCTTAGACATCCTTTGTCTGTCTAAGACCTAAGGCTTCCCCTGGCATCTAACCTATGCAGTAAAATAGCAAATAAAAGGGGAAGGAACAAGGTACCTTTTCTCATACAGATGCAGAAATATGTACATCTTTCTGTCACATCACATACATCCATCTTTCATGTGCATTTGGATCTTTTTTGCAGAGTCGCCACCTCTCCAGAGAGGACAAAATTTTCAATAGCTGAAAGCTACTTTTCCAGGTTCATTCCACCAGCAGAGCATCATTTTGTTAGTGACTCGGATGGGTCACAAGTATTATTCTTTATTCCATCCCCAGCAGAGTCGCCATTTTGTTGACATTTCTTCTGAATCAGCATTAGGGTTTGCCACTTCTAATGCACAGGCAGATTCAGGCCAACTGAATACAGGAGGTTGCGTGAGCTCCTCCCCTTCACTTCTGGTTCTGCCGCACCAAGGGGGGTATCCCTATAACTTAAGATGTAACCTTGACTAGCTCAAAGATAGAAAGATCTAACTTGACAGCAACAGGCAGAATACTCTCATGTATGGACCAAGATCTGCATGATAGATCACAAGGCTGGCAACATTCTTGGACATGATGTCTGGTTGGGTATGAGAGCATGCAGGGGGTTCCTAATCCTACTCCTACAACTAACAGGTGGAGGTGTGAAATGGTTTGATATGAATTTGGATGCAAAGCTGGACATGGTGTATAACACAAGAACATAGCATGATTGGTGCCTATCCAGGGCTTGGAGTCGGTAGACATACACCTGTGAATGATCAGCATAAATAGCTAAAACTGGATTTCAGGGGGATACACATGATATCTGCCTTACAGATATCTCCCAATATAGAGTGTTGAGCTATCTCTACTTATGGTATCCCTACTGCAGTATACCCTTCCCAATGTTCAACCTGAAAACAGTTTAATCTGCCCCTTGAGCAGAGGTTAAAAGATCAGACATTCAACATAGGAATTCTATGCTCTAGAATCTAAACATAAGCAAACATCCAGATCCAGAAGAAGGATACATGCAATACTGGAGACAGAATTAACACAACACATGCTAAACAGCATTACTCATATAAGATCAACCATGAAACCAGTGGATTCATGCCAAGTCCTACAACAGGAGATACATAAACTCACAAGAAAAACTGTACAGAGCAACCAGATCAGCTGGTTTTGGATTACAGAGCCAAAAATCTACAACTTTCAACAACCTCCAAAAGAATAACACCATCTGCATTATATAGCAGGAGGGTGTCTTCAGCATCAACTACCAGGTTGACCAAAATTCCCGCCAGATATACAGTACCATAGAAATGGCGCTCAAACTTGAATGCAGCAGGTAGGGGAGGAGACAGGAAGATTTTTCGAGCCTTGCGCCGCCGCCTAGGGATTCAGATCTTCAATCAGGTACAACATTCGTCCACGCCATCGCCCATACCTCTGCAACAATCGCCATTGATGGCGCACCAACCCGCGGCCTCGGGAAGAACATCAAACAGACAGTCGCAACCGCTTCCCGCCGAGATTCATCATCATGATGTTTCGAAAATGCAGGATAACAATATCCCACATGCACCCCGCAGCAACCTCCTTTGCACTTTATATACTAGGTCATGAGCATATATCATGTCGGCGCTTTTGCTCCTGACGACACTAGTATAGACTTCATCATCATCATCCTCCAGCAGCATGATATCCTGTTGTTCGAAATATCACCCTGACTTCATCATGATATTTGAAATATAACCTTCATGATAATCGGCACAACCTGATCTTTCGGAGGAACATCCTCCTGCTGAGCTTATAACAAAAGTCTGGCCGATGGACATCCTGATGACGTCATCATCATATCCTGCTGACGTCATCATGATATCTGCCTACTGCGCACCTCCTCATATCCGGATGACGTCATCATCATGTTTGCAAATATCAGGAGGTCTCTTCAAGATGATCACTGTTAGAAATACGACCCCCCCGGACCTTGATGACGTCATCATCATATTAACATCATCATGATATTCGGAAGACAACCGGATATTTGGAAATATCCTCCTGATGTGAAAATATCAGGTTGCACTGTAGCTCCTCTGTAAGATCGGGGCGAAAACTGAATATGATGATGCTGCTTGAAAAGATCACCCCAGTAGATAATGCGCGAAGCCAGCAGGCGGATATCTCCCTGATATCAGCATCATCATGATGCTCGAGCAAACATATATCCGGGTGATATGAAAATATCACCCCTTCCTTCGGAATATCATGATGCAGTTAGGCAGAAAGAAAAATATCACCCTGATATACGGATGACGTCAGCATCATCAGGATGAGAAACAAAGAACAAGAAGTGATACAACATCATCAGGATGATATTGACTAAGATCATTCTGACGTTCGAAATATGATGACCCTAGTGAATATCGGGTCGCACTTAAAACTCTTCAACATCATCATCAGGATGATCATAACCAAGATCACCCGATGATAGAAATATCACCCCGGCGAAATATCATGAAGGCAGAAAATATGATGACCACCGCAAGCAGTAGGATGACAACTGAAAAATGATGATGATGACGACCCTTAGGATAAAACAAGTTAGGTCGAGCAACTCAAAGAATAAGCAACATCATCATCATGCCTGCGCAAGGTGATAAATGGAAGATCACCGGAGACTTTGAAGAATCACCCTCGTAAGCAGATGAGGGCGCACTGTAGCTCATCAGTATCATCAGGATAATAACCAAACATCACCCCACAGCGAAATATGATGATGACGATGAGAAACCGGTCGAAGGAGAACATGATGATGTTGACCTTCATGGAAACAAACATGATGATGATGACCTCCTCCTCAAGAAAATATGATGATGCAGCTGAAAAATACTGAGGAGGTCCATTACTTAGAGCATTTTTTGGATACTTAGGGAGAGTGCCTGAATGAAAATTTTTCAAAAAACTACCAGTCAATTCAGGCGTCAACAAACACAATGAATGCCTTGAATCACTTTCACATAAAGCCAAAAGTTCACAATGTCCATCTAGTTTTCAAATGAATCACTAATCATGCTTATATATGCAACATTCCCGCTAAGAATTTTGTAATTCAAACTTGAGATGTCGGCATAGGACCTAATAATGGTCATAAAACTGACACCCAAAAATAGGTTCTGACCTAAAATAGGGTAGGACTAAGGCATGGACGCCCAAGTCCTCCCCCCCTATTTCAGGTAGGATTCATGCTAAATACACCCCATAGGTCCCATTTTCCATGAAACTTTAGGGTTTTCTCATCGGGAGTCACCATTAACATGCAAGATGACCTAAATGCATTCTAAAGGACCCAGGAGCTAAACCTTAAGAGGGAAAAGCCCCCAAGGGGACATTTTCTGACATAACATTTATCCCCCACTTTAATGTATGTATAAATGCAAGGCCAATACATGCATTAAAGTACGGTCAACAAGCATAGTAAACACGCCAACTACAGAGAAGACACACCAATCACAATGAAGACAGTAATAGGCACGTAAAACACGGAGAAGATAGTTACAGTCACACAAAACACGGAGAAGATAACATTGAAGACACACAAAACATAGTGAATACAGTGAATGCAGTGATCATTTCTTTTTTCTTTTTCTCATAAATATGAAATACAAATGCAAGTACAAGGAAAGTAAACACACAATCCAAAATGTAGGAGGGACTCATCACCACTGGTCTTTAGACTGCATATGGGGCAACAAACACGCAATACAAATCTCAGAGTGTAAGATGGACTTATCACCACCGGTCTTTAGATTGCACTTGAGAACAAACACACCATACAAATCAAGCACGCCATACAAATCCCAAAGTATAGGAGGGACTCATCACCATCAGTATTTAGACTATGCTTGGGAACAAACACACTATACACACACACACATGGAAGACACAGAGAAAACATGACAGACAAGCGATGGAAGAAACCTTTTGCTAGGTTCGCAACCATCTCAGGCACATTAGAGGCACACACCGATGATTGGGCTTCGCCACAACAATCACCAAAGACACGCTTAAGGGTTAGGATAGTCTCAGATCTGCTCCCCGCCTACTCAGAGGACTTTTTGAAAATGAAAGGATTGTGTAATGTCCTCGAGAAATACACCATCCCTGCCTCGTATGAAGGGCTTAAAATAAAAAGGATATGCATGATTTCCCACATCTGCAGAGGGCTTAAGTGATTGTAGTAGATTCAAGCTTTACAAACACACTTTGCTAGCATCTAAATCAGACAACTTACCTTATATATGCCCCCACCTTAAGGTGGTTGCTATCATGTAATGATATCAAGCACGTTAAGGTAGGAAGAAAACACACAAGGGAACACAAGCTCTCACAAAGCCCATGCCCCCCAGAGGTGACATGTTCTTTACAATCACCAAATATTCCCACAAACACACAATTTTCTGCAAGAAAAGTTGTTAGCGTCCATATAATCATGATAAACAACAATGCAAAGCTAAATTCAAGATAGACAAAGTGCATGGAGCAACAATATTGTTATGTTTTGTAAGTATGATAAGACAACATCAAGATCACATGGAGTGATTCTACTAGCCAAGTGTCGGATAATATATATCAACCCCGTCATCATGTATGGACTAGGACCATTTTTTGATTTCTCGCTGAAGGGACACTAGGTCTGTATCAGTATAATATGTTTTTCATCATCCGCCAGCTAGATAGAACCACTAGAGGAAGGTAAACAATAAATAAAGAGAGGAGAAACAAGTGCCTTAGGGACAATCACGTAGGAGGGTGCCCCCAAGTCACCAACCGCAATGCTATGTCCATAAGACACAACACACAACAATGAAAATAGAGGAGAAGAAATATAGAAGAATGATGATACAAATAGAAGAAGGGTCACAACAGAGGTGGTCTCCCAGTATCCTTGACCTTACGAGAGTATCAAGGGTCATCCTAGGAGGCCTAAACAACACATAACACATCACGGGGGAAACACAACACAGAGGTAAAGGGTTAGAAATACTTACCTATAGGGACAAGCAGGCTAGCGGTCGTCATGGAGCAAATCATCATCTTCCCACTCCCAAATGTTAGAGGAAAGTGAGACATAAGGTACCATAGCCCAACTTTTATTCTTGTCTTCGAGTTGTCCATTCTTAAGGTCTTCTTGGTTTGATTTAATGTTAGGTGAGATGTTTTCTTGTTAAGGTGTGTTTCATTGCGCAAAAGCTTGTTGTCTCCTCCTTTCTCTTGCTTGCCTATTTCTTCTTGTCTTACCACTTATCTCTTTTAAAATAGTCTTGTTCTTCAATAGGTTTTTATGTTTTAGAGGAGGAAGCACCATGATCAAATTTCATTGTTCTAGGTGGAATGTTTTTCTCTCAACAACTACCTCTCAATCCTTGTAAGATGGAAAGGGAGGAACCTCATCATAGGGTCCTTTTCCTTTTGGTCTAGGATGTTCTTCAAATGCGGGTTGTTCGTCTCTTGTTGTTTCTTGAATAGAAGGACCGACCACTTGATGTAATAATTGTGTTTTGTAGTTTCTATAGCTCAAGAAGTTAAAGTATGTCCGTGGCTTTGGTTCCACTTCATATCATTCCCAAAAGTAATCAAGGGTAAAGTGTTTTCTTGTAACCAAAGGTTTATACCTAATACGAGTTATGGTATGCACTTGTCCATTCAAAGGAAATTTTACACAGTTATAAATTGTTGAAGGGACATCTTTCATAGCCTTTAACCATGGGTGTTCTAATTTTATGCGAAAATGTCAGATATGGGGACAACATCAAATAATTGTTCTACAAATTTCTCAAATACAGTAACCGATAAAGATATCTTCCCAGAAGTGTTTATAAGGGTTCCCTTGTTTGTCTTAATCATGTCCGAAGGGTCAATAAAAGCCTTGTATCAAACCATGTGAATAAAGGAATTCTTCTGTTTCTACATGAGTCATGCAATTATGATCAATAAGAGTTCCATCCATAGGATTTCCCATTATCTTCACAGTGATATAAACAGGTCCTTTAGTATCTCCAATTGTTCTATCATGAGGTGTAAACATAATTTCGGGTTCAGGGACCTTTCTTTTCATGTAAGGCATGGGAGGGAACCTAGTGTTATTGTTGTGATTAGAAGGCATGTGTATGTGTCTTCAAATCAATGTGAAATCATATTTTTAAAAGTTTTTCAAAAGTTATGCAAGAGACAAGTGCAAGACTGTGTGAAAATGACCTAAAATGCTTGATTTTTCAACTTTTTTCAATGCAAATGAGTGAAAGAAGATGTGTTGTAAGGAAATTGATGAGGGGAAGAAAATAATATGTCCAATATCCATCCAATAAATCAATAATATCCTTCACAACACACATTTGATGCAAACCTATAATGATGACAAGTCAAAACCTAGTGAAAATACACTAAAAACATGCAGGTTTTCACCAATTTTCAATGCAAAGGTCCACTAAAAAGGGTGTTGTAAAGAATTTGAGGAGTAGAATAATATTATAACCCTGATAAAATCCAATCAATGCAGAAAAATCCTTCACAACATGCCTATGATGCAATTCTAGAGAGACGATAAGGCCAAAATCTAGTGAAAATCCAAGGTTTTCAAACCCTAGACATGAAATTTTGCAAGAAAGGCACTATGATGAAACACTATAGCTATAAATCAGTCCTAATAAGTGTTTTGAAAGGGTAGTAAAATATGAAACAAGATTTTGACTACAAACCCTAGCTAATGTAAAACTAGGTTATATGGAAAAATGCACAATTTCAAGCAATTTTTAACAATTTGATCATGAAAATGTAATGTAAATGAATGGTGAATGAATAATTTCTGTATTTTAAATCAGATTTGATGATAAAGACATAAATTTATTAAAATTAAATGCCAACTAATTCAAATTATTTGAAAATGCTAAAAATGCCAATTTTTTCAAAATTTTCAAAGTTTTCAATTTTTTGTGATTTTTCAAATGGAATAAGATGAACCATGAAATGAATGTAAATCTGAAGTACAACACTCAACAAGGTGCAAAATTCATTAAAAACATGGGTTCACCAAAATTTTTAATACAAAAAGGGGGAAAGATGATTTTAAGGGTTTGTCATGATCTTCCTTTCACCACTAAACATTCAAGGACATTCAACCGAGTAGAGAACTCTACTACAGATCTCCTGTCACCTGGAACATAGGGGAAGATTGGAATATTTGTGTAAATTAGTTGTTCAATTAATTCTAATTTTGCTTAAAACCCTAATTTCATGAAATTGTAAACAAACAGACAAATTACAGAAATTGATCGCACACAAAGATATCAAATGACAACCAAATACATACCAGATTTTGAAGTTCAGTGTGCGGAAAAGTCAGGGGCTAATGAGCAGGTGCCCTAGTCTAGTGTACCTTCTTTTGTCAGGATCTCTAAAGAATGTTTGCAACCTGTTCCTGCTGACACAAAGATTTCACCGCCTCAGAATCCAGAGGACAAATGAGTAGGTGCCCAAGTCCAAGCCCTAGTTTTCTTTTGAGATTTGCAATTTTGATAGTTTGTACTGCTCTCTTGCAACTTGACTTCTTTCACTTCCAAAACCTGTAACCTGCAATCATAGAAAAGTGGGTTGGGGGTTGTGGTGTTTAGAGGCTTGCCTCGGTCAAGCCCCGGAGAGACATTCAAGTCTTCTGAACACCGTTATCAGATAAAGAGTGCGTATCCCTATGGGATAGAGGCAAAATCCAAATGATAAATGATAGAAAACACAATTGATATCACCTTGTAGTGTAGATCTCATGGAAGGAAGATTCTCTTCATGCCATGGGGAGATGGAGTCAAATCTGCAATCACAAACACAATAACAACACAAAATACTGCTCTGCAACACAATGAATGCCTTGAATCACTTTCACATAAAGCCACAAGTTCACAATGTCCATCTAGTTTTCAAATGAATCACTAATCATGCTTATATATGCAACTACAAACATTCCCGCTAAGAATTTTGTAATTCAAACTTGAGATGATGGCATAGGACCTAATAACGGTCATAAAACCGACACCCAAAAATAGGTCCTGACCTAAAATAGGGCAGGACTAGGGTGCGGGCGCCCAAGTCCTCCCCCTATTTCAGGGAGGATTCATGCTAAATACACCCCATTGAGATTTTTTCCATCACACCAAAAGCACATACTAGTGGTGGAGAGGAATCTCATCGTCGATATAGTTGCTATTCCAACACCCCCCCACATGATAGAGTCAGATACAACCACGTACGATGTGGGATTCATACCCACTACGTACCACGTTGATAAGCTGAGCTTACACGGACGAAGGGTCGAGGGTTCGAGGGACTCGAACCAATGACCTATGCTCTGATACCATGTAGATTTTTGCCGTCACACCAAAAGCACATACTAGTGGTGGAGAGGGATCTCATTGTCGATATAGTCGCTACGCCAACACCCCATAGGTCCCATTTTCCATGAAACTTTAGGGTTTTCTCATCAGGAGTCACCATTAACATGCAAGATGACCTAAATGTATTCCAAAGGACCTGAGAGCTAAACCTTAAGAGGGAAAAGCCCCCAAGGGGACATTTTCTGACGTAACAATAAATACATTATATTTTAATTATATTAAAAATATTTATATAATAATATTATTTAATATTATTTGTTAAATATTATATTTTGATAATATGACTAAACACTAATTTTACGAAAGTGATTTCACCGTCTTTATCATGATGTTTAAATCTTTAATTTAAACAATGCCTTAATATCGAGACATCACAAAATATTTTTCTTGGCTACTTCTACAACCATTTTCATCAAGACATTCCCTACTTGAGTTGCATTTAGGCATGAAGGGTTTGGTAGCACAAGGTCCTTCTGAAGAGACAAACACTCATGTGGTTGAAGCATTGAGTCCATGGGAATCTCATAATGTAGCTCATCAGTATAGGTTTCTAAGGAAAAATATAATTCCCAATAGGTCCTTGGCAAGGCGCCCCTTGATCCATCAGGTCCCATAAATACAGTTCCTTGGTAGAGATGCCATGTTGGTAATGTGCACGCAAAACCCACTCATCATCACCATGCAGTTTCTTTGGACCATAGCCTCTTGACTTGTTCTCTCTTTCCTCCATCCCTCCCTTTCTCAAACTAGACTCACCTTCCCCTGGAGATTGGGATTCTTCTTCTTCCTACCTAGGAGATACATCTCCCTCTCTTTCAGATTTAATTTCTTATTCTTCTTCTTTGCCTAAAGTTTCATCTATTTATATCTTGGGAGGCTCCTTCATAGGTTCTTGATCTTCCTCATCATGGTCAAGATTTAGGTCAATTGTCTCATGCTCCTTTTCTTCTTCTGGACCCTTCACGCTGGAATCCTAGACATTCTTAATGACTTGTTCTAGAGTTGTCTTCTCCATCTAACACCTTTTCCAAAATTTTAATTATTTGTTGTACTTTCTTCCAGTCCCTCTTCCTCTTTTAACCCTTCTTCCTTTGAATCCTTACTAACTACACTCATATTCTCTTCCATCTACCTCTTCTTTGATCCATTTGTTTGAGTCTCATTTTCACTGGGGCATTCAAGACCTCATCCACATCTTCACACTTTCGGATCCCATTTTTCTTTTTTGGCTTGAGGTAGTAGAACAACTTTTTCATAGTGTTGTTCACCACAATGGTTATCTATGGGTTTATCTAGGCTGCATTGGACTCAAATTGCTCCACATAAGTGTTATTTCCTAGGTAGACATATTTGGTGTATAGTAAATGAGTATCCACATCTATGTGCTCAACGTCAATTTTTATCTTCTCAACATTTGAGATCCAATTTACAAAATCTACAAAATACATGCAAGTGAATCCATATGGGAGTTTTACCCATGGTGACATGTTACCATCCTTCAAGTGAACCTTGGCCAAATAGTAGTGTTGCATAACAACAAATTTTTCCTATCCTAAAACTATGTTGGGAAGAACTCGAGGGACACACCATTCATTTTCAAAAGCTGCCTTGAAGTGTTTGAACCAATTATCAAGCCTAGCCTTGTATTTGCTTGTGATGGTTCCTAGGCATGTGAACTCATGGAACCTTTTTGATGGGGACTTATCCTCCATAGGGAAGCACCATTTCACCATTCTCTTTCCCTTGGGCACCTTGATCTCATAGAAGACTATAAGGAGCAAGATTATGCCCCATATGAATTTGCCCCCAATATTGTGCATTATTGTAGCATCTTCCACAATACTTTTGGTAATGTATTGTGATATATTGAATATGACACCTTTGGCCATTTTCCTTGCAATGTGTAGATATCTCTTGTTTATCTCCCCCCATCATTCATATCTTGTCAATTTGTAGCTCACCAATCATGTGGCCACTCTCATTGCTAGGTCCTCATTGTTTGTAATTAGGAACATGCACCCTTCATTTTGATACTTGAGTTCAACAACAGTCTTATCTACTACATCCTCATCGTGAAGTGCTAGCACCATATTTTTCCTGGTACATAGCAATCTTGTGATATGGCTAATGAGGAATGAAGTGAACCTAATTTTATGCCCTACAAAGTAGAAGTATCCTTCATGGACGCACAAAAGAAGGAATTATACCAACTTGTGCAGCCTTCAAAAATAAATAAGTTCAAAGATTTGTAGAACTACTGTGGCCTCAAGCTTGCGCTTGATACTATCATCAAAGATGAATCCCCCTTTAGACATCTTCTTGTTGGTTTACTGCCTGTAATCTTTTACTAGGTTTGACTCATGACCTAGTTTGTAGTGGTTGAATTTGGATATTTTTCATGTAGTGATGGAACAAGTCCATTCCTCTCCATGCAAGACCGTTTCTGGGTACTACATCTCCATGGAGATCTTATCAGATGGCGTGGGGATCTTTGCTAAGTTCTTGCACTTCCTACTAGGCATCATTTATTTCTTTCCTTTCCTATCTATACTTGCCTTGCTTCTCTCCTCTCCACCATTTGTTTCTTCTTTGATTACTCTCCCATTGATTTCCTCCTCATATGGAATAAAGATACATTCTTGATGTGCAGAATCCACCATGGGTATGTCCTTGTTTTGTTTCTTGTAGATCTTATGCATTTCCTCTCACTAGAAAAGTCATGGCTAGTTTATCAACCTAGAACTTCTCATCTTGTCGATGGTTGAGCTTAACCCCCACACTAGTGGTGGTTAAGCACTTTTGTTACCTACAACAGAGAGTAGTTTGATTCTAGATGACTCATTGTGTGTTGTTTCCTTCAACTCAAGATTCCAATGCCATTAATGGCTGATGAGTCTCCTTTTCTTTTTCTTTGCAATCTCTTTTTCATCTTAGAATGTTTAAGTGTTTTACAAAATTAGACTTTCACCCATATTTATAGTTTTCCAATGCTTTGCACACTTTACCTTCTTGCCTCTACATTGATAATTCACATGCTTGAAACTTATTTTCCTTATTAAAACACTAATGGTCCACTACCAC
Organism: Cunninghamia lanceolata; assembly: GCA_027924645.1. Taxonomy (NCBI): domain Eukaryota; kingdom Viridiplantae; phylum Streptophyta; class Pinopsida; order Cupressales; family Cupressaceae; genus Cunninghamia; species Cunninghamia lanceolata. The sequence continues at coordinate 1,476,335 of BSBN01001722.1, read as the reverse complement.
CCCTTTTCTTTTTCATTTATCACCCACTCTTTATTATTTTCTAGATGTTATTTTTGAAAAATGAGGGGCGGGGTTAGGTAGTCATTTAATGCATCAATTGGATTTCGTCACCCTCTTCTCTATGTCTGGCATAGTTCTTGAGTGCTATCCTGCATAATTTTTGACCGTTGCATCCTTTGTGCTTTCCTTCCTATATTCTTTGACCATGAGATTCCCTTAGCATGATCTTTCTAAGTTCTTGGGCCATGTGCTTCCCCTACCATAGTCTTTTCTACTACTCTCACTAAATGCTTCCTTACCCTGTAGTTTTTTTATATGCTAATTGTTCTTTCATACTCATCTTTAGTGTACCCTCTTATCCATTATGAATTTAAAGTTTACTTTCTAGACTACCCCTACCCCATACTAAATCTAGCATTGGTCCTTCAATGTAGAGAGGCAACAAAAATCATGATGCAAGACAAACTTAAATCTTTTAGGTAGTAAGATGCAAGAAGTGAAAAAGAAACTCATGAAGGTAGTGATTTTGGCTTATTTTTAAAAAGAGAACCATTATAAAAACACGCACATGAGAATGAGAGGTTGAGGGAGGGTTCTCTAAGCCCTAGGTGGGAGACCAAAAGTCTTCAGCCTGCTCCATGCTTGGTTGCTGCCTTTTGCTGTGTATGGTGTAATTTGTAGTCTTGGTATCCTAAGTGTTTTGTTTGTGTTGGTTGAGTTGTGTTGGGGAAGGGTGTTTTAGTCCGTTTGATGTTTTAATCAATTTTGAAATTTTTCTTTTTTTGAAAGTGTTTAGGTGTATTTTCTCGCCAGCCTGGTCTATGGTCTGGGTGCCTCAATCTAGTAGATCTTGGGGCTCAGACCAGGCTTGTAGCCAACGGCGGGCATTTATTGCCTTTTTATGGTAAGGATGTGAATGAGTTAATCCTCACATGCTGGCCAACTCCATGGAGCTGGAGCCATCCAAGGAGGTAAATGGAAGTTATGAAGTGATGTGGAGATGGGTGCAGAAGACACTGCGTTGGAAGGTGACAGAGTGGCTAAAAATCCACCGCTACAAGAAGAATCGCAAGGTAAGCTCTCCTACAAGGAGGCTCTGGGGAAGGTAAAAAGATAATGTCAACATTTGATAATTTTTAGGTGCAGGATGTCTACAGTGGAGGGAGAAGGGTGGGATGTAACCGCATAATCAATGGAAGCAAATCTAGAGGAGGACACGGTGAGAATTCTCATCCTATTAAGGTACTTTCAATTGTTCCCTCAGCTGATATGTTACATGCAATTAATAAGGAAGAGAAAATATTGAATAATACTACAAAGTAGAAGTATCCTTCATGGATGCACAAAAGAAGGAATTCTACCAACTCGTGCAGCCTTCGAAAACAAATAAGTTCAAAGATTTGTAGAACTACTGTGGCCTCAAGGTTGCGCTTGATATTATCATCAAAGATGAATCCCCCTTTAGACATCTTCTTGTTGGTTTACTTCATGTAATCTTTTACTAGGTTTGACTCATGACCCAGTTTGTAGTGGTTGAATTTGGATATTTTTCATGTAGTGATGGAACGAGCCCATTCCTCTCCGAGCAAGACCGTTTCTGGGTACATCTCCATGAAGATCTTATCATATGGCGTGGGGATCTTTGTTAAGTTCTTGCACTTCCTACTAGGCATCATTTATTTCTTTCCTTTCCTATCTATACTTGCCTTGCTTCTCTCCTCTCCACCATTTGTTTCTTCTTTGATTACTCTCCCACTGATTTCCTCCTCATATGGAATAAAGATACATTCTTGATGTGCATAATCCACCATGGGTATGTCCTTGTTTTGTTTCTTGTAGATCTTATGCATTTCCTCTCACTAGAAAAGTCATGGCTAGTTTATCAACCTAGAACTTCTCATCTTGTCGATGGTTGAGCTTAACCCCCACACTAGTGTTGGTTAAGCACTTTTGTTACCTACAAGAGAGAGTAGTTTGATCCTAGATAACTCATTGTGTGTTGTTTCCTTCAACTCAAGATTCCAATGCCATTAATGGCTGACGACTCTCCTTTTCTTTTTCTTTGCAATCTCTTTTTCATCTTAAAATGTTTAAGTGTTTTGCAAAATTAGACTTTCACCCATATTTATAGTTTTCCAATGCTTGGCACACTTTACTTTCTTGCCTCTGCATTGATAATTCACACACTTGAAACTTATTTTCCTTATTAAAACACTAATGGTCCACTACCACCCCTTTTCTTTTTCATTTATCACCCACTCTTTATTATTTTCTAGATGTTATTTTTGAAAAATGGAGGGGGGGTGTTAGGTAGTCATTTAATGCATCAATTGGATTTTGTCACCCTCTTCTCTATGTTTGGAATAGTTCTTGAGTGCTATCTTGCATAATTTTTGACCTTTTCATCCTTTGTGCTTTCTTTCCTATATTCTTCGACCATGAGATTCCCTTAGCATGATCTTTCTATGTTCTTGGGCCATGTTCTTCCCCTACCATAGTCTTTTCTACTACTCTCACTACATGCTTCCTTACCTTGTAGATTTTTTATATGCTAATTTTTCTTTGATACTCATCTTTAGTGTACCCTCTTATCCATTATGAATTTAAAGTTTACTTTCTAGACTACCCCTATCCCATACTAAATCTAGCATTGGTCCTTCAATGTAGAGAGGCAACAAAAATCATGATGCAAGACAAACTTAAATCTTTTAGGTAGTAAGATGCAAGAAGTGAAAAAGAAACTCATGAAGGTAGTGATTTTGGCTTATTTTTAAAAAGAGAACCATTATAAAAACACGCACATGAGAATGAGAGGTTGAGGGAGGGATCTCTAAGCCCTAGGTGGGAGACCAAAAGTCTTCAGCCTGCTCCATGTTTGGTTCCTACCTTTTGCTGTGTATGGTGTAATTTGTAGTCTTGGTATCCTGAGTGTTTTGTTTGTGCTAGTTGAGTTGTGTTGGGGAAGGGTGTTTTAGTCTGTTTGATGTTTTAATCAATTTTGAAATTTTTCTTTTTTTGAAAGTGTTTAGGTGTGTTTTCTCGCCAGCTTGGTCTATGGTCTGGGTGCCTCAATCTAGCAGATCTTGGGGCTCGGACTGGGCTTGTAGCCAACGGCAGGCATTTATTGCCTTTTTATGGTAAGGATGTGAATGAGTTAATGCTCGCGTGCCGGCCAGCTCCATGGAGCCAGAGCCATCCAAGGAGGTAAATGGAAGTTATGAAGTGAGTGATGTGGAGATGGGTACAGAAGACATAGAGTTGGAAGGTGATGGAGCAGATATAAATCCACCACTACAAGAAGAATCGCAAGGTAAGCTCTCCTACAAGGAGGCTTTGGGGAAGGTAAAAAGACAATGTCGACATTTGATAATTTTTAGGTGTAGGATGTCTACAGTGGAGGGAGAAGGGTGGGATGTAACCGTATAATCGATGGAAGCAAATTTGGAGGAGGACATGGTGAGAATTCTTATCCTATTAAGGTACTTTCAATTGTTCCCTCGGCTGATATGTTACATGCAATTAATGAGGAAGAGAAAATATTGAATAATACTACAATATTGTTTGTTTGTCTAGATGTTAAGTTTTTGCCGTTAAGGAAATTCTTTGATGACTGGTTAGGGAAGGTCTGGGGGAAAAGATGGGAATTTACATAAACTTTTGTCACATGATTCACAATGGGTTATTTGTTATATTCCTAAAAAACCATAACATGCAATCAAGAGTTCTAAAAAAGGAATTTTGGAATGTGAGCAAGTCATTGTTCAGAGCCGTGTCATGGTCTGCTGAGGCAAAACCTGATGAAATATTAGAATTCTCGATGCCTAGATGGATTGAGGTGAAAAATGTTCCTCCACAACTATGGAAATTTATACCCCATTTTTTGAAACCCATAGGGGAGCTTCTTCAGATTCAAGACACTAGAATAATAATGCCACATTTGCATGCTCATGTTCTTATTTCCATTAAACCAGAAATGGAATTTTTAGAGGTGTTGGAGCTCAATATTGATTCCAAATGTATTAGTTGTCCAGTCAAACTTTTGGGTGAGTTGAATACATGCTATTTATGCAAAAAGAGTGGGCACCTGAGAAAGGATTGTCCCAAAAATATTAGACCTAACTACTCAGTCTCCCTAAATGTAGAGAAAAAGAACACAAAGTTATATGGGGATAAGGTAGTGGATAAATATGTTAGGGTGGGTAACAATGAGCCCCTGGAAGATAAAGTAGACACTAAACAGTGGTCTAAAGTTTACAATGTTATTAGTAAAGGGGAGTCAGATGTGGTTGGTGTTGTTGGTGAGAAGGCTATTGTGCCATCTCTTGTTGAGAATTCAAAGTTGGTAGTCCTCCTTGGGAAGGATAATAATAAGTTAAGGGAGGAGAACTTGGTGACCCCTCTAGGGATTTTTGAAAAGATTAATGCTTAGCAATTAGCTCTTCAGAAAATAAGGGAATTTGTGGAGCCTTCCCCTTTTCCTATAAGAGATAACTCTTCAGTCCCCAAAGACTCAGTTGTGAATGTAAATTTGTACAATTCCCAAACATTAAGTCTTAAGGAACAAGAAGTGTAGTCAGGCAATCTTCATGATTGTGATAATATGGAGATAGTCATCTCTATGAATGAAGGGGTTAATGAAAAAGGAAATCCTCTAGTTTAGAAGGAGGGGTCAAAAAAGGCCCAAAAAAGGGAAAGAAGAAAAACTCCCTAATTTTTTTGACAAAATTAATAAGAATCAAAAATAGAGAGTGGACAAATCCCCCCTAAATGATTCTACACTGTACGAGTTGGAATGTCAGGGGGTTGGAATCTCCTGACAGAAAATACCTGCTTGGGAGTTTTTGTAATAACAATAAAGACACAGATTTGCTTTGCCTACAAGAGATTAAAGTTATTGGTTTCCTACTTGAGCATACCCTTAAATTTGTATGGAAGGGAGCACATATTTTTTCCACCAACCATGAAAGAGGTAAAGGTGGGGCTGCAATACTCTTGAAATATTCTTGGTTTCCTTATGTTGTGGAAAGTGGTGTTTCTCCATGTAATAGAGTTGTATGGGCCAAGTTAGAGCTTGAGAAATATTGTTTGGGGATATGTTCAATTTATGTTTCTAATGATTATAAGAAAAGAGCCAACATGTGGAACTGGATGGCTCAGTCATTACCCAAGGTCCACTGGATTTTAGCTGAAGACTTTAACATGATTTAAAGTAAACATGATAAATTTGGTGGTAATGACTTTCTTTGGAAAGGCAATGAACTCTATTTCTGGTACAAAATGAAAAGAACCCTAAATATTTCAGATCCTATGGAGAACTTGAAAGGTTCTAAAAAGAAGATATGCTTCACATGGTGTAATAATCAAGGTTTTAGTAGAAGGGTTTATCCTAGATTGGATAGATTCTGTGTGGATAAAGAGGTTGTTGAGTTCTTGCATAATTCTAAGGATTTTCTTGTGCAAGTGAAGCCCAACACAATGTTTGATCACTCTCCTATTTGTTCATGCATCACTTTCAAAAATAATCCCAATAATAATATAGTCCTTCCTACTCAGTCATTTAAAATAAACACTACCCTACTAAGAGATTCAGACTGTTCAAGTAGTTTTCTTAAAGCTAGAATGATTATTAAAATTCTATATAGAAGTTCAACCATTGATAGATGGGATAACTTGATGCAAGTCTAGAGAGGTATATTCCAGATTGTGGGGAAAAAGAGAGCATTAGACATAAGGAAAGAGGAGGACATTGTAGAAGGGAGACTGCTTGATTTAGAAATAGGGATTCCAAGTAACTTGGGGGATAAGGGGAGACTAGAGGAGATGGTAAAAGTTAAACATCAGTTAAGATCCCTGCACAATTATAAAAATCAGGGAGCAAATATTAGAGCTAGAATGCAGTGGCTGCGTGAAGGAGATAGAGGTACTAAATATTTCTTCAACATTTTAAAATCCAAGTAGAGGAGAGAAAAAAATAGACCCATTCAAGTTAATGGTGTATTGAGTGGAGTTGCAAAAGTTATAGGTGATGCATTCTCTTAGTTTTATAAGGATTTATTTTCCTCTAAAGAAAATGCACGGAGTATGGAGGCCATGAGATTTTGTAATAGAATTATTCCTATCAAAGTATTAGAGGAAGATAAAGAGGACCTATGTAAGAACATCACTATTAATAAAATTGTGAGTCATTCAGTCTTTAAAAACTAGGAAGTCTTCTGGATTGGATGGTATTCCTATTGAGTTCTACAAAGCAAAGTGTGATTGGATTGTTGAAGACATGAAGGAAGTGTATGAAGAAGCATTTGTAAGAGGATCCTTGGGAGTCAATATCAACAAAGGACTTATCAAACTGCTCCCAAAGGAGGGAGATAAACCACAAGTTAAAAATTGGAGACCTATTACATTGCTAAACTCTTCATACAAAATACTAGCTAAGATTTTGGCATGTAGGATCTCTGGTATTTTTAAGAGGATTATTTCTGTCAATCAAACATGTTTCATAAAAGGAAAATATATTATATAGAATCTTATCACCAATTGGGAAAGATTAAACTGGGCTAGATACATAGGTTAGGAGGCATGTATGATCCTGCTAGACTTTGAAAAGGCTTATGATCGAATAGAATGAGACTTTGACCTAGTTGTAATGAAGGCACTGGGTTTCCAGAAATGTTTTGTAAATGGGTTGCAATTTTGTTTAAATATGCTCCTACCATAATAGATGTAAATGGGGTCTTATCTGAGCCTATATTCCTTCAAAGGTCAATTCGACAAGGATGCCCTCTGGCACTGACCCTATTTGTGATAGCTGCAGATGCTCTTCAATACCTACTAAAGACAAAGTTAATCTCACCTCATGTAAAAGGTATTGTCCTCCCTAATGATGAGAATCTGGTTAGTGCTCAGTTTACAGATGAAACCTCATTATTCCTGGAGTTAAATAAAGATAATTTTAATAATGTTTTTGAAAGGCTTTCTATTTTCTATGATGTATCTGGTGCAAACATTTTTAATCATAAGCCTAAAATTCTATGTTGGAAAGATCATCCACCAAACTGGTTAAGGGGGTCAAACTGGTAGTGGGGAGGACCAAATAAGATTGTGAGGTATCTTGGTATACCATTCTCAATTGATCCCTCGTTGAAGGACATGTGGGAATGGATGATGAAAAAGATTGAAAAGAAAAATGATAAGTGACAAACACATTTTTTATCTCTTGCAGGTAGATTCCAGGTATGTCAAAAGGTTTTTTCATCACATAGCTTATACTATTCTTCTACTTGGTTGTTTGGGAGATACCAAACTGAAAAAGTTCAAAAATGTATTAGAGATTTTTTATGGTTTGATGGAAAGGGGAATGAAAAGAGGCATATAGTATGTTGGAATTGGTGTTGTCAGCCTAAAGACCTCGGGGGACTTGCCTCAAGGATCTCAAATTCCAAGGTGTTGCTTTGGCAGTAAAATGGATTGTAAAGGCAATTGAGGGAAGTGAGCCCTGGAAAAATTTAATCAGGAATAATATTCCTTTGTCTAGACCTAGGAAAGGTAAAGAATGGGTATCGCTTCACCCTCAAGACTTAATGTTTGGGAATTTTGTTGTTACCCCTTTTGGTTCTAATTTTTTTTGCAGCCTTTGGCGGGCTTGGGAAAGTGTTAAACACTTGGTAGGCAATAACAAATCCTTTTCCAGACTAGATAGATCCTTTTTGGCTTATAGATTAGTGTGGTGGAATCTCCACCATAACAAAAAACCCTTAGCCTTGTTGCAAGGCTGTTCAGCCAAGATTTTGGCCTCCTTGGGCATTAACTCCTTTAGTGACATTTTTGACAAAGGTAATGTGAAATCTTGGCGAGTGTTGAAAGAGAATTATGGTCTTAGAGATTCTCAAAAGAGGACTCTACCTATTCTGAACAAGGCTTTGTATGGGGTCATATTTCCTATTGAACTGAAGGTGAATCCTAAAATCTATGCAAATATTTAGTGGTCTGATGGCATGGTGTTTGGGAACATAAATTCAAAAAATCTCTATGTGATGCTGGTCGACATGAGAGAGTTTTTTGAGAGGGTCAATAAGTCTTGGAATTTGGGTTGGGATGATAAACAATTGTCGTGTCTTTTCAAGAAACCGTGGTCTGTCAAGTGTGAACCTAAAAAATGTTGTTTTAGATGGTTGTTAGTGCTAAAAAAGCTTGCGGTGGGTGCTGAATCTGTTGGCAAGAGACACTATATGGATTCATGATTATTGTCATTGATGGCAACAAAGTTCATCCCACACATCCGCAGGACATCGTGTGTCCATACCGGAAGTCAGAGTGAAGAATATTGTGGTTCAGTAAGCAAGAACAGAGCATGTGGCGAGGTCCGACAGTCAGGTCCAGATCTCTTAGAGGAAGTATCTTGGTGAAGTGCGGATTTGGGGGAGTCAAGAGGACTACCTTGACTGGTAGACCCCAAGGATTTAGCCTCTGGTGGTAGATGAAGAAAAAGATATGAATACTTGAGTATCGGGTTCCTGATTGGTAGTGTGGATAGAGGAAGAACTGACTGGCAGAACATCAGACATTATTCCGGATGTGTTACTGATAATGGTAAAGATTATTAAGGCATAAGTTATGATTGGCCAACATGATTGATGACTTCTACAAGTATATCCTTGATCTGCATTACTTGGTAAGCAAGGATTTAGCTGACAGATCAGAGTTTGTGGAAAGGATTGACTATTCCGGATGCCAACTAGAAAGGTGATGAAATCACTTGTGCGAATATATATACAAGATGGTTTTAGTTATGAGAGGTGTAGTGGTTTTGTGTGATATGTGAAGAAAAGCAATAGAGTAGAGTGAAAGCAGTAAGAAAGGTCCGGTATGTGAAAGGAGAGCAGCACAAAAGAAGAGGAAAGATGAAGTGCAGTAGATCAGTGTACTGAGCCTAACCGGAACTGAAATCCAGCATATGTAGATGCTCCTTACCAGTTCAAGTATTGTATTACACTCTTTATAAATTGTAGACAATGTGTCTCTTGTAGGTAGTGTGCCTCTTGTGAGCAGTGTGCTCAGGCAGTGAGCCCTAATTGGCAAGTGCCATTTTGTATTTCCATTCTTCTAACAGAGAATACAATCTTGGGTTAATCACCCCATGGTTTTCTCTCTTAATAGGGTTTCCACGTCAAAATATTGTGTCATGTGTATTTGCATTTCATGGTTATGTTTGCTTATTTGAATTAATGTTGCATTGATTAATAAGAAAGTTTAGAAAGCAGAAATAATTAGGACAACTGATTCACCCGCCCTCTTAGTTATCAACAATTGGTATCAGAGCCAAGTTCCTCCCAACATAGCCTAACAACTTGAGGAAGATCTGGGAATTCAAATGGATGTGTATGGTATGAGGGAGCAACTTAAGTTTGCCCTAGATGATCTTGAGCAATCAAATTCTGAAGTCAATGAATTGAAGGAAAGACTCAAACAGGCTGATGATTTCATAAATGAACTAAAAGGGAAACTGATTCTCTCTATGAAAAAGAGAAAAGAGCACCTTCAGCAATTGGCAAATCAAAGTGAAGCCAATGATACAAGTGGAGATCTGGAGGAGAAAACCAAGTTGTGTGAAAAGTTATCAAAAGAGATCATCATGGTAAGACATGAGATGGAATCAGGAGTTATGAAGTTTACCCAAGAAATTAAAGAGAAAAGAAAGACTGAAGATGATCTAAGACAATCTCTCAAGGAGAAATCAGAAGACTGCCACAAGATGGATAGAATAATCAGACACCTTGAATCTGATCTTGAAGATGCTAAAGATAATGAAGAAAAACTTAAGGATCAAATTGTCTCTCTTAAAAGGGATCTTCAAACAACAAATGAATATAAAGAAAAATTCAAGATAAGTTCTGCTCAACTTGAAGTTCTTCTTGAAAGTCAAAAGAGGGTAGATGACAAGTGTGGTTTGGGATATGAGAAAGGAGAAAGCTCTGGATCCAGTCAGAAGAATTTTGGATCAGATAATCCAAGGAACAGGCCTAGAAGACCTTCGGTAAGGCAGCCTAATGCTCAAAGATATCCATCCTTCAATGGATACTGCCACAACTGCAATAACTTTGGTCATAAAGCTAATCAGTGCAGAAAGAGAATGAATTAGACTAATTCATCCTTCTCCAGATAGTGTTTCAACTATAAAAGGTATGGTCACAAATCTCATGAATGCAGAAATATGCAAATGAACAAATCATTCAATGGTAGATGCTTTGCATGCAATAGAATAGGTCATATGGCTAATCAATGCAGATCAAGATGAGATCAATCAAATATGCAAAGAAATGTTGTTTGCCAAATTTGCAATAGATCCGGTCATATTGCAAAATTCTGTAGAAGCAAGAATCAGGACAAAAGAGGTCTGGTACATCATAATCAGAATCAAGATAAGGGAAAATGAAAAGTGAATGTAGATGAAGTTCAAAGTGAGATGAACAAGATTTGGGTGAAGAAAAGTACAGAGAATGTAGGGGATGGGTCCGCACCAGACTCTGGTACTGATATTCCTTCCAGAAATTAAAAAGTGAGCTCTGGCTCAGGGGGAGACACAAAGAAAACCTTGTTCCCCCAGCCAGTCAATTGGTGTTGGAACTGGCACAAGAGGAGTTGCGGATTAAAGGGTTCATAAGAGAAACATCTAAATAAACTATGGTTAAGATTTGGAAGATCCGCAAGATGTTTAAGATCAAGATTGATCCGGTTCTTCAAGTCATCTGAATAAGGCAATCCAGAATGACTTAGGTTGAACATTTATTACAACTTAACATTAGGGTTTGCGGAGCAATATAAGGGTTTTCTCATTAAGCATTTGTTCATTCTGCATTCAAGAAGAAATGAAAAGAGAGGCTATGCAACAAAATCCCTCAAGCTCATCCAAGATCATTTGCAGAAGTCAACTCATCCAGAAATCGATCCGGCTAACTCCGGGAAACCAAAAGACGCAAAGGTATTTTCTGTTCTTCTCGGCAAATCTTTTTAAAAGATGTCTACTTCGAATATTGTGAAGATCACTGATAGGCCTCGCCCCAAATTCAAGAAACATCCCTACAAATCCTTGGAAGTAGATCCTCTAGGAGCTTTTTCCAGTGTTCTGCATGGTGTCCTGCATATAGAAGATATTAGGGTTTACATTCACACAAACATTGAAGAATTTGGAGAGTCCAAATTAATGGATATCTATCACAAGTAGTTAATAGATGATTCCTTTGAGATCAAACCTCAGTATAAAGCCATCCGGGATAAGTATTTTGCACAGTGCATTCATTTCCCCTATTTTCTGGAAGATGAATGGGTCCGGTATATCCTGAGCAGAATACATGACAACTTCATGTGGTTGAACAGGCCATTTAAGATCACTAAGGATGCCATTAGGGCTATAACCGGATTACACTCAATCGGTGAAATGCCTACGCTCAAGTTTGTCAAGAACCAAATCGTCAGTGAAGCTACCGGATCAAAGTTTGATAAAAGAGCCATGATTATTGAGGATATCATAGATCCAGATATCAAATTTGCAGCAATGATAATTGGATATAAGATATATCACTCCAGTAGGGAGAATTCTGTTTCCGGAACTGCTATATATACTGCTTATGAAATGTTGAGGAAGAATGTAGTCTATGATCTTTGTGAGCTCCTTCTGAACCAACTATTGGAGAATATACATAAGATAAAGAAGGATAAGAAGAACTCCTTCAAATACGATGGTTTGATACTCTGTCTTTTCTTTTATTACATGAATGAGCTTCCTGGATCCAGTGGCTGGGTATGGCAGAATGATAGGCTAGTAGCCATTCAGATCAGAGATTATATACATGGGATTGGTGATGCCAAGGCACAGAATATAGCTCTCTGGGGATATTTCAAGAATTTTCAGAACATGATGCAAGCAAGAGAGAGAATTCCCCAGTCTCTTGTTGAGAAATACAAAGAGACAATATGCTTTATGGTAGAGACTGATCAGTGCCTAATGGAGGCAGTAGAACCAAGAACTATATGGATCATCCCTATGGGGTATGAAGTTGATGAACAAATTGTGGAGCTGCATGTTCAACACATGCTAAGTTAGCCAAAGGATCCAAAGGCAGAAATGTTTGGAACCTTTGAAGAGCTAAGTGTAAAAGTTCATGTGGAACTCAGACAATCGGAAATAAAGAGGAAAGTGAGAAGAGAAGTTGAAGAAATTTCCAAAGGCTTAGGCATCTCAAAGGAGGCACTTGACGCCAACAGGGAAAAGATGGAAAGGGCTGAGGAAAAGAAGAAAGAGGTAGAAAAGGGAAGTAAGGAAAGTGCTCTGGTAGAATCTTCCACCCAGACAAGATCATCAAAGAGATATGTACCTACCACTGCTAAAAGGTCAAGGACATCAAAACTGGAAGCAAAATCATCCGGCAGAGGAGAGAAAAGAACTAAAACAAAGGCCACAAGGTCTTATGTCAGTCAGAAGGATGATGAAGAAACTGAATCAGATGAGGAGATAAAGAAAATGAAGAAGGAGAAGAAGAAAACATCAGGTGAACCCTCTACTGGTCAAGGTGAAGAAGAAAGGTAGAAGAATTTGTAGAAAAGCCCACTCTATCTTTAGATGATGTCATCAAATCAATCACTGTGGATGGAAATCTCCAACCAATGGCTGAATTCTATGATGATTATAATGAAGCTGACCAGAAGATCTTGCAGGAAGCTGCAGTTAAGTATCTAAATATATATAATAAGGCTTTTATTGAAATCATATCTCTCATTCCCAAAAGCTTAGAGAAAGAATTAGAGATAAGAAAGAATAATGCTAGGGCAAAGGATCTTGAAATCCAAGAATAGATAGCCATTCATCTATATCCTTCAATTGATTCAAAGTAAATGAATATGATCTTCAAAGACTGTAAGGATGAATTCTAGAGCAAAGCCAGAATGAATCAGCTCATGCTTGGTGAGACTGACAAGGTAGCCAAGGAAATAGAAGAGATCCTTCGGAGTGCCTTTAAAAAATTCAATATTCCTGTCATAGAGGACTTGGGTGCTGATCCTTCGGCCACAGGTGTTAAAAAGGAATCCACTGAGGAAATGACAGAAGAACTAATGGACACTGGTGAAGATAAGGGCTTAGAATCCTCTGCTTCGGAAGAGGTGGCCCATGAACAAACAAACATCACTCCTTCAGTTTCCTCTACTGACTCCGGATTCAAAGGAGAAGAAAGAATACAGGAGAAAGAAGCAGAGGTGAAGGAAAAAGAAGATGACAGTACCAAGGTTGTAGAAGGAGAAAAAGCTCCAAGAGACAATTCTAAGACTGCAGAAGAGAAGAAGAATTTGTCTCCGGCAAGAGACACTACAGAAACTATCAAAAAGTTCTTAGACAAAGAGACAATGGAAATTGATGAACCGAAAATTCTGCAAGGGCCATTTAATTTTGACTCTCTTTCTCTCGTACAAACAATGAAGATAGCTTCATTTGCTAATGCAAAGGCCAAAGAAAAACTCCTAAAGTCTCACATGGAAGACCGTGAGCTTATAGCAGCTGCATCCGGAGTGTTAGAAAAGATCATGCCATCTTTCCAAAAGGATCCCTCAGCCTCCTCATTTGGTAATCTCAAATCTCTAATTAATAGCATTAGTACACATTTCAATTCTCTAGAGAAATCAGCTGAGGAGAAGGTCAGGAAAGAATTTTTGGACAAGAGATTCTCTGAGTTGCAAGGGCTAATAGCAAATGATAGGAGAGTAATGGGTATTGGGATAAAGAGCTTGGAAATTGCTCTCAAGGATAGAGGAGATGTATACAAATTTTGTATATCCTGGTCTAAAGAAACAGTGGAGATTGAGAAGAAAGTGAAAGAACAGGAGGACAAACTAACTAAACTTTCTCAAAATTTTGATCCATTTACCACATCCATAATAAATCAAGAATGTCAGACGATTGCAGTTTTGAATGAAATTAAAAAGCTTGAAGAAGAGAAGAAAAATAGAATCAGTAGGTTGAATGAACTTAGAGGAATAATTATCCCCAAGTTGGAGGCCATGCATGAGGCCTTAAGTGATGCTCAAACTACAGCCAGAACAAATGATCTGACAGATTTGAAAAAGGCAGAAGCTTATGCATTCCTGTTGAGTGGTCACATCACAATTTTGGATAGAATGAAGTAGAGTTGGGCAATAGAATTTGTCTAGTTGAAGACATCTTTTGTAGATATCGTTCAGTTTATGTAAAGTATAGCATGTATAAATACTTCTGCGGCTAAGTATAGAAGTGTTTTTGAGAAATCTTTTTGGTGTGCGGACCCCACCCTTTGCCATTGATGTCCAAGGGGGAGTGAAGAGCAGTAAAAAATGAGGAATCCAACTAAGGGGGAGCTTTGAAAAATGTATATAAAAATAGAGCATCAGCCAAGGGGGAGCATAGTGTAAACACTTAGTCATTTTTCACTAAGTGTTGCCATCAATGCCAAAGGGGGAGATTGTTGGCAAGAGACACTATATGGATTCATGATTGTTGTCATTGATGGCAACAAAGTTGATCCCACACATTCGCAGGACATGGTGTGTCCATACCGGAAGTCAGAGTGAAGAATGTTGTGGTCCGGTAAGCAAGAACAGAGCATGTGGCAAGGTCTGACAGTCAGGACTGAATCTCTCAGAGGAAGTATCTTGGTGAAGTGCGGATTTGGGGAAGTCAAGAGGACTACCTTGACTGGTAGACTCCAAGGATTTAGCCTCCGGTGGTAGATGAAGAAAAAGATAAGAATACTTGAGTATTGGGCTCCTGATTGGCAGTGTGGACAGAGGAAGAACTGACTGGTAGAACATCAGACATTATTCCGGATGTGTTATTGATAATGGTAAAGATTATTAAGGCATAAGTTATGATTAGTTGACATGATTGATGATTTCTACAAGTATATCCTTGATCCGTATTACTTGGTAAGCAAGGATTCAGCCGACAGATTAGAGTTTATGGAAAAGATTGACTATTCCGGATGCCGACTAGAAAGGTGATGAAATCACTTGTGCGGATATATATACAAGATGGTTTTAGTTATGAGAGGCGTAGTGGTTTTGTGTGATATGCAAAGAAAAGCAATAGAGTAGAGTGAAAGCAGTAAGAAAGGTCCAGTATGTGAAAGGAGAGCAGCACAAAAGAAGAGGAAAGATGAAGTGCAGCAGATCAGTGTACTGAGCCTAACCGGAACTGAAATCCAGCATATGTAGATGCTCCTTACCAGTTCAAGTATTGTATTACACTCTTTATAAATTGTAGACAGTGTGTCTCTTGTAGGCGGTGTGCCTCTTGTGAGCAGTGTGCTCAGGCAGTGAGCCCTAATTGGCAAGTGCCATTTTGTATTTCCATTCTTCTAACAGAGAATACAATCTTGGGTTAATCACCTCGTGGTTTTCTCCCTTAACAGGGTTTCCACGTCAAAATATTGTGTCATGTGTATTTCCATTTCATGGTTATGTTTGCTTATTTGAATTAATGTTGCATTGATTAATAAGAAAGTTCAGAAAGCAAAAATAATTAGGATAACTGATTCACCCCCCCTCTCAGTTATCAACAGAATCTAGTCAAGTTTATATGTGTAAATTGTGCAAATGTGTGGAAACCTTAAAACACCTTTTCTTTGAATGTTTTTTCGTGTTGAAAGTCTAGTCTATATTTTGGGTAATGGGTTAGGGTGGGAAAATTCTGATAGTTTTTTTTGGGCTGAAATTTTATTTGGTTATGTGGATTCTTTTCATAAAGACTTAGCTAATTGATGGTTTGTGTTTACTCTTGAAGTTCTTGTTGATCATGATGTTAGTCATAAACAAGCATAGAATAAAAGTACACATTAACCTTTATTCATCTTGAAAGATACGATGAATTTAGAGAATTCATGATCCCAAGTCTCTGTTGATTAGGTCTTAATCTACTGACGTTACTCAGTGGTTGATGTGTGTTGCTGTTTCCATTTTGGGGCCTTACGTACTTCAATATTCCTCCAAATATCCCGTCCTTTATGTCTACTCTGCATAAATCTTTAATAATTCTACCTCTGCACTATGAATTCACTCAAATACTATGCCTACAGGCTGATATTAGCATGATTTCTACCAGTATTTGCAATTCCTTGCATGATATTTTCAACATTACATGCATTCAGCTCAGAATATGCTAAGAATTTTCAATTACCTACGAGTTGTCAGCATATTTCTCTGTTTCTGCTTATTATTTGTCATGATTTGCAGTTATGGAAGTGAATTTATGAAATTAAAATGGGAAAAGGGTTAGAGAATGAGATTCCCAAAACTACTTGACTTAGATCACTGATCCACATAAAAGCTCCCATACATGCAATGAAAAGAAGGAAACTAGAATCATACTTCACCAGGACATTCCACAAATCCGCATGATCCAGTGCAAATCTTAAAAGGAAAAGTTGACAACAACATGTAATGAAATGAAAGCGCTTCTATTTGAACACAACAGTCACCAGTACATATCCAGAAATCAACATGAAGATTACTTAAGGTTTACAATCAAGATGTAATTTGAAGCTTCATATCCATTCAGTATGCTCAAGAACAGGTACATTTACAGTGATCTGAAGAAAGAACCTTGACATTCCAACAATTCAGTCTTCATTAGTCTCAGCAATTTGATCTCCTGTATTAAATTGGCTTGGTCTGATTTTGAATAAGTGACCTCCTCTCTTTTTATGACAAGTTCTGGCCCTTTTATAGAATACAGGCCAAGAAAATAGTTACATTGATCCAATGATCTGGATCCTCTCAAAATAACCAACAGCCCAGATGAATAGCACGTGCCCTACCAGGATGGCAAATGTACAGTTGGCACAGTATATTCCAGCATCTTTGTCCTGGTCCATCATCTAGCTGGCAAATAGTGCATTTGACAATATCCTCCTCAGCGCTTAGGGTCATGTTGCCTCCGCGTGCAACTTTGCAATTTTCATCTACAGTTCCAACAGCTTCGAGATTCCTGCAATAAACATACCAGAATTAAATTTAAAAAAAAAATAGCAAGAAGATAAAATTTACATTAAAATCAGGCTAAATGTGCAAACACATGCAATCGGGTTCCAAATCCGTAAAAATCAAACATTAAATGCATATACAGTGTTTGAAGCAATTGGGTCAACCATCGTTGACCAATGTCATGCTATCGGGCTCCAAAAAATAACTTTAAAACCTATCGCTCAGTTTGCCCACCCATTTCCTAGTATACCGGGTTGTAAATTTTCATGCATATGCCCTTTCAAATCCGTGGTTTGCATATCCGGGTGCATATCGGGTTAGCATCATATTTGCGCATATATCGGTGTGACCACATATGATCGGGATGACAAATCAAAACTTCACCGATGTCAAGAATCATACCGATGAACACTTTCATCGGGGAGAGAACGCCAGTCGGGGAGAGAAAACAAGACTCCACCAATGGTAAAAGCTAGGCCGATGGACTAACTTATCGGGCAGACAAGGCCCGACCGGGAGAAAATATCAAACAAGGCCGATGGACAAAGTCACATCGATGAGCCTTCATCGGGTAGACCATATATGATCGGCGAGACTATACAAAACTCCACCGATACTACAAACTATACCGATGCCCTTATCTCTGTCGACGAAACACTTCCCATCTATATGAAAATACAAGACTCCCCCAATATGACAAGTCAAGCCGATATGTATCTACTTTAAAACCTTTTATCTTGGCTCGACGTATATAGAATTATATGTCCACTTGTATGCTTATGTAATGTATGTTGACATTGTATATAAGAAACATACAACAATTTTTCATCCTTAATAAACTTTTCGGGTCTGAAGTGCATGCATATTATCAATATGCAGGATATTAAGAAATATGATCTTCCTCATTGAATATCATGATGACGTCACCATCATATCCCGGGCTTCATAAAAATGCAAAAGATGACATCACCGTCATATTGGTAAAATCAGGGGATATTTGTAATATCGGGTCACATTAGGAATATGATCCTCCTCATTGAATATCATGATGATGTCACCATCATATTAATTCTTCGTAGCATGAGGATGAGTTGATGTCAGCGTCATATTAGCGCTAGGGCGATATTTGTAACATAGGGTCATATTTAAGATCAGGTGATAAATGTAATATGACTCTGGCGATTAAAGTAACCCTCCCTCGAAAGATCAAGATGATGATGATGATGGCGTCATCATCAAGTCCGCACTGGGGTGATATTTAAAATATGATCCCCCTCCTCAACAACCAAGAAAATTAGGTTTGACTAAAGCTTTGACCCGCCATAACTTTCATATTTGGTTGAATTTTAGGGTAATGCAAAAGGCAAACTTACATGAAATTTCATCCTCTTTCTCATGGTAAGCTTTCTGAGGACAGATTCAAACTTTGGATTTTGGTTCAGATTTCAAGATCACAAATATACCTGACATTAGGCATATGCATACTGACTGATATGACTTTTACCACTACCGCCCAGAGCACAAAAGCAAGGGAACAAGCCAGCAAAGTTGGGTCCCTATTTTGCTAAGGCAAAATGGGGCGTGTTGTGTAACCACACAACAACTTGCCACCAAAGAAAACAACAAAAAATTCAAATAATTCAAAAGGCGAGGATAAGTTAAAACATAATGTTCCAACTCTTATCAAGCATGAGCATCCTAATCCTTTCTAACTGGTATCATGTTCATCAATGTAACAATGAATTGATAAGGGATCAATTGTGTGCACGTGATTCATATACTCATCTTGAAAGTGAGTTGAATAAATTAGTGACTGGTATTAAACTACGTAGTTTGGCTCATCCCTCATAGCCAACCAGATAGAGCCTTGCTGCCAGCAGGCGTCCATAGCCCAGGCAAGGTTATCGTTGCAATTCCCCTAAGTAGAGCCCCCTGCCAGCAAGCGTCTATAGCTCCGGTAGAGTTACTTAGATGACTTAATCTAGATTTTAATAAATCCATTTTATTATTTTATATTTTGAATTTGATTTCATAAGATATAATAGTTATAGCTTCATGATGCAAGGAGTGGTCACTTGCTAAGATTAAGTTGAGAATTGCAATGGTAGCAAGGGCAACCTTTAGATTTTTCACTTAACACCTACACTAATATGTTCAATAAACCCAAGGCTGTTAGGTTTGTCATTGTGAGGATCATTTTGACTCAAGAAAAGTAGTAATGATGAATATGATACCACAGACCTGATCAAGAATACCTATACTGACATGGGTTACAACCTATATAAAAACTTATATCCAACTTTTGAATTCTAACAATTTCTATGGTGTTCTTAAGTAACAAGGTGCACCAAGTTTGCCCAACCAAAACAAAAGCTCAACAATGCAAAACACAAAAGCAACCTATACAAACAACTAACTACCAAAAGGAAACAACAGAGAACAAAACAAGAAAGCAAAACAAGTAGACTGTACAAACAACTAACCTACAAAACTATATACAAACCACTATTAGGCAAACAAAAACTAGAAAATGACCCAAAGACACCTGTATTTGCATACTTCTTTTGATTGTGCAGGAGCACTAGGGTATTAGTTATGGTTCTCAACCTAGCAAATTTATGTTTATATTCTGAAAAATATTCTGATATTCTGAATTCACTGTATTCAACAGAATAACCCTTGATGATCAGCAACTGAGGCAGCTCATCATATTCATGATTGATCCATGTGCATGTCTTATCTTTTAAATTTCCATAATCAAAACAATATTCAATGTTATTCACTGTGGAAAGGAGAAATACAACCTGGTGTATCTCTGGTCTTGTTGTTGGACATGCTGGTTCATTGACAGCTGATCTTCCATTTGACTCTATCTTTTCATTTCTTAGCTCAATATTTAGTCTCACTTCAAATTTAAGGATGTATGACTCTTGATGTATTAATTCTTCATCTTTATCCATACCTGTTCCTTCATTTTGGATGTTCAGTTTATCCTCCAGTTCAGAAAACTTTTCAATGTTTTCTTCAATTCTCTGCACATTAGCATCTAAATAAGTATCTTTATTATCACAACCTGAGATACAGAAATTTATCATTTCTAAATCATTTGACTGTAAAGGAGAAACAACTTTCACTTGATAAGAATACTCCCCTGTTTCATTTTCAAAATATTTTTGGAGTGACGTCTGGTCCTACACAACAACTCCAAAGCTTTCTGCATCTTCAATTTTCAGGAATTGTTCATCAAATAATTCACTTCTATCATCTAGTAGAGTGCCTAGTTCCATTAAGCTGCAACATTCTTGCACTTGATTATTCAATTCAAAGAAGTCAGGTAATAAATCAACATTTATTTCCTTTTCTGTGACTTCATTAGTTGCTATCATAGGAACTTCATCAGCAGCAGTGCATTTGGATTCCTCCATTGTCTATTTACACTTCTCTTTACCATAGAAAGACTCCAAGAAAAATGTTTCAGCATCCTTATCCAAAGTATTAGGATCAGAATCAAATACCTTATCCTGACAAGCGGTTTCCTCTATATGATTTTCAAAAGACTCATACCTGCACTCCTCTTTTGAAGAACTTCTATCAATATCACCATAAAATGACTCAAGGAAAGAGGTTTCACTGTCTTTAACCTCTGAGACCGGTTCAGCTATTGTATTTTCTAGAATCTTCCTCAACATGACCAAGCAAGGGTAGCAATCTCTCTCTGAATGCTCTTTATCATGTAATCTGCACCAACTTTCAATCAAGACATCATCAGTGGATAAACCTAATATGTGACTACATTGTATGTTTCTAGACAAATATAATTCAAAATCTTCAGAGCGGTCCACTTCAGTGTCAGGACTACTAGTAACTTCTGGTGCTATCTCTGCTTGTTGTTCCAGAATTTCCTCATTTCGCTGGCCCAGAACTTCTTTATTTTCCTGGCAAATTTCAGCCCTGAACACATCTAGAAAGAATATTAATCCTTTCAAATATAAATCCAACCTTGTAAGGAAAGTTAAACAATTAATTTCATTGTGTTCTACAGTTTGGTGTATCCTGCAGCAAGTGGATAAACCAAAGTTAGACAAATTGTGAGGGTAAAGCTGCCTATTCAAAGTTTCCTGAAATAAAGGAATGTTAACTTGATAATTGCCCTCATATGCATCCATCAAAATGAGACTCTATTTCCAATTTTTTTTTTTTGAAATTTTAATGAGATCTATCATATCTCAAAATAAAACTTGAAAGTTCAGAAAATGTTGGCCAAATCTTTGAAGCTTTGAGCTAGATCTTTGCAAAGATATGGTCAAAACCTCTCAGATAAGAGATATTTGTAGACATTAACCTCAAATGATGAAATATTTATGCAATATTCGTAGAAATCCCTCCTTCTAGCACCAATTTATGTTGCGTTAGGAGTGAGGAGCCTGCATAAAATGTATGATGACTGAAGCAATGGTGTCTTTTCTAGTTCAGGCCCTCCTTCTAGCGCCAATTTATGTTGATGATGATGTTAGTCATAACCAAACATAGAATAAAAGTTACACAACAACCTTTAGTCATCTTGAAAGATATGATGAATTTAGAGAATTCATGATCCCAAGTCTCCGTTGATTAGTTCATAATCTACTGACGTTACTCAGTGGTTGATGTGTGTTGCTGTTTCCATTTTGGGGCCTTACGTACTTCAGTTATTTCTACAAAGTTCTTCAATATTCCTCCAAATATCCTGTCCTTTATGTCTACTCTGCATAAATCTTTAATAATTCTACCTTTGCACTATGAATTCACTCAAATTCTATGCCTACAGACTGATATTAGCATGATTTCTACTAGTATTTGCAATTCCTTGCATGATATTTTCAACATTACATGCATTCAGCTCAGAATATGCTAAGAATTTTCAGTTACCTACGAGTTGTCAGCATATTTCTCTGTTTCTGCTTATTATTTGTCATGATTTGCAGTTATGGAAGTGAATTTATGAAATTAAAATGGGAAAAGGGTTAGAGAATGAGATTGCCAAAACTACTTGACTTAGATCATTGATCCACATAAAAGCTCCCATACATGCAATGAAAAGAAGGAAACTAGAATCATACTTCACTAGGACATTCCACAAATCTGCATGATCCAGTGCAAATCTTCAAAGGAAAAGTTGACAACAATATGTAATGAAATGAAAGTGCTTCTATTTGAACACAGCAGTCACCAGTACATATCCAGAAATCAACATGAAGATTACTTAAGGTTTACAATCAAGATGTAATTTGAAGCTTCATATCCATTCAGTATGCTCAAGAACAGGTACATTTACAGTGATCTGAAGAAAGAACCTTGACATTTCAACAATTTAGTCTTCATTAGTCTCAGCAATTCGATCTCCTGTATTAAATTGGCTTGGTCTCATTTTGAATAAGTGACCTCCTCTCTTTTTATGACAAGTTCTGGCCCTTTTATAGAATAAAGGCCAAGAAAACAGTTACATTGATCCAATGATCTAGATCCTCTCAAAATAACCAACGGCCCAGATGAATAGCACGTGCCCTGCCAGGATGGCAAATGTACAGCTGGCATAGTATATTCCAGCATCTTTGTCCTGGTCCATCATCCAACTGGCAAATAGTGCATTTGACAATATCCTCCTCAGTGCTCAGGGTCATGTTGCCTCCACGTGCAACTTTGCAATTTTCATCTACAGTTCCAACAGCTTCGAGATTCCTGCAATAAACATACCAGAATTAAGCACAACATCATTTAAAAAAAACATAGCAGGAAGATAAAATTTACATTAAAATTAGGCTAAATGTGAAAACACATGCAATTGGGTTCCAAATTCGTAAAAAACAAACATTAAATGCATATACAGTGTTTGAAGCAATCGGGTCAACCATCGTTGACCAATGTCATGCTATCGGGCTCCAGAAAATAACTTTAAAACCTATCGCTCAGTTTGCCCGCACATTTCCTAGTATACCGGGTTGTAAATTTTCATGCATATGCCCTTTCAAATCCGTGGTTTGCATATCCGGGTGCATATCGGGTCAGCATCATATTTGCGCATATATCGGTGTGACCACATATGATTGGGATGACAAATCAAAACTTCACCGATGCCAAGAATCATACAGATGAACACTTTCATCGGGGAGAGAACGCCTGTCGGGGAGAGAAAACAAGACTCCACCGATGGTAAAAGCTAGGCTGATGGACTAACTTATTGGGTAGACAAGGCCCGACGGGGAGAAAATATCAAACAAGGTCGATGGACAAAGTCACATTGATGAGCCTTCATCGGGCAGACCATATATGATCGGCGAGACTATACAAAACTCCACCGATACTACAAACTATACCGATGCCCTTATCTCTGTCGACGATACACTTCCCATCGGTATGAAAATACAAGACTCCCCTGATATGACAATTCAGGCCGATATGTATCTACTTTAAAACCTTTTATCTTAGCCCGACGTATATAGAATTATATGTCCACTTGTATGCTTATGTAATGTATGTCGACATTGTATATAAGAAACATACAACAATTTTTCATCCTTAATAAACTTTTTGGGTCCAAAGTGCATGCATATTATCAATATGCAGGATATTAAGAAATATGATCTTCCTCATCGAATATCATGATGACGTCACCATCATATCTCGGGCTTCATAAAAATGCAAAAGATGACGTCACCGTCATATTGGTAAAATCAGGGGATATTTGTAATATCGGGTCACATTAGGAATATGATCCTCCTCATCAAATATCATGATGATGTCACTGTCATATTAATTCTTCGTAGCATGAGGATGAGTTGATGTCAGTGTCATATTAGCGCTAGGGCGATATTTGTAACATAGGGTCATATTTAAGATCAGGTGATAAATGTAATATGACTCTGGCGACTAAAGTAACCCTCCCTCGAAAGATCAGGATGATGATGATGATGGCGTCATCATCATGTCCGCACTGGGGTGATATTTAAAATATGATCCCCCTCCTCAACAACCAGGAAAATTAGGTTTGACCAATGCTTTGACCCGCCATAACTTTCATATTTGGTTGAATTTCAGGGTAATGCAAAAGGCAAACTTACATGGAATTTCATCCTCTTTCTCATGGTAAGCTTTATGAGGATAGATTCAGACTTTGGATTTTGGTTTAGATTTCAAGATCACAAATATACCTGACATTAGGCATATGCATACTAACTGATATGACTTTTACCACTACCGCCCAGAGCACAAAAGCAAGGGAACAAGCCAGCAAAGTTGGGTCCCTATTTTGCTAAGGTAAAATGGGGCATGTTGTGTAACCACACAACAGTACTGTGGAATAAATGGAAAGAGAGAAACAATGAAATGTTCCATGATAAGATGAGATATCTCATTGACTCATACATTGAGCTCATTATTTTTGATGTGGTTAACCAGGTTGTTGTTTGCTTGAAAATGTCAAAGGACAGATTCTTCATCCTGTTAAAGGAAAGACTGAGTCTTGTGTACAAAAAGGAGATAGTCAGTGCTCACTTTTGGCGCCATGGTAGAGACAATCTAGATCCTAACAGTTGAAGAACATTGAAGACTACCTCAAAGAGAAGAAGATAGAGAAACTAGTGATGACTGACAAGATAAGAGAGAAGAAGAGATATGGATAACGTGATACCCAAGAGTACATTCCATTAGTTAAAGACTTAGCACCTGAAGATGAAGCTGACCCGATGATTGGGACCTTCCATGAACTGGACTACTATGAGAATGACAACAATAAAAAATGTTGTTGGGAATGATGCTTTGATCAGATCTAAGATACACTTATATCATTTTGATAGCTTGTTTATATACTAGTTAATATTGTGAAGACCATAAAAGGTTGAATGATGCTTTTTTTATGGTGATTTCTATAAGCAACTGATGGACTTTTGATTGATTAGTGGTCTCCACCTCTTACTGTATCCTCTCTTTTTAGTAATCAATGGTAAACGATCCTTAAAATAAAAAAAACACGCGCATGCATGTAGAACATAAAGAGAACTAAAACGTTACTATTTACCTATAACGCTGAATTGGAACCATGTCCTCAGGACTTAAGTGTCTAGTGTAAATTGGTAGATAATACCCCCTCTTACTGGAATTATGGGACACCACAAAACAACTGTATGGTTGTCTAATTTCAACACTTAATACCTAAACAAGTATTACTTAAACAAACTATCCCACAAAGTATAATGGCACATGCCTTATTATTATACTTTCCAGACTACCCTTCGAGATTGCACACACACTCAAACCCGTAGTGAAGAGTATAAGGCATGCGTCCATACAAACGGGGGAAGCACCAATGGTCTGACCATCTAAGTTGCTTCACAACTCTTAATATGCTCCTAATGTGCAGTGACACCACTGTAGCTTGGTAATTTGCATTTTTTATTTCTCTTTTCAAATCTTATACACATGGCATCTTGTACTTGCATCCAAGTATGGAATATAGGTCAATGTATCGCCCACAAGTTTGTAACAATCCCTTTGAGAGAGTAAACCAAGGTGGCTATGCTCTTGTCCTCTTGAGGAAATTATATCTCCATCTCTCTAAGGAATTTTGAATACTTCCATCCCCTTGATACTTTAGTGGGTTGGTAGTGCTCATTTTTCCTACACACCTCACATACTTCTTCTTGGGAAGGCTTTAGACCCAGGGTGCCGAGTGCTTGTTTGCTTGAATGGTTCCACAATCCTGTCCAACTAACTCATAAGATCCATGTGTCCAATTATCTCAAGCAACACTTGTGGTGTTGGATATAGAATTGGTGTCATCCCAATGCAAGACACTATAAAGTGTAAAGTCCAACTGTTCCATGCCTTGAGTAGCGATGTTATAGTTACTCTCCTCATCATTGGAAATGGATTTAACATAGGGAATCCCATTATCACCATCCAAAGGAATGAATACTCTCTGACTACTATTCTCAAAGCTGATATAACACCTTTTTAACTTTAGATCAATGTTATTAGTGTAGCACCATGGTCTACCCAACAAGGCTAGGAAGTTGTTTGCTTCAGCTAGATCTATGACCTCAAAGTCTCCTTCTAAATAGACTCCCATGATACTAGTGGTGGCTCCCTTTAGAACCCCAATAGTTAGGGCACATGTCTTATTATCCATGAATAAAACATGAGGGGAGGGTTGAAGTGCTGGGTGCCCCATCCTATTACAAGCATCAACTATCAAGATGTTTACTTTAGCACCGGTGTCCACTAGGATATCTTTAATGGTCCATCCATCAATGGCTACATCAACCACTATCTCCTAATCATACTTTGCACTCTGGGTGGATTTGACCTCTTGATCACATGCACACACCGATTTTATTATCTAAGGCTATTTGCTTGAATTGTTGGGAAAGCCATTGCTTGAGTAATAAGAGTATACCTTCCACGTGTAAGAGCTAACACATCTCCTAGATCTCATCCTTTTCATCATTAACTTCTGGGATGGGCAAATCTTGGTGACACATTCATGCCTCCTCCTTCAGGAATGCAATCTCTCCTTGGAGCTCTCGAATGAAACTCATAGTCTCAAGTAGGATTTCATTCTATTGGTGACTATTAGGGTAACTCAGCAAGTGGTCATTCCTCATGCCATATGGTATCCACAAGATTATTTGTGGTGCATGTGTAGGATGTAGAGACACACATGGTGGTGTTAATTCTTGGCCCATATCTAATGAAGGGAACGACAAGATTTAACTTCCAAGATAGAGATCAGGGCACTCTTTGATCTTGTGTTCTCCTTAGCAAGACACACAGGTGGGAAAGACATATCAATCTCATTGATAGTGATCTAGGGAACCACACTTGTAATAGGTGTGAGGTGGGAATATACCACTTTCACATCCTCCTTGCCCTTGGCTTGATCACATGCTTCCACTCTAGCCTTCCAAGAGGATTCCCACTATTTCTTGGCGAAGTCTTAGGGTGTTAGCCTCATGGATCTAGATGATAATCCTGTAATCCTTAGTGTTGTGGGTGTGTGCATCACAAATCTTGCAATAGCAAGATATCTTGGTCTAGGTGGCATGCTATAGTAATGGACAACTCCTCACATCATGGTCATCCCTACATCAAAGTGATAATCCCCATGTCAATGCTTCCAAATGCTTCACTGTGAAGTATTTCCTCCAATGCTTCTCATGGGTCTATGAAAGTCTTGTGTGAGAGGGTGTATCAAAAGGGAAACAACAAACACCCAACAATCCATTAAGCATGTTGGGAAGGGTGAATTTTGTAGGACAATTTAGATATTAGGGACTTGAACCAAGCATAATAGACATGCACACTCTCATCCAACTCCTTCTTATCGTCCTTCAGAGCTAAGATACTCTATTGTTCAAACTCTAGGTTATCAAATTCATTCATAAAAGTATCCTTTAATTGGTCATAATCCACAACCACTTGTTGCATATTGTACTTTCTATACCAAGTATGGGCACGGTCCATGAGGGTAGTAACCCTTTTGGAGTAATGACCTGATGAGTGCCAGGTAGCACCCATGAAATACACCTTTTTACCCCTCTTTTTCTCCCTTCTTATTCCATTGTCCTGACGACCACCAAAATAAACTAACAAGATTGTTCTAATGATGATTAATAAGAGCTGAATTACTTAGAATCATGATTTGTGATTGAAGGACTAATGTGCATTGAATTGATGGAAACATGCAAAAATCTTCTCTTTTTGAATCAATAGGTGCAGGTGTTCGGATAGATAATTTTGTGCATCTCCAAAGATAGTCCTAATGATCTCTCAAGCTGACATCAGAATGCCATGACTGGTCTCCAATGTTCCAATTTGAATGAAGAGATTTTGGGATAAGGAGGTGAACCATCTCCGGA
This sequence comes from Cunninghamia lanceolata, assembly GCA_027924645.1. Classification (NCBI taxonomy): domain Eukaryota; kingdom Viridiplantae; phylum Streptophyta; class Pinopsida; order Cupressales; family Cupressaceae; genus Cunninghamia; species Cunninghamia lanceolata. The sequence continues at coordinate 1,448,445 of BSBN01001722.1, read as the reverse complement.
GCTGGACTGAAGTCACAAGCATCTCCGGAGCTGAACAAGGTCACAAACATATCTCTGGAGCTACAGACAGGAACATACATCTCTGGCGCCTCTTTAGAATAGTGCAGATTTCTAGTACAGTTGTCGGTCAGACACTTCTAGTGGTGATCGAGATGCTCCCGATGTTACTTAAATCATCACCTGAGTAATTAAGGGCAGTCTATAGTTAACTGCTAGAATTTTTTCTCTTTTTGATTTTGCATGATTTATTGATAAACTGATTTAAATACCTATATTTCAGGGCCTTGCTGCCCAAGTGTATTTAAAAACTAAGACTCAAATTTAGTATGGACTGCTATTCCACTAAATCTATTTTTTTGCATGGATATTCATTCTGTAGTTAGACTGTTAGTAGAATAAAGAGATTGATGTTATCTCTTAGACGAACTAGTAGAATAGGGTGAGTGATCTCTCATCACATATTGAGATATAAATTTACAAAAGTAGCAGCAGAAAGGACAATGATTATTTTCTTATTTCTGTAACCTTATTTTGATATAGACATTTTCTGAATACAAAGCGGATGGAATTGGACTGAATTGAGTTGTGATATTATTCTCTTGTGCTGATTCTTTACTTTGGTTTTCAGCCCCAAGGGTGTGGAGCAAGGGCCCACTCTCACCACTAAGGCAGAAGGCTAGTACTATCATTTTTGTTATTTCAGATTCTGTTTAAAGAGATAGTTACTATTTTCATAGATAAATGCATGTTTCCATTGGAAGGAGTAATATAGATTTACTTTAAGCAATTCATTGTTCGGTTTTGTTTTCAATATTCTTAGAATTCATTTCACAATAGATAGATCAGTAATATTAAGTTTCTTTAATCAGTAAAGATCATTAGAGTTAGTTGGATAAAACTAGGCAACTTTAGGATTCCTGATTGCAGATAGCCATGGACACAGCCCTAGATTTGACACTTGAAATATGATTAAATGATAAGGTACAATGACCCTTGTCATCTTTGGCACCGTTGCTGGGGATTTTGTGTTAATTAGGAAAACTTAGCTAACAGTTTTATGATAGATCTGTATGGGTAGAGCTAGGGATTCAAAAGGAAGATATATAAAATAGACACCCCATCAAACTATAGGAGAAAGCAGTGGGGTGGCACAAGATCTTGTTGAAGAGAGACATCTAGAACCTACCTTGGAAGCTGCACCTAAAATTAATAATCCTTTCAATCCTCGAAATCTTCCACTCGCTGACTATATCCAAGAATTACAACAAAAATTCCAAGTAGATCCTTTGATAGAACCTAATTTCCTAGAACCTCAAAGAGAAGAACCAATACTAGACATGGATGACAATTGTGATAATCATGAAGTGGGGGAAAATCAGCCTCCAAGAACCTTCCCATATCCCATTGTTCTGGCTGCTGGAGATAATGCCCCTATGAAAAATATTTGACCTACAAACTTGCCAAATTTTAGGGGTCTTGCTTCTGAGGATCTAGATTAGTTTTTGTTTGAATTCAAAGTGGTATGCCAAACTTATGATTATGGATCAAATAATCAAAAACTCAAACTGTTTCCCTCAACCCTAAAGGATTATGTAATGAGATGGTTTATGGGCCTGCCCCAAAACTCCATCCATTCCTGGGATCAGATGGAGACATAATTCTTGGGAAAATACCAGAACTACTGTAGAGTTAGTGATAAGAATGAGGAATTATTCAAAATTAAACAGAGAGAAGAGACCTTAGAGGATTATGTGGATAGGTTCAACTTTGCTTTGAGAAGATATGGCAACCCTGTAAATCATTCTTTGGCCAGAACCCTGTTTGTAAAAGGATTAGACAAGGAATCAAAACAGGCACTGGATCTGATGGGAAAAGGGAATATCAACAAAATGGATATGCCTGTTATAGAAGAACTCTGCAGGAACTATTCCAGAACCCAAGATGGAGTGAGAACACCCAAATCTTTCAAAGGGAAGAATGAAATAGGACAGTTAATGGAGGAAATTACAAATTTTAAAACATATATTCTAGTCCAACTAAATACCACATTAGATGGGATTCAAGCAAAAACTAGAACAAATGATCAGGACAGAACAACTAAACCACTCTCCATCTATTGTCCTAGGTGTAGAAACAAACATATGTTGAGAGAATGCCTTTTAGATAAAGTAGAGATCTGCCAGATCTATGATAGGGAACATCCTACCAGTCAATGCAGACAACTTCCAGCCTTAAAAAGGCTAAGTAAAAAGAATTCCATTATAGAGGAGGAGTTGAACTATGTATGACAAAAACAAGCTAGAAATTTCCCTTATAATCAGTATCCAAACCAGACTTCTTACAGGGGTCTTTCTAATTGGGGAAATAATCAATGGAATCCAACTTGGCATGGGCCTTAGAATAATCCTCCTTGGGGACAACAGGATTGGCCAAATCAACAATGGCAAAACTAACATTGAGAAAATCAGCCCTGGGGAAATCAACAATGGCCACTACAATTTGGATCACAAAATATGCAGCCTCATTGGGGTCCTCAACAGGGATATAATCAATAGTACCAGGGACAACCTAGACATTTCCAACCTCAACAACAAGCATTGCTAATTGGACCCCCCAACACACAAGGTTAGTCACAAAATGAACCAGTTAGCCAACCACCCTTACTAGCTCAACCTATACCAAACCCACAGAATAAGCAGGGAACAACCATTTACATGACAGAACAAGAAAATATGGCTGGAATTAATGCTATATATTCCAATAATCTCCAATTGCGTTATGGGAAAGCACTTCCAAGACCATCTCCTCCAACCATAGTTGAAGTAACCAATGATGAGGAACCTGAAAATCCATCTACTCAGCTTCCAGAGGAGATTACTACTGAAATAGTGCTAAAAGAATCATCCTTGGATAACTCCAGAGATCCTCCTAAAAGAATGACTCCAGAGAGCATCCCTAGAAACATTTCTGATAAAAACTCTGGAGATGGAAAAATTGGCACCATACCTAAAACGTCTTAAACAACATGTTCCCCCAAAAAAATCTTACAAAAACAAGTTCAATCTACCTTGGAATCAGAACTGTTACAAGAAATTAGACAACTAAACATTGAAATTCCACTCCTCCAAGCAATCAGAGATGTACTTGAACTTAATCAATTCATCAAACAACATTGTGTCAAGACCCAGGGAAGAAAGAAGAACTTTCCCTCAACTATCTAGGTGGAAGGAAAAGTATTAGACCTCCTAATGGGAGAAGTGCTCCTCCCAAAATATGGAGACCCTGGAAATCCTGTCATGATTGTTTATATCTCAGGGGTAGAAATTTCAAATGTTTTGGTTGATCTGGGAGCAGCAATAAACGTAATGACAGTTCATACAATGGACAAATTAGACTTAACAGGTATCCAATCCATCTCTACAATCCTTCAACTTGCTGACCAGTCAGTAGCTATTCCAAAAGGGGTGATTACTGATGTTTCAGTTGTGATAGAATAATGGGAATTCCCAGTAGACTTCTTGATATTAGAGCCAATAAATTAGATAAATACTTATCCATTGATATTAGGAAGACCATGGCTGTCTATAGTAGCAACATCTATTGATTGTCGAACTGGGGATATGGTCATTTTTAATGGGATAGACTTGAAGAAAATATCTTTGTATCCTCCAGCTAAGCCATCAATACATTATACAGGAAGGGTATGGGTGGATGAACTGGATAACATGGAAAATAATGCCTCAGTCGCTATGGTTACCATCAAAGAACATTTGGGTGAGTTAGAAGAAGAAATTCACTATGATATAACTGAAGATATCACCCACATTCTTATTAATGAGGATATAATGGAGCTAGCCCAAGATTCAGGGAGGGAACTTCTCATTTTTGCTCATTGTACCTTAGCAAATATCATTCCTTGTGGAGAAACCTTTTACAGAGACTTAGCCACATTCCACATGCTGCTTCCACATTCTTGCCCCCTCAATACCATGACTCCAGTATATGGATTGATTACATCTATGGATCAGATCACAAACCAGGTTATGATTCTACCTAGGAAAACACTGAATATCAACACCCAGTTAGCAGAAAAATAGGAGGAAGAACTCATCAAACTCCTAATTTCCCATTCAGCAACTTTTGCTTGGGAATACCAAGATATGAAGGGCATCCCTCCTAAGATCTATACTCATCATATATACACTGAAGATGTCAAACCTATCAGACAACCCTAGAGAAGACTGAATCCTGCTTTGAAAGACATTGTTAAGATTGAGATAGAAAAATTGTTGCAAGCAGGGTTTATATATCCAATCTCAGACAGTCAATGGGTCTCGCCCTTAGTCATAGTGCCTAAAAAGAATGGGAAATCGAGAGTGTGTATTGACTATAGGGAGCTAAACAAAGCTACAAAAAAGGACTACTTTCCCTTACCATTCATTTACCAAGTGTTGGACAACCTTACAGGGAGAAAGTATTTTTATTTCCTAGATGGGTTCAGTGGATACAATCAAATCCAAGTAGCACTTGAAAATCAAGATAAAACCACTTTCACTTGTTCTTCGGGAACTTTTGCCTACAAAGTTCTTCCATTTGGACTATGTAATGCTCCAGCTACATTTCAGAGGCTTGTTTTAGCCATCTTTGTTGAACTAGCTAATGAGTGCATGGAGGTCTATATGGATGACTTTACTGTGTATGGGGAAAACTTTGAAGAAGCTCTCATAAACTTGGAAAAGGTACTAAAATGTTGTGAAAAGAATCAATTATCCTTGAGCCATGAAAAGTGCTTCATGATGGTAGAGGAAGGAATTGTATTGAGACACCACATTTCAACAAATGGGATCAAAGTAGATCAAAACAAAATAGAAGTGATCCAACAGTTGCCTTCACCTAAAAATCAGACAGACGTTAGAAGTTTTCTGGGTCATGCAGGCTACTATAGAAGATTCATAGAAAATTTCAGCAGGATAGCTGCTCCTCTGTTTACCCTACTTAACAAAGACACAAAATTCTTATGGACAGAGGATTGTCAATCAACATTTGAAACCCTAAAAGAGAAGCTTACTTTCACACATGTTTTGAGAGGACCTAATTGGACTCTACCATTTCACATACAAACTGATGCTTCTAATGAGTCCATTGGGGTAGTCTTAGGACAAAAGGAGGAAGGAGAAAGTATGCATGCCATCCATTACATCAGTAAAAACCTTACCTCTGCAGAAAGAAACTATACCACAACTGAAAAAGAATTCTTGGCAATCATCTATGCTATAAACAAATTCAGGCATTATATCATTGGATACAAAATATTTGTACATACTGATCATGCAACCATAAAATACTTAATGAATAAGCCAATAGTGGGTGCAAGGATAATTAGCTGGTTATTGCTGTTGCAGGAATTTGACATTACCATAGTTGATAATCCAGGCAAATTTAATTTGGTTGCTGATTTTCTGTCAAGATTGCATACAGGTGGAGAGAACCAACCAGTGGAGAATAGATTCCTAGATGAACATCTTTTTGCTATCTCCTCTACTGCACCTTGGTTTGCTGACATAGCTAATCTCTTAGCTATAGGCTTGTATCCTTCCCATTTTACCTCAAAATAAAAGAAACACTTACTTAAGGAAAGCTTATCTTACAAATGGTTAAATGGTTTGCTATTTAAATGTGGTCCTAACTTCATTTTGCATAGGTGTTTAAAAGATGATGAAATTTTTGATGTCTTAAGGGCATGTCATGATGAACCATCTGGTGGGCACTATTCCTCACACAGAACCATCCACAAGATTCTGGGAGATGGTTACTACTGGCCCTCTATTCATAAGGATACCAAGAAGTATGTACAGTAGTGTGACCAATGCCAAAGGATGGGATAGGCAACTTTCACTAGGAGATGTTACTGCATCCCCAAGTAATGATGGAGGCATTTGAATAGTGGGGTCTAGACTTTGTGGGACCAATTTCTCCACCATCATCAGGCAAAGAGTACATCCTTGTATGCATGGACTATGTCACTAAATGGGCTAAAGTGCAGGCATTGCAATTGCAAGAGAAGAGAAAGTTTTTGATTTCCTTTATAATAAGATTTTCTTGAGGTTTGGAGCCCCAAGATCCATAGTTTCAGACAGAGGACCTCAGTTTACTTCACAGGTAATCAGAGCATTCACAGATTTATATCAAGTCAAGCACAGGAAATCTTCACCTTACCATCCTCAAGCCAATGGATAGGTAGAGGTGACTAATAGGAAACTTGAGAACATTCTGACAAGGACAGTGGCAATAAATAGAAAAGATTGGGCTAACAGATTACCCGAAGCAGTTTGGGCTTACAATACCACTTGGAAGTCCACAACAAAATTCTCACCATATGAATTAGTCTATGGAAAGAAACCCATTCTATCTATAGAATTTGAGCTCTAGACACTTAAAACTGCATTAGATATTGGTCTACCATTGTCTATAGCCCAACAAAATAGAATTCTTCAGCTCAATGAGTTAGATGAAATCCAGACAGAAGCCATTTAGGAAACAGAACTGGTTCAGTATTAGAGGAAGCAATGGCATGACCAACACATCAAGAGAAGGACATTTCAGCAAGGTGATTGTGTTCTCCTATATGATTCTAAGTTCAAGGAGTTCAAGGGAAAGCTACAGACTCATTGGATGGGTCCTTACCAGATTAAGGAAGTTTTTGAGAATGGAACAGTGCTGCTAAAACCCATTGATGGAAGCACTAACACATTCCTAGTAAATGGCCACAAAATTAGACTCTATAAGAGGCCATCCACTAAGGAAGAGTTCATCAAAGACTTGTGCTTGGTTACAAGGGACACATCCTCTGTCACAGATTTGGACTGAAAAAAAAATAACAAAAAAACAAAAGGAAAAAAAAAAGAGAAGAGAAGGTTGAAAACCAGCAAATGGCGGCCTTCTTAAAAAAGAGAGAGGAAGATAGAAAACCAATAAATGGCTATCTTTCTCAACCAAGGGGATTGAAAACCAGCAAATGGTGGTTCCCTTCTTCATGTCAGATGAGAATTATCAAGCTATGGAGGTGATCAGGTGCCAGAAGTTACTCAAACACACCTCCAGTGCTCGCAAATAAGGAGCACCTCCGGTGCTTCACAAACTTGGAGCACCTCCAGCGCTCCACCAATAAAGAGCTATTCATGAATATAATAAATTGGGAGGGGACCCACCTCTCCAGGAAATAAAGTAGAGATGTCATTTGATGAGGTCATCATGACTCATCCTCCACTTTATGACAAGGACAAACATGATGTTAGCATGCATATCATCGACAATTGAGAAAAAGGTCATTACTCTCATGTGCAGGTACTCACAAAGAACTGCGCTGATGTCACCTAAAAAGATGACATTCTCAAACCACTCAGCGGACATGATTGCACGGAATGAGACAACAAGGATGCTGCCGCCATTTCGAAGCCATGTAGAAGCTGCTCGTGTGCCAAGTCACATCTAGTCTCATCAAAGCCGTGGCGTTGCAGCCAGGTACATCAGGCCATCATCATCAAGATTGGTTCAGGTACTTCTCTTTAATTAAGCATTAGTTAGTAACTATCTTGTTATTTCTATTTTTGGGTGTCGTTATTATGACATGTCCTCCTGCCATTATTTCCTTTCTCCTCATGCATGTCACCATCTTTGCTACACTGTCACCATGTCTACGGAGTGTCCCACACCATGCTGCAATTATGACCGCATAGGCACTCTAACCGGTTTTAAATTCCTTTTCCATAGTCCAAGCCAGTAAACGACTTGACATAATAACCCTCATTCAAAACTACAAAATACCCTAAAGAACAGAGTTAGCTGATACAGTCCTCCGAAGCCTACAGAGTTAAAGGAGGAAGAACAAACTACATAGAAAAAGTGAGGGAGAATTTTAACACAAAAGGTGGAAAAAGGACTTAGAAATGGGGATTAAGAAGAAATTAGAGCCATAAAGTATAACCGGTCTTTTGCAGGATGATGTTGTGGCAGACATTCGTAGAAATGCAAGATGGCTGGAGTTTCTAGAAAATTTTGAAGGGTTTCAAGAGGATATTGTTGATGACTTCTTAATAAACCTGAGGGACAATCAGACAGTTGTAAGGGGAGTTCAAGTCAATCTCTCTGCAACCACTATCAATCATATTTTTGGGTTCCTTGAACAAGGTGAGAGCTTCTACCATCTAAAAACTTTATATGCTGATTTGATTAGAAATTTCTCTGTAGAAGGTGAACTTGCAATACAGCTACATTTGAAAATGAACGAGGTTAAGGGAATTCTTAGGTCATCACTTCCAAACCCATAGCAATCTGTAGCTCTATGGTTGATGAAATATTTCACATGTGATGGTCAATTTTCCTTAGTTCTAGGACCAATAATGAAAATGTTGATTTTTCTGAGGCATGGAAATGCACATCCAGAACTTAGCATAAATCTTCCAAACTTCTTGTACTCTACCATTAGGGAAACTGCAGACAAGTACCAACAAGGAAAAGGTCCTATGAAACACCATGGCCTCATTTTTCTGGTAGTAAAACATCACTTTTTATCCCAAGTTGATGGGGAAACATTATGGCAATCATTTTTAGATAAAAAACCCCCAGACAAAGAACCAGAGAGGATTCAAGAAGTGGGTGAGGCTTCCTCTAGCCAACAAGAAGAGGAGGCAGAGCCTTCAACTTCCTCTGCAGCTATTGAGAAAGGTAAAAAGTCCTCACTGGAAGCAACTTCATCTGCTACCCCTATTTCTGACAAGAAGAGGAAAGGAAAAGAAATTAGAGAACCTGTTGTTGAGCACACACCATATATGACTCACTCAACAAGGAGAAAAATGACCTTCGCTGAGGAATCTACTCCAACAAGACCAACAAGGGAAAGCTAAGGTCAGAAAACAAAGAGAATTTCAAAGAAAATTGACTCTGACATACATTACTGGGCTGAAGAACCATCCCATGACTCAGATGACATTCCTCTCATAAGAAAAAAGAAACAAAGAGAGGTTTCTCTTGAGCCATCTATTCATCTAAGTCCAACTTCACAACATTCTCCTGCTCTGGAGTTAGAACAAAAAGAAACTTATACCATTTCCTCTAATTCTGAGGATGATATACCTGCTCTAGAAATACCTGCTCCACTGGTGCTACAGAGAAGCAAAAGGAAAAGGTAGCTTACCCAAGCTGAAAAAGATACTACTCTCCTAGCTAAAGTTCTTTTGGGTTTCAGAACTTCTGAGGAAAAAGCTGGGCCTTCATTAGTACCAGCAATTGCAGAAGAAACTCAAGAAGGAACTCAGGATAGGGAGGCTACATGGGAAGTTGAATCAGAGCAAAAGGATGCAGCTGGTAGTGAAGAGCCAATAGCCATGAAAAACCCTGATGTAGAGCAAACAAGAGAAGAAATAGGAACTTGTTCTCACCCCTCTGACCAAGAGGATATTGAAATTTCAAAAGAACAACAGATGTTAGAAGAGATTGATAATCTGAAAAGATTATTATGGGGGAAGAACCAGATTATTACTGACTTCAAGAATGTCATGAAAGAAAAAGAAATGGAGCAAAATTAGGTGATTGAAGGGCTGCAAGTAGAGCTCCAGAGTAAACAACAAATAATTCAGGAGAAGGAAGCAGAATTGGAAGCCCAGGAGACTGAGACAACTAAAATCCTTAAGGAAAAGGAGGTAGAGGTAGTAAAGAACATTTCTAATCTTACCAAGGCCAGAGACAATAGTCTCACAATAATTGTAGTACAATAATTGCAGCACTAATTGAGAAAGTACAGAGCCAAGATAAATAATTGACTTGGGCCAACAATAAAATAGATGACCAGGAGGAATATATTCATGAGTTAGTTGGCCCAGGGGCAACCATGGAACAAGAGGTACAAATAGATCCATATGTGGGCCCAATCCCAATTGATATTCCTAAGGCCTTGTTCCATTAGGAAAGGAGATGTAGAGAATATGAGGCTTCTAAGCCTATGCTGTAATTACAGAGGGTAGTTATTGCCATGTCAAAAAGAGTAGAAATCCTGGAAGAAAAAGTCATTCAGGTGGCTTCCATTTCATCTGAAATCCTGTCTTGCAGGCCCACAAGTGGAAGTTATGCTATGTTCTTACAAAAGAGAGTTCTGCAGAGAAAACTGTCTTTGGTCCTATCTGATCTTACTAAGAATACAGAAACAGGGGAGAGGTTCATGGAAGCATATATGAAAAGTTCTGATGAAGACAAAAAATTTCTGTGTGACTTGTATTTGCATGGTTTCTGTGTAGATGATATGACCTTCATTATCAACTATTTTGTAGGGGAATGTCAACTAAAGGCATTTATGTCACTGATGAGAAATCATCAGATTTGGAATGAGAGAATGGAGGCTCATCTCAATAAGGATATAGAAACAAGTCTTTTCATCAGAAAAGAATGTCCAAACCCTCATGCTTTTAAGGTCCAATTTAGGGCATATGTCTACCACCCAGAAAGTAAGACCAAGCTTTTGCCATTGTATCTAAAACATCTTCAGGAGTGTTCCATTGATTTTGGTCTTTTTATGAATAGTTCAGCTAATCAAGTGCTTGCAATGGCAAAGAAAAGGTGGAACATTTTAACTTCAGAGCAGAAAATGAGAGAGGTGGTTTCCCCTGCCAATCTAAGGTTGTTTATGAGGAAGGTTAGGTTAATATCCAAAATGATGGATAAATACCAATAGGAATGGATAGGTGGTCAGTTCAGACCCCCTCTCATCATTGAGCTACTACCTGTCTGGGCTGAGCAAATGGAAGATGATAAATTATAGGAGTGGATGAAGCAGGTTGATCAGTACAGGGGAAGTGGTAATACAGACCGCACCACTTGGACTACCTATGCACAGGACTACAGCTTGACTAACAAGATATTCCACTAGAATAAGTCTAGATTGTGAGAAGCAGGACGACCTGCTAATCCTTAAGTACAGGGGGATGATGAGTGCCAGGTAGCACCCATGAAATACACCTTTTTACCCCTCTTTTTCTCCCTTCTTATTCCATTGTTCTGATGACTGCACCAAAATAAACTAACAAGATTGTTCTAATGATGATTAATAAGAGATGAATTACTTAGAATCATGATTTGTGATTGAAGGACTAATGTGCATTGAATTGATGGAAACATGTAGAAATCTTCTCTTTTTGAATCAATAGGTAGAGGTGTTCGGATAGATAATTTTGTGCATCTCCAAAGGTAGTCCTAATGATCTCTGGAGCTGACATCAGAATGCCACGACCGGTCTCCAATGTTCCAATTTGAATGAAGAGATTTTGGGATAAGGAGGTGAACCATCTCCAGAGCTGGACTGAAGTCACAAGCATCTCCGGAGCTAAACGAGAAGGTCACAAACATATCTCCGGAGCTACAGACAGGAACATACATCTCTAGCATCTCTTTAGAACAGTGCAGATTTCCAGCACAGCTGTCGGTCAGACACTTCCAGTGGTGATCGGGATGCTCCTGATGTTACTCAAATCATCACCTGAGTAATTAAGAGTAGCCTATAGTTAACTGCTGGAAGTTTTTATCTCTTTTTTATTTTGCATGAGTTATTCATAAACTGATTTAAATACCTATATTTCAGGTCCTCGTTGCCCAAGTGTATTTAAAAACTAAGACTCGGATTTAGTATGGACTGTTGTTCCACTAAATCTATTTTTTTGTATGGATATTCATTTTTTAGTTAGACTGTTAGTAGAATAAAGAGATTGATGTTATCTCTTAGATGAACTAGTAGAATAGGGTGAGTGATCTCTCATAACAGATTGAGATATAAACTTACAAAAGTAGCAGTAGAAAGGACAACAATTATTTTCTAATTTTTGTAACCTTATTTTGATATAGACATTTTCTAAATACAAAGAGGATGGAATTGGACTAAATTGAGTTGTGATATTTTCTCTTATGCTGATTCTTTACTTTGGTCTTCAACCCTAAGGGTGTGGAGCAAGGGCCCACTCTCACCACTAAGGCAGAAGGCTAGTACTGTCATTTTTGTTATTTCAGATTCTGTTTAAAGAGATAGGTACTGTTTTCATAGATAAATGCATGTTTCCATTGGAAGGAGTAATATAGATTTACTTTAAGCAATTCATTGTTTAGTTTTGTTTTCAATATTCTTAGAATTCATTTCACAGTAGATATATCAGTAATATTAAGTTTCTTTAATCAATAAAGATCATTAGAGTTAGTTGGATAAAACTGGGCAACTTTAGGATTCTTGATTGCAGATAGCCATGGACACAACCTTAGATTTGACACTTGAAATATGATTAAATGATAAGGTACAACAACCCTTGTCATGACCCCTTTCACGAACCGGATCAACTTGCATTTGTGAACATGATCAACCACATTTTCCACCCAATGGTATTATAGAAGACATAGCAATATCTCATATAAGTATTGTGAGGTAATGTTGGTAGGTGTAGGCCCAATTATACTTGAAGTCTATCCTACACTAGAGGTTGGGTTCCCTACACTTATAGTCATGAGAGGTAATGTTCTAGTAGGGGTGGTGCTTGTGGTTGTTGAACATAATAGGGTGCTGAGAAGGGGGGTGAATTAGTACACTTAAAATTTTTAATCAAACATTTGTTGATAAAATCGAATAACCTTGAAAACATAAGGGAAAGCATACAATTCAAGAGTCAACACATAACACTAGTGTTTTTACTTGGAAAACCCTAAAACAAAGAAAAACCACAGTGAGTATTAGCTCACAATATAATATGCTCACTGTAAAAAGATATTACAACATTGTTTTAAGGCTTCAACCCAAGTAAGCTACTACTCCCTAATTTACAACTTTGATTAGGGTTACAACCCAAGGAAGCTACTACTCCCTAAATGTTTAGCTCACTACTATTGGATTTTCAATGATGATATAAATATAAGAACTGCTATAGAGAACACATTTGTTGTATGCTAATGGTGCAGTTTGCTATTCTTTCTGAATACATATCTTCAAATTGATTATGTGCATTTCATATCTTCCCTCTACTCTATTATATTCACCTTCACCTTGATTACATTTCAAATGAATTATATCTTCCATATATATCCTCTACAACACCTTGAAACATTGATTAGGTTGACATCAAGATCAATATTGAATGTAGCATGTAACTTGTCATTGGTTAGCCTCAACACATTCAAAATGATAAGAAAACTTGTTGCAGACCTCAGGGCATTATGAAAATCATTAGATACATCTTTCCATACTTTCTAGACTTGAAGAAACTAGTCAGGAGCCTCTACATTCATCTGGTACTTAACCAGTCGACTCATACTGCTTAGCACTATTAACTGTTCACCTTTCCAATACTGCGGAGAAGCAAAAAACTCAATGCCAACCAAGGATTCAATCATACAAGAGCTCAACATCATCCATACACCTTACTGGAGAAGTATCATACCAAACTATGCATCCGCAAGACAAGAAATATATCTATCTGTAGAGAACAAAGTCTTCCAGACCTTGTGTAATGCTTCACATCCCAAGATATGATGTTGTGGTGTAGCACAAGCCTAAAACCTTTTGGGAATGATCATACACATAAATGTATGCTACTTACTAGATCCGTACACCTATTTCTGAAGATACCAGAGGAATTCAACAAATGACTTGGGTACCTAGAGTTCCGGAGGACAGGTATACTTAAACATTACTTGCTTATCTTTGCGGACCACCAGAGCACTTGAAACTTCATCAAAGCATATGTAATACATGTCTTATTTATTCTTCAGAACTGCATGACAAACAAATCTCTTCTGGAGGAATGTGGAGCATTCCATTGTCTCCCCATTACTTCTTTGCTCTGTCTAAGTGATGGCCAATACATTGTTCCTTGTAAATTTTCATGGTGACAATGTGAGGAGCTAAAATCTTGGATATATCATGTCAGTACATATCAGAATCTATCATGAGAACCGCATGGCTAAATCTTTCTTTGTAGAGAAGTGCGGCCCAATTCAAGTTGACTTTGCCTTAGGATGTGTATTGTGAATGCCTTAGTCAATTTTCTACTTCTTACCCTTGAGTGTGGTACTCTCAACTAATGAGATATGTAATTGTGTCTGTAGGAGCCATGCAAGGATATGAGTGTTTACCTCTGCATCATGTTCAAGCCCAAAACTGATCCATACTTAGACTATTTTCTCTTCTCCTGGATTGATTTACCTTGACCATACTGATTCTTCCCTTGTACAAGTTTGTATATGCATTTCCATCTATTATGTTGACATCAATGTGTACTATGTTGACATCAATGACAACACATATTGCCAACAATCTCCCCCTTTGTCATTGATGGCAACATATACTCCCCCTTAGACATATGTTTCTCTCCCCCTTTGACATCAAGGACAAAGGGATTGATAACCTTTGTATCAATCCAAAAACTATATGTACTCCCCCTTACAAAAATATATCTAAACAATGCTCTCCCTGACTGTGTTATTTAGTTACAAAATTGTACTCTTGAAAACCAAAATGGTACATCCACTCTACTCAATATCTCTACAATACTATATACAAAAAAAATTGTTCTAACAACTCACTTGGATGGGATAATGGATTTGTAAATTATCTTGAGTTGTTGAACAGTTGTGGTCTAGATGACACATTCTGAGCATTAAAGGATTAATTAGAAAAATCTCAATGAAGAAATAAAACTTTCATCACGCACACAAATATACAACACAAGTGCATTTTGGAGAAACCCTCAACTATGCAAATAATCCATGAAGAATGAGCTATGCTCCTCATGCCATTAATCTACATTCATACATGTGTATACATCACCTCACTAGGATTTATAAAATCTCTACCTATAGTACTAAGCTCCATCACATCAATAGATTATTCTAAAAATGAACACAACCTATAACTCCTCTTACAGTTATGGAAAATGAAAGAATTCACTCCATGCATAGGTTCTAGTGTCAACATGTAGAAGTCCAAAACTTGTTGTATTATCCCCATTGGCTCAGTATGAAAGCTCTATTGATAAGGGGAGGTTTGTAGAGTCTTCCCTACATCTCCAACAACATACTCTCCTCTAATATTGGCAACCTCCACCTCTATCAACTAATTTCAACTCTCTAATTAACTTGGATGGCCATGGATAAACCAACCAACCTAAATCTACTTGGCTCCATCAAAATCTGCTATCCAACATGTTTTCTTATAGAACACACATCTATCTAGTTGAACCCTCTCAACACTATCAACTTACATGAATTAGCACTCACAATATGGCTCCAAAAGATACAACTCTCTATCCTCTAGCCATAAATGTCTATGATGAGTACATCCATCTATACATGACTTTGGTATTTTATTGGTCATGTAACTTAGCTTTTTTAATTTTCCAAACTTTTACTCATATGGATTCCTAGACTATATAATAGAAATCTTATTTCCCCGTCAATTCCACTTCATGTCACTATCTCTTTCTCTCGTTCCTCTTCAAACTCCCCCATTTACCCAACCACATGGATAGCCCTAGTGCCTTCTCCAGCCATCATTTCCTACTCTATTGTATTCATAGAAATGAAAAGACACATGTCACCTAGGAAGGAAGATGCATGCAAGTTTAGGTAGAGAAACAACTTGGCAGTGTGTAAACTAGGAATGTTGGTTAGATAAGAATAGATTGTCATGTGCCCAAGAACAAAAAATTCAATCAAACAACCACCCAAAGAGGATGCTATATCTACAAGAGATCCCAAACACAATATCATATTCATCACATCCTTACAATGATATTCACCTTCTATATATATACCTCTTAATAACATAATGGAGGGATAAATGACCTCCTAATTATCTAACATAATTCATGACCCAATATAACTAACTTAAGGGATGTGTGTCATATATTAGCATCTCCATCAACTTATATGCATTATAATATCATACCCCTAGGTACATAACATTCCATCCCTCCTTGACATGTTTTTCTCAAAACATGAGAAGAAGCCGAATAGTAAGATTGTTGCAAGTCATTGCAAATACAATACCATGTCCTATCATCCAACAATCCATAGGTGATTTTTGTAGTGGTTTTATCTTGATGGTACCTAGATCCCATCCTTGGTCCATAATTCACTACACTCATTTGATTCCATTCTTCATCATAGTATCTCCTCCTTTTCTACCATGAATAGTCATTGCTTCTATGATGCCATTGATTTTTGTAGTTGTTCATGTTGTTCTCCAAACTACAACCAAAAATCTCTAAGAGATTGCAAGGCTCTATACTTAAGATTGATGGGTAGTTGGCCAATGAATGAGAGGTAAATGATTACACTCCCCTGCACTTTAGGCTCTGCAAGGCCATGGTGGGTGCTCCTATAAGGATATACTAGCTTAAGATATACAAGGTAGTTGTAGACAGCATACAAGTAGATAAAGAATTCATACAATGTAGTGAGGATGTGTGGGATTGCAAGCTTCTGCGATTATATTCCTCATATTCGTTGAAATTTAGTATGAATTGGGGGAATTATAACTTGTAAAACTAATTTATTTGAATAGATAGATATTCTTGTTTTAAAATTGGTGGAGTAGGGAGGTATATTACTCAGTAATTGGTGTCTTAATGGGTTTATAGAGTCATTGTGTATTTATCCGTATTTTTGCAACAACACAAATTGTTGATGGTTATTTGAATTGTTATTGCCTTACAACAACATAACCCATGTAGGTGGCTCTATGGTGAGCCAACATTCTACTTAGTTATCCCTTTTATATCTTTGATTCCCTACAGTTATCAATGGAAGATTTATAACACTCCTTGAATGGAAACTAACAGAGATAATGGTTTGAAATAAAAATGTGTTCAATGAGAAAAATAACCCTTAGCTATTTTACTTAAAGAAATAGGAGATACTTAAATGGAGACAATGTGAATCATACAACTTTCACTCATATATTTCATAACAAGAAAGAAAATTACAAAGTACAGGCTCGATACACAACAAACAACATATTTCCAATTGCAGACAATTCTTAGAGAGTTTTTTCCCTCTTACGATCCCCCTTTTACAATTATAATGACTTCATCACTGGAGTTTCTTCTTTCGCGGAGCCTCCTTTTGACTCTCCGTGAGACTGTGGGGTTCCTTGGTTGGTCGACGTGTCATGACAACTTTATGGTGAACAATGTTTCATGGAAACCTGCCTCTCTGTTGGAGATCCCAAACAAGCTCTACGAGATAACGAAGCCAACATAGCTTTTCTAATGACTCAACAATGCTTCACGGGGACTCTTTCCTTCGCTGAGGCCATTTAAAGTCTTTTGCGGGACCGCAAAGGTGATGATGTGGATTATTTCTTCCACGGTATCCACGATGTCAACAACAATAATGTTTCGCATGGATTAAAGGCTTCACCGGGCCTTCTAACAACTCTTTGTGAAGCAAAGAAGATGCCACCATGGCAGATAGACTCCACATTCTAAAAAGTTTTCTCATCTTTGCTGGAATATTTTCAAACTCCATCGAGGACCATTGATTTGATATAATCTAGGGTGGAGATTTAAAGTTTGAAACAACTATCCTCTGATTGCCACCCCGCATACTCAACATTAATGGCACCCTAAATAGTTTGAGGCTGATGTTTGCCATCATTCCACACAATTGCAAATGTGAATTCAATGTCTGAGCTCTGCAACTACACCCAGGTTGAGAATTTTTAGGTTCCTGTATTTAGAGAGGTATTACACCATTAATGAGAAGCTGAAATATGTCATTGAAACCTATAAGTGCTCTCCACCTCTTCCACTTTGTTGGGGTAGTTTTCATAAGAATTAAGCATCTATGTGGTAGTTAATAGCTGTTCGTGCCCTAATTTGTCTAGAAATTTACATAAGAAATATCCAATTAAGGAGCATAGTCTCAGGGTTGTCTTGTGGAAACCTAGAAACCTAGATATCAGAAACCCTAAAACCCTAGTATAGTTGACATGGCTAGTACATCACAAAGAGCTGGGAAGAAGATAGAAAGGAAAAGGGATAGGGAATTCAATGATGGCATTCTGGCCCAATTGCCCGGATCTGCCAAAAGATGTCGCCACCAACAGGGCTTGGGTATACAAGCAGATAGAATTTTTGATGTTCATGAGAGTTGCAGGGATGCCATTCTTCCAATCCACATATATACATTGATCAAATACCATTTTAGGAAGTGTTTTAGGAAGGTTCCATTGAAAAACCCTTGGAGGCTAGGGTTAGCCAGGTTGGTGGTCCCTAATGTGTTCATAAATGTTGAGATGATAAAAGCATTGGCTAAGAGTTATGTCCCTGAGAAGCAAATCATCTAGATTGACAAGGGAGAAGAACTTATTTAACTAGACTGGGCATATATTTTTCAAGTGTTCATGATTGACCCCAACTTGTAAATGCCATTGGATATAGGGGCCTTGCATAGGGAATATCTAAGAAATAGGGGCGACTATAGGGTAAAGTGGCTCCCTTCTCATATGCCAAGGGTTAATGGAAAACTACAAAGATTCTCAGACAATGACAAGGAGCCCTACCACTATGACTTGTTTGAGGATTACTTCTAGAAGGCCTACTTTGTTGTGTGCCAAGTCTTGGGAGTGGATGCTAGTATTTTTATGCCTATCAATGCTATGGTTTTAACTGTTGAAATTCAAAAATGGGAAGATAATAGGCACTTTGATTATCCATCATTCTTAGAGGATAAAATCAACAATGCCTTGAAAAATGTGAAAAAGAATAATTTGGTGGTCCAGTTCAAGTGGTATTCTCTGTTGTGTCACATGTTGTTGTATGTAGGAGGTGAACTGTGGAAGCCTCCAATGAGAATTAGGAATGTGGACAAGTTTGACATAATGTTACCAGTCCAGGAATAAACTTATATTAGGATAGTAACTGTCTTGAGGCTAACTATCTAATTTTTGGGGAGTTTTTTGTCAAGGAGATCTATAGGGCACTTGGCTATAAAGAATATATATTATTAGATAAGGTTCAAATATTTTTGAGGCCAAAGGACTTGTGTCCTGATTTGGGCATTAGTCACAATTGGGGTGATTGGTACCTCTTTGATGAGGTCACCATCATTAGAGTATATGGGTTTGAAGGTGCACCTCACATTTTGCCAAGGATAGTCCCTGATAGGCTGGCATTCCTAGAAGTTATGTGACAGATGAATGAGTTTGACAAGACTCATTTAAGGAATTATAAGAAGGCCTCTTTCCTCGCTAGGACCATTTCGTTCTCTGACTTTCAAGTCACATCAAAGGAAGGACTGGAGTTGCTGGCATCAAAATTAGATCATTACAAGCGACCAGAGGGTGTGCCAAGGAGGGGTGCCCCTGAGGGATTCATAAATAAAGCCAGGTTAGCTAATGATTTTTCTGCCTATGCACATGAATTTCACCTTCTTGAAGATCTCATCAGGAATTGTCCTACTAGACATGAAGGTGGTAGAAGAATGGAGTTATGGGGAAGGATCCAAAGAGCAGAGAAAATCAAACATGAAGCTGATCCTTCCTATGATGGAGATCTCATGGAGATAGAAGACCCTTTTGAAAGAATAAGGGTTATGTTGCAAAATGAAAATGAATTGTGTTCTAACTTGCCTAGGTGCCCAAGAAAATGCACCCCCCTTCAACATCAGCCCCCTCTTCATCAAGACAGGTGTCAGGCTCTGAGATTCCTAGAGTTGCCACTCCACTTCACCAGGTTTCTCCACAACCTTCCCCTGCTCCTATTTTTTTAGTGGATGAGAGTGAGACTCCAAGCTCACCAAATGTAATGGAGGTAATGCAGCCTCCTGTGATGGAAGTAAGAGCACCTCCTGAGGAGAGGATGATTATTAATTTTGAGGATGTTGATGAATTATCAGATGATGTTAGGAAATTATGTTAATGATGTTGATGATGTTGTCCTAAGAATGAAGGGACAAGAGATAAATAGGCAAATAAAGGATTTAACTCCTGAGAATAAGAATAAAGTTGTTGCTGACTTATGGAAGAAGGTTCGTGAAGAAATGGATGGAATGACCCCACAAAGGGGAAGAGAAATTGTCAGAAAAATTGGCTGCATGTTATTGTTAGGAATGGATTTATCATCTGCTATTACATTTGATACCATTAGAAAGCATGAGGACATTGATTTGAACATAATAGAGGAGATGACATATAAGATGTATTTTAGTTCTACCTTTGATCCAGATACAAATGCCTTAGCCATCTAGTCTATTTCTCCCTTAGGCAAGAAGTATCTTGTTATTGAGGATCCCAACAAGGTAACATGAAGCCTGATAGTGCACAGGCTAGAGGACACCAATCATGTTGAAGTTGCTGCTCTAACCACACATTTTGTAATGTTCACAGAGGCTTTAGTTAGGAAGATGCAAGTAGAGTTGGAAAAGCTGGATAAGCAAAATTTGTTTTTGCAAGAAAGATTGAATGTAGCTACTGGTGCCCTCCCACCAATTACTCTTCCAGTTTCCTCTAGAGCAGAAGAGAAGCTCAAACAAGAATTAGCCAAAAGCAAAGCTAGAGAGGAGGATGCCTTGAAGAAGGTGAAGCATGTGAAACCTGATTTTGTTCAAGGCTTGTTGGAGAGAAATTGGATAGAATAATGGCATTTATGGAAAGAACTTGGGAAAATCATAGTGCCCTGAGGAACTTGCTTGAAGAACATAAGAGATTGGGAATCAAAATGGAGACATGGGAGAGGCACATGACAGCCAGAGTCATAATTTTCAAAATTTTGTTAAACGCACAAATATGTGATGAAATCTCAATTAAGAACTTAATAGAATTGTTGGACATAGTCAAAGCCATTAGGAAAATGCTGAGAAAGTATAGGAAGTCTTTTGATGACATTGCCAAGGAGTTGACCTATTTCATAGACTGCAGGGAACACATTTGCCACAACTTTGGAGGCATGACAGATCATTAAAAAGCTTGGAGGAGTGGAAGCATGAATTCTCACAGCTCACCATTCCAATTATTCTTGAGATAAATGAGGATGAGGATAGAGTCATCGACAATTTGAGCTCAGCTCTAGATGAACTCTCGAGGATTGAATTTGAAATGGAAACAATCACCACTATGATCTCCCTCCCTTCAAATCAGGAATATACAAATCATTTGGCAAGTGTGCATCAGTTTTTTCCACCTCAGCAATGACAGGACACTTTCTTTCAAATTTTGTCAACTAGTGAGCTAGCCTTTCCAAAGCTTTAATCATGAGAGGTCATCAGTTGAAATAAGGATGAAATAGAATGCATGTGATTTTCATTTCATTTGGCCAGCAGGTGGCACTCGTGCTCCTTTCATCATTTTGAGGTAATGTAGTTGTCCAAACACGCAGTTGCAACTTCCAAACGTGAGCAAAGTTAGTTTCTGAAGAAATGGACATCTTCCTCAAACTTTGTGCCAGCTTCAACGGTATTCTTTGGAAAGAAAATATGTTTTGTCTTGTAGTGCCTAAAAGATGCCTTCTGGCATATTATTTCTCTAAAAAGAATTGTACATGGCCCAAAGCTTGTTTCTCCCTTGTCTTATAAAAGGGAATTCAAGGCCATTTGTAAAGGGTTCTGAGTCTTATTTTGGGTAGCAGTGTATTTGTGTCTTAGTCTAGTTAATAGAGAATAGTTGCAGACTATATTTGTTCAAATTTACAGAGTAGTGTATGTCATTTTAATTCTGAATGTCAAATCAAATTAGTTGTAGAATTCTCTCCATTCATGTACTTTTGAGATAAATATGAATACAAGATATCAAGGGCATTTTGAGTTCATCTTTGCAGTTCATCTGTGATGTGTGTGTTGTTTTTTTTTTGCTTTATTTTAAGGAGAGAAGTAAATGCTTAAGTAAAACACAGTTAATTTCATATTATATTGTGGTTTAAACAACAATTCTATAATTTCATGTCTAGGAGGTATTAGTGTAAGGCATTACTATCATTAGTCCATTGAAATGAATTAAAGTTGCTTGAAAGATATATTCATTTTCTGCAATTTGACTATGTGGCCCTAGGATTAGGCACCGATCCATTATTGTGTCAAAATGTTATTTAGATCCACATCTATAAACAAAACCATTTCCATTTCCTATATTTTTTTAAGAGTAGATTAGATTAAGAATATGTTCTCAATACTGACATGAATTGATTTACCAAAGGATCAAGCCAATCTGATAGGGATCATTCATTTCCTTGGTATATTTTCATTGAGAACCCTCTGTTTAAAGAACATCTTGTATGTGTCAAGAATACCTTTAAATGTTGTGTAGGTACACCCGCCTTGGTCTTGCAAAACCAAAAGTGCAGAGGATTTCAACTCTTTGTTGAATCTTGTTCATTGGCCACTGACCTAGAGTCCTTGATCATAAGAAATTGGCTTAATCTTTAAAGGATTCAGCTAATCAGTTGGAAGATCCAACACACATCAAAGTGGGGGCAAAACTTATTGGTAAAAATTGCACATCCATACCCTTTTCCCTTATGTTTTGGCCCACCTCAATTAGAGTGTCCTTAATGCAATAACTATCTTACAAGTAGCATATTCTTGCTTGAACTAAGAAGATAACATACTCATATCTAGATCCCATTATTACTAATCTTATATTTTCATTATTGCTCCTTAGATGTATTTTTTCATCAATCTAGATCAGATTTGTAGGCACATACTTGACCTAGATCACTTTTTAGTGACAAATCTAAACCCGAAACTTTAAAAATTCAAATTTAATTCTTTCTACTTCTTCCTACTAATTTTTGTGAGATGACCTAGTGCATGTTTATGTTGTTTTGTGTGCTTGGTTGTGGTATTTATGGACATTCATTCACTCATTTGAAATTATGTTGGAGATCATTTAGGAATTATGGAAGGACTTGTTATTGAGCATTAATGAGAGCATCTAGCAACATTTATAATAGCAAGTCATCCTAGATCTATTGCACACTTGCTTGTTGTCTTTGATCATTCACTCATAGCTGTAAAGCTGCTTCATTAGGGGTTTGACTAAAGAGAATTTGACTCTCACAATTTGATAAATTCACTAAAGGTCTTCCTAAACATTGCTTGTCCTTTCACACATTTTGACATCAAAAATCAAGGTGAGCAAATTCCAGTAGTCCATAATTTGTTAGATTAGATCTACAAGTTATATTTTAAGTTTGTGTTTAGGTTTAGTTATGTGCTCATGGAGATCAGACTGGTACTTGGGTAGGTGAACATAAGTGAAGAACAATTAGTTTGAAGAATCTAAAATCTTTATTTGAAAAAAACACTAAAATTTCACCACCTTGACAAATCAATTTCTAACATCTATCACAACACATTTCCATCATTAAGTTTTGAGCTAAATATCATGTTTAATTAATATTTAATTTTCACATTTAAATTTTAGTAATTTCAGTTATATATTCAAACTCCAAAATCCTAAACTTTTATTTATTGATCAATTATTAAACATGAGTAAATACTTTTTTTTCATTACAATAAAGAATATTTTATTTTCTTATGACATACAATATTATAGTGAGAATGGAAAAATACATTTATATAGTTATTTATTGACTTAAATTTTTTAAAAATGTTTTTTTATTAATTATTCATTAAAATCAATTAAAATAATAAACATTAATTAGAAAATATATAAATAATTAAATAATAATTATTAGTAAAGTGGTTAGTTGAAAGAACTATTGTCTAACTTATTTTAAAGTAAGTGGGCTCGCATAAAACTCATTGGGTTTTATTAGTAGTTTATTAAAATCAAATAAATTATATATAGAAGTGAAACATGGGAAAAACTAAATTTAAGAATTTTTTTTGAGGAGGATAAAATATTTGGAATATGTTTGTAGTGGGTATTTTAGGTGTATAAATAATTAATCTTCTTTACTTTTATGTTAAGGATTGAGGGGTATATATTCTACTAAATTTATTCTAAATATAATCAGATTTCATCTTGTAGAAGATTAGATTTTTACATTGAATCAGACTTGGTCACTTAGACTTTTTGTAAACTATTCATCTTTAAAAATTCAATATTTAAATTTATAAATTTTGACCAACGTAAAAGTAACCAATCATTAGAAAAGAACTTAAAGAGCCGACACATTATAGTCAACACACTTTTACGCTATGCACTCATAACACCTGCCATTAAAATACAGCTGTCACATCAACCGAAGAGTTGCGAATAGCAACACGCAATATCTACATTCAGTGATTTTGGATTATGACGAGTGAGGAAAGATATGGTTGCAATTATGATATTAGGATTCATTATGATATTGCGTTGGTGGCATGACCATGTCAACGAAAAGCACTCATGCATCTATTCGGCTCTCTTCTCCTTTCGTTGTGGGTGAAATGTAAGACGGAAAACATGAGGGGTATATGGTATCTTTGTTGGAAAAGGTTGCCTATACTTGTGAGTGTGCATGCATAAGTCATAGGATAATGAGTGAGGGAAAAGTGATTCTGATTTGAAGTTCCTTTAAGTGTGATTATGGTTTTTAGATTAAGTTTAACTTATCATTTTTATATTATTTTATATTATTGATGGAATGGTTTAATAAAATTATATATTGATAAATAGTGTATTCTTGTGTAAAGTGGAGTTTGTGTGAACCCTCTTTCTTTACATTTTTATACACTTGACTCTATTTTATTTATATTCACATATCCTTATACCTTTAGTTATTTGTTACACTTATCATTACATCTATTGTTGTACATTCCTACTCCACTTCAATGTTGGCATCTTTTTATCATAGGCCAATCCTATAGCATGCAGGGTCAGTCCCATGCCACATAGAATTAACCTAATTTAAAAATTAAAAATCTAAATATTTAGAGACATCAAATTTCCATAGTCCATAATAGTAAGATGTGATTGCTTCTTGATATTAACTATGTAGTGCTTTTTTTACATCAACGTTTCGGATCATACTCCATGATCCATCCTCAGAATGAAGAGAGCAAGAGAGGAGCATGAGCCAACTCCATCTTGTTCCACTAGCCATTATGAGTCGACTTGGCACACGTTTATACAATTACTTGTTATGTTTAGGTAATTAAAGGCATTCAATGTGCATTTGTTATCATTGATTTTTCATTGTCAATCCCACCCATTACAAGGAGCATTATTTTAGGAACACTTCATTTTGGAACACTAAAATGAATATAGTTATGTATCTAATCATTCTAGGACATTTGCCTAATTCATGAGTGTCATCTTCAATCATTTCCACAATTGTAAAAGGGTCCAATCAAGGAGCTCAACCTAGGAGAACTTGGCACTTGCGATTCGACAATTTGCCTAAGGTATTCTTAAATATTGCCAGTCTTCAACAATTAGAGAAGAGCAAACTTCAAGGATAATCAATGGACATATGCACACATTTAGCCAAATTAGATCTATATGTTACAAACAAAATCGTGTTGCATGGATCTGGCCTAGAGTCATGGGATCCACCTACAACAAGATATAGTTTTGCACAAAATTTCAAGGAGTTTGCATATCAAAGGAACTTACTTTTCTATACCTAATGACTTAGATCTGCACTACACGGAGTTATTCTTTGTCATGTACCTAGAGCTAATTGCCCTAATTCCCATACATTTAATTTCCTAAAATAACATTACTTTATATGCTTTTATCATTCTCATTCATCATTGATTTACTATAGGGTAATTTGTGTTTTATTGTGTGCATTTATTTAACTAGCCTATATTAAATTTATGGAAAGGTTATTTCCCTTTACATTTTTGTAAACCCATCTAATCTTACACAACCCTAGGATTTCACTTTAGGGTTATACCTTCACTGTTTTAGGATTTTAGATCTATACTTTCTGAGGGCATCATCATTTTTAAAATATTGCTAGGGTTTTATTCTTAGTCATTCCTATTTCATTGCTATATCTTTTCTCCTATAATGTGTGCTTTATTGTGTGAGATCACTTTTTTCCTACTCTTAGCTACATTTTAGTGCTTTATCTCATATCTAATTTTTTACTAATATTATGGTTTGTATTACATTGTACCTCATTTTTATATCATTTATCTCTTCCTATTATGGTTTTGGGTGTTTATTTGCATAGTGTGGTGAACCCTACCCACCCTTGGATAGATTCATCTTACTATATTTTTACACCATGGATTCTCATAGTCCCTCACCTTTGGCTTCTATCCTATACTTCCATTACTAATTTTGACATGTCTATACAATTTGTAACATGCAATTATTTTGTTCTTGATTCAATAATGGCATTTTATCATACAAATAAGATCACATTTTCTATGGAATAATATGGAATAATTGTTTCATCACATATGTACATTCTCTTCCTCTAGGGATTTGTTCATTGCTTTTTCTTCCCTTTTGGATACCCTTATTATGCTTATTTGCAATTCTCACATTTTCCCTTCTCCTATGAATAGTGATAGTAATGTGCTTGTTTCTAATGATACACTACCTTTGAGCAACATTCCTTCACATGATTTGATTCATGATACACCTAGTGTGGAGGATATTCATGATGTACCCTTTGCAATTACTATGCATGATACATTAAGTGGTGAAGGTACACCTATTACACCTGACTTTGCTGCACCTTATGACGATACTCCTTCTACATGTCATGATGGTTCTTTGTCCATAGAGCCATGTTCTTTGGATATCTTTTTACATAATGATACCTCCCATGATGATGGCATACATATTGATGATATTTCATTAGCCTCTAATGTGGGCACTACTAATACTTCATTTCCTTTTCCTACATCACATGATGGTATTATGAGCCTTAGTAAGGAGTTATTACATGATGATTATGATGGTACTAAAAATGCTTTATTAAATGTTAAATCATTCTTGCTTGCTAATTATAAGTATTTAGAGGATGATATCTTATTGATTAGTGAATTTCAACTTTATTTGAGTGGTAAATCTTTGCAATGGTTTTATCCATCTTGTTTTCTTTACACTTCCGTTACAAATTTGGCTCATGCTTTCATTGACTATTATATTAGCCCTAGTTCACATAAGGATAGATGGACTTAGCAATGTTCACTCATTATTTATCTTTCAATCCTTGTTCTCCTATTGTTCACATTACTTATATAGATCTACTAAACCTACCTTTCATCCTATGCCACCCTAGCCTAATCTAGCTAAAGACCAAGATGTTCCCTTGCAACCCTTGATGTACCTCCTAAGCCTGCACATGGATATTATAGAGATAAAGTCATTGCATCCAAACATAAAATTCAAGAACTTATAGTCAAAGGGAAGATAAACATTAAATACACTCATTAGATCACAACTCCCTCATGATGCACCTCCTAAGCCTACACATGGATATTAAAGAGATAGAGGCATTGCATTCAAACATGTAATTCAATAACTTATAGTCAAATTGGAAGATAAAAATTGTGCATACTCATTAGATCACAATTCCCTCATTTGAGAATGTGAATCATATGGAAGCAAAACATGGGCATTAAGATATTATTATCTTGTTCACTATAACACACCATATATTGAGGTTACACATGAAATAAAAGAGAAATCACCTAATACACATGATGAGGAACATATTACCACCCATCTTTCTCACCACTGGCCACATTTTATGCTTTTGCTTTCTTTTCTTGGATTTATGTTTATTTATCCATGTTCCTAATCAAGTGAATAATGTATAACGACACCTTTAGTGGTTCATGTTGATAAAAGTGACTTTGAACGTGTGTTGTGTTTTTCATATCACTTATTCCTTGTGCTTTTACATTTCATTTTTACTTTAACCTTTTTGCCTATTCCATGTATGTTGTGATCCCCTTTCCTATTCATTCATTAACCTTATGTGTTCTTACACTTTTGCCTCTTGATTATACCTACATGCCTTATTTGATTCCTATGTCCTCTTATGTTCTATGTTTATCACCTTGCATTTTCACAAGTTCCTTGTTATGCACCTAAGATACATGGCCCTATGATGACACATGATTTATGATATCCTTGTGATCTTTATCCTCCATGACTCTAATGGCATTTCCATACTATGAATACCTTTATCATGATCCTAATTCTTTGCATTTTTACATCTTTCAACTCCATTACGCTTATTGAAGTGAAATCTTCACTATAGGTGGGAGAATCCTTATACCTTAGTTTAATTTTGATCATAGAGCTACCTTGAAGAATTTATAAGTGTCAATGATTGCATTCCATCAACTGATGCCACAAAAGATATGATCTAATGGTGCATAAGATGTTATGATTCTATAAAAAAGGACTTTTATAAAAAAATCCCTTGCATTCTTAATGGGCCCATTCTTAATTGGCACCATTAGTAACATGTGCACGTAGTGTAGGTCCTCCTTTTGTTCTTTTATTTAGCTAGGGGGCTTACACACAAATGCCACATGGGGTGTTGCCATCAATTTTTAGAAAAGATATAAGTAAGCTCTTCTAAATGTGGGACAAACCATTTGATTTGCTAGCATAATCTTCATCTGATAGCCACAAGACGCACAACTATTCTCTAAAATTTCCTAACTTCTATACCTTCTGATGGCCCAATTTTGATATCCATAGACTCTACTACATCACCAAGTTTTTCCAATGCCCAAATTTTTTTTGGGTGGGGAATTATTATTCATGAAATTCAAATTTCATCTTGCAAGTACTTCCGTACATTCATTCCAAGTGGTCCTCATCCTCTATAGTAGACAAAGAAAAGTTTCACCTACCCAAAGAGGACCAATGTGTGACTTCATTGCAAAATTTATTGATCAAATACTTCTTTCTCCCCCATAGATCTCAACCACTACTAGAGGCATTCATACCACCAAAATCACACAAGAAACATATTTTCTCCTACTAACTCAAGATTCAAAATTTAAACATTTTGGGGGGAAATCTCAATGTGGGTTGGGTGGTCTTGCTATAAGTATGAGTCTATTTGCCTCTTGATAAGGGAAATATATTTGTATGGATGAGATATTGAGCCTTATGTATAAAAACTTTCTCAATCTTTTATATCTAAATAGGGGAACCTTTGTGTATATGTCTAGTATTAATACTACACTATATGTAGTTGCTCAATACTATCAGAAGCAATAATATGTGAGGTTTTTAATCTAGAGTGTAATGAGATTTCCAAAATAATACTTGTCATATTTTAGCCAGGCCAAAATAGCCAGATTCCCCAAAATCCTACCTTCCCTCCATCTAAAATATCTGATTTGAGAAAGCCTAAATGGAAGGAAGTCCCCCTTAGAAAAATCCTAAATCTTATAAGTGTTTTGCCTTAGTCTATTTTTCAGTGTCGACAAACTTGAAGGTTCATAGACCTCTTGGTTCGCTAATTGCCAAGTTTCTTGACTAATCAATTTGCCGATAAAGCAAGAGGATTTTCTTCAAGGGCGAAGAAGAAGATAAAAATTTCTTCTAAGGCAAAGAAGGCCTTGTCGACAAAATGATTGGTTCGCAAACTTATCAGTTTGCCGATGGAGAAAATAATCAATGAAGGAAGAAGTTTCAAGAAAAAGGAAAAGGCAAAAAGAGGTGAAGGAAGTGTTTATTAGTGAACTATTCAGTTCGCAAACCTATCAGTTCACCGACAGGTCAAATCATCAATTAGGCAGAAGAAGGAAAGAAAGGGAAGCTAAGGCATGGTTCACGAAAGTAGAAATTCACCAATAAGGAAAAAAGTAAGGGTAAGACAAAAAATAAAGGGAAAAATTGGTGGATCGGTGAAATCACAACTCGCCGATCAGTTCACGATTTCTCAAGTTAACTGATAAGGTGATTTACCGAAAAAGAAGCCCAAAAGCAAAAGAGAAAAGTTTACCAAAGGGCGATTTCACTGAAAAAGGGAATAAGGAAAAGAAAAGAAGAAGGAAAGTCGGCTAAAGGGTGGTTCGTGAACCTAACAATTCACTAACTGGGAAGTTCACCAACATGGGAAGTTGGTGATAAAAGGAAAAAAATTAGGCAAATTCAAAATATGGAAATTTTTAAAGTGTTGTAAACCTTCTGAAAGGCACAATTCCTAAGTGCCTAAAATCATGCCATGATTGCAGGATGATACAGTGTCTAGAAGTTAATACTGCAGGTGAAGGATAAGATGCAGTGAAGATCTTCAATGTGCTAGTATGCAGGAGGGACAAAATGGATTTGCAGGTGCCAGAAAAGATTATAGAACTTCCCTCATTAATGTGTTAGGTACCCAAATGTGTGGGTAATCTTCCCCTATAAATTTTCATACTTCTCAAGGCACATCAACACTCAAAACTAATAAATCTTCTGACAGAGCTTCTGGGCCAAAATTAATGCAGCATGGGTGACTAGGCATAATGTGTTGACTGAGTTTCAGTGCTCAGGGCTGCACAGTGAATGGAAAAAGCTATATATGCATATGTTAAAGATGTATTTATGTTAGTTAGTCACTGGGCCCTTATTCAAGTTAAAACATTAGATGTTTGATCTTGGCCTCATGATATTTCCCAGAATTGTGTGAATCTGATGGACTCTGTCCTCTTCTGGACCTCTCTTGTCTTCATTTCTAGTTTAACTATGAGGGGAAGGTTGTTATTTTGTGTCTTTTCTAGTTTGTATTGAGCTTTTCTTCCTTTGTAATGGCTATTTAGCCTTCATGATCAATATAATAGATTGATATTTTGCCTCTCTTTGTACTTCTACATTGTGTTTACCTAAAATCTATAGGCTTATTCTATGGATGATTCATCCCTCCCGTAGTTATAGTTTTCTATCTCAAACCTCTGTTAAAGTTATAAGCCTGTGTGAATCTCTATCAATATTTGAGATCATTGTTGTGTTATGTCAATTCCAACTAAACACTCTAAATTTGGTGCATCAACCTTTAATTTTAGTTTCTCTCTCTCCCCTTTTCCCTATGACTAGTCGCATTAGATTTAGTTATTTTCTCTGAGCCTTAAGCTCAGAAAGAGGAACCAACCTTCTTTGGAAGTTTGATCTCATTTGCAAGGTCCCACACCTTGAGGTCAGTCCCATTGTGTCATTGGAATGCTTGAACAGACTTCAAGCAGGGTGCAATTCCAAGTGATAACAATTTCTGGCATGTGCAGTGGGACTCTCTGCTTTGAGTAAGAGCTGAACTAAGAAGATTTGGTGTTGTTCTTAGTTCATGTGCAGCTATGAAAGCATTCAAAAAGCACCATGGTGACTTTGCTGAACAAATCTACTGGTGCAACCAGTTCAAGCGCTTAAAGAACTTCAAAGATCAAGATTTTGGTGATATTCTTGGTCTAATTTGCTTTCATAAGCATTTCAATCTCTTGGTGACTCCCTGGTATGAGCTCATTTCTTAGAAGGGAAGATTTGTTTGCTCTTATTTCAATGTTGTTTGAATGATTTTTGATTTTAATGCTCTAGTATGTCAAGCTATTATGGAAGTCATGGCCTTTTCCCTCCATCAAGAATAGGCTTCCAAACACCCATCATAGCCTTTACACCTACTTGTTATGGATCTGCCAAGAAACAGAACATTTGTGGCCTTCAATGGTGGAATCCCTCTCAACCTTGCACAATATGATGATATCCCAGTTTCAGCTCTAAAGTCTATTCCCTTTTTCACTAGTGAAAATTCCACTACCCTTGCCGAGCACATCCAAGACCTTGCCAATGTATGCTTTGTTCACAATGTTACCTAAAACAATGTTGTAGTAAGGCTTCTTGCTTCCTCCTTCAAGAGAAAAAGCACTCCAGTGGTATAGAGGTCTACCAACTAATTCCATTCATAATTGGGATGAGTTAGGAGATAGGCTTTGTTAGCATTTTGAAGATAACAGTGATCATTTGTCCCTGATAGAGCAATTGGCCAGTATAAAAGGGTTCATTATGAATCCACGGTGGATTTTAATTTCAATTTTCAAAAGACTTGGTATAGAATCCCACCATTGGTGAGACCTTCCCCTAATGCCACCTTCTTGTATTATTTGAGATCCTTGAACAGTGATATCACTATCATGATCCAGTCTTTGGGAGGAGATGGTGTTACCTGATTGTAACATCACTTTCCATAAAGTCCAATATTTAACACAAACATTTATCATAATCAAGATATTTGTTAAACATATGTTTAACACAAGTCAAATTTAACCATAATGAATCATTTTCATTTCAGAAATTAAGCATAATATTCTAAACAGAACAAAACCAACCTTACAAAATAATGTTCATTTACATATCCTTAGTGATCAGCTATCACTATACATGATCAAGTTATGCCCATGGCATCATAATCCATCTTATACATATCAAAGTTATACTATCAAGTCATGAAATAAGAAACACTATATCTAGAAACATTGACATCCATCTTCATAAGTCTCGGCTTGTCTCATGCTTGGGAAGGAGAGCATCATCCTGGTGCTTTTCCACCAACCACGGACCTATAGTCCCCCACTCAACTTCCAACTGGAAGTGGCCCTACCCTTCACGGAAAGGTTAGATATTAGGAACCCTTAGGTTAGCCATCTAAGTATTTGGTGTTTAGTCCTTCCTAATGTCTCATAGTCACACAACTATAGATCCACTCTAACTATGTATGACACTACTGGAGACACTAGGCCATCTGGAGCACTGTGGACTCACAATGCATGTAGAGATGGATGCATTAATTTGGCCAAATATTTTACATACATTAACGTTACTCATTGAACGTTGTCGTATGTCCACTACCCTAACTCAACTCATAAGCTGTCATGTCCTATAATAAGTTCAAATTGACCTTTCTCTCTAGGTCTAGATTAAATGAGATCAATTCGATTCATTACCCATATCAGGACACTCGACTCCCATCATGGTTTGGATATAAATAAATAATTTTATTTCAGACTTGGAACTCGTGACTCCTTGCCACCTTGATCCATTAAACAAGTCATATCATCATTATTCAAACCCACTAGGATCGGTTGAGTTGGTTATGGATGCCATCTTTGATCCATTAAACAAGTCATATCATCCAAACTTGCCAGCTAGTGGGATCTTTGATCCATGCTGTCCACTCAGCTGATCCTTCCTTCTTTCCCACTCCTCATGGGTAATAAGGATATCAAGGTGGCAAGAAGTAGAGAAGATAGGATAATAGTAAATATAGTCACAACTATGACATCGACCTCTAAAGATGTTCAAATACATAAATCTATATATATGAACACCCTTATCTAATAATATGGTTTAAAGAACTTTTATATTATTAAAGTTCGTCATAGTAATGGAAACAAAAAGGTATCACATAAAAGCTTACAATGTTCGGGGTCGAGTAATACTCCCCCAACATCGACGATAAACCTTAGTCAAAAGACTAGAAAAATAAGAGACAAGATCCCTATTTAAGAAGATAATAAGAGATCTCAAAGACTCATAAATAGACTATCATACGACTTGAGACATTATTCCAAGAATGTCATCTAGTTGTTATAGCACCAATGTCAAAACGACTCACAAGGATAGAATTACATAAGAAGGTAGACATGACTCATGACAACTTACTAGGGTTTTGGAAGGACATGGGAACTAGTACTCAGATCGCCATTCAACCTTGTTTCCCCAACATCTAACCATTCCTCTAGGATGATACCCTCCTTCCTTCTTCGAAGGTCGTTAACTTTTTCCTGTTTCACACTCAGGACCACAATATCATGATCAGTGCATCATAATCATGTCTCATAATATAAATAATTAATGTTCAAAGCTAATTAACATCATCAAAATGATCAAATAAGATATTTCCACAATATCAAATCAATTAACTATGACTAATCCTCCCGATTATCATGTAAAGTTAATGATTAAGTCTAACTGTAAATTGTGGATGTAACACCAATGCCTATGAGGTAGCTATTAGGGAAGAGAATTGTTTGATTTTGAATGGAAAGATTACTCCTAGGCCTCCAAGGCCTTTATTTCTAAAAGTCCCAGTAATTCAGCCAATTATGGCACCAATTCCTATAGCTAATGTGTGAATACTTAGATCCCAATCAACCCTATTAGCCTAGAGGGAAACCTTATTAGGGGAACAGTCAAAGACAAAATCAACTGAGCTATGTTAGGTCCCTAAACTCCATAAATTTAGTTGTCACAAGTACATTAGGTGTACTTGTTCTAATTTAGAATAACGTGGCTCATGGTTATGAGTGGTGACATCCATGCAATCAACCTTGTAGCCAAAACACAGGCTAAAATGGAGAATTTAATCAAGCCTCAATGGTGCAAAATCTATTAGGAGTTCCAAAACAACAAATTGGACCTAGTCAATAGGGTATGGGAGGACAAAGGCAAATGCAAGATGAATTCATTTTTTTGAATTGGCAAGAGTATGAGGGAAATCCTATTTTGCGGGAGGAAGTATCTGAAGTAAAGGATTTGCAACAACATAAGGACAATGAAAATGATATCGAGCTGCTGACATGTGCAGATAAGTGCAAGAGTGAGGTTCCAGCTCATGAGGAAGAGCATAAAAGTAGCCCTATACTGAAGATTGTAGAGGACTTGGAGTAGGCTCATTTTTGGGATGAGCTTGATGATTTTTTCTCAAACCTAGATAGTGAATCAACGAGGCAAGTCATGAGAAGTGTGAGTAGGTTGAGGATACAGTCATTCCTCTAATTGATATGTAGGAACTAGAGCTTTCAGGCCAGCAAGAGGAGAAAGAAACAAAGCAAAGGAATGAGATCAACTTTGTTGATTTGCATACCATCTCAAATGGATGCCGTATTAGCCATATGGCACAACTGGAGACATATGAGAAGGAGTCCCTACCTATCATGCTTACTTCAAAGCATGAGGTTGAGGATCAAGAAGGGCTAGATCAGCCCATTTATCCACTTCTAGGTAGCTATATTTCCAATTAGTGTAGGTGGATAGGTGAGTTTTTCTCTATCTTTGGGGAAGCAATTCACCACTTTTTTGTATTCTCATCCCTTCCCCGCCTCTTAACTGCCCACAAACATGTGAATCATTGTAAATTATTGAGAAAGGGTGGCTATTTTGAAAACCTAGTTAATGGCTTTGTTTGAGGTCATTTCCTTGTTGTTAGTTTAGGTTTAGATTAGTTTTGTTTATGTTTTAGGTTTCCCTTCAATAAGTGCTCTTGCACAAGCTGCATACTCACTAGGAGTTTGTTTGCCTTGTTTCTTTTGTGTTGTTTTGTTCCTGGAGGCATGTTCAGTTTTATGTTGGTCTAGCCAAATCCTATTTCAATGTTGTTGCAACCCTTTTGACTCTATGCCCAATGGATTGATAAGGCCACTTGATCCTTGTGTTTAGGAGGAAAACACCCTTGCATAGTCACCAAAATGTGTCATATTTTAGCCTAGGCCAAAATAGCTAGATTCCCTAAAATCCTGCCTTCCTTCCATCAAAAATATCTTATTTGAGAAAGCCTAAATGGAAGGAAGTCCCCCTTACAAAAAATCCTAAATGTTCTAAGTGTTTTGCCTTAGCCTATTTTATAGTGTTGGCAAACTTGAAGGTTCACGAACCTCTTGGTTCGCCCATCACTAAGTTCATCGGCTGGCCAGTTTGCCGATAATGCGAGAGGATTTTCTTTAAAGGAGAAGAAGAAGATAAGAATTTATTCTAAGGAAAAGAAGGCCTTGTCAGCGAAATGATTGGTTCACAAACTTGCCAGTTCATCGACCGACTGGTTTGCCAATGGATAAAATCACCGACGAAGGAAGAAGTTTGATGAAAAAGGTAAAGTCAAAAAGAGGCAAAGGAAGTGTTTTTCAGCAAATTGTTTAGTTCGCAAACCTATTGGTTTGTTGATGGGTTAAATCACCAATTAGGTGAAAGAAGGAAATAAATGGAAGCTAAGGCATGGTTCATGAAAGTAGAAATTCATTGATAAGGTGAAAAGAAAGGCTAAGACAAAAAAATGAAGGGAGAAATCGGTGGATCAGTGAAATCACAACTTGCTGATCAGTTTGTGATTTCTCAAGTTTTTTGATAAGGCAATTTGCGACAAAGAAGCCTAGAAGAAAAAGAGAAAATTTTACCAAAGGGTGATTTCACTGACAAAGGGGATAAGGAAAATAAAAGAAGATAAGGAGAAGAAGGAAAGTCAGTTGAAGGGTGGTTTGCGAACCTGACAGTTCATTGACTGGGAAGTTCACCAACAAGCGAAGTTGGCGATAAGAGGAAAAAATTAGGCAGATTCAAAATATGAAAATTCTTAACGTGTTGTAAAATCTTCTGAAAGGCATGATTCCTAAGTGCCTAAAATCGCACCATGATTGCAGGATGATATAGTGCCTAGAAGTTAATACTGGAGGTGAAGGACAAGATGCAGTGAAGATCTTCAATATGCTAGTATGCAAGAGGGACAAAATGGATTTGTAGATGCCAAAAAAGATTGTAGACCTTCCCTCATTAATCCGTCAGGTACCTAGACATGTGGGTAATCATCTCCTATGAATTTTTAGACTTCTCAGGGCACAATCAACACTCAAAACTTGCAAATATTTTGACAAAGATTCTGGGCCAAAATTAATGCAACATGGGTGACTAGGCATAACGTGTTGATTGAGTTTCAGCACTTAAGGATGCACAATGAATGGAAAACTCTATATATGCATATGTTAAAGATGAATTTCTATTGGTTGGTCATTGGTTCCTTATTTAGGTTGAAGCGTTGGATGTTTGATTATGGCCTCATGATATTTCCTAGAACTATGTGAATCTGATGGAATGTGTCCTCTTCTAGACCTCTCTTGTCTTCATTTCTAGTTCAACTATGAGGGGAAGGTTGTCATTTTGTATCTTTTCTGATCTGTATTGAGCTTTTCTTCCTTTGTAATAGCTATTTATCCTTCATGATCAATATAATAGACTAATATTTTTCCTCTCTTTGTACTTCTACACTATGTTTACCTGAAATCTAGAGGCTTATTTTGTGGATGATTCGTCCCTCTTGTAGTTACAATTTTCTGTCTCAAACCTCTATTAAAGTTATAAGTTTGTGTGAATTTCTATCAATATTTGAGATCGTTGTTGTGTTATGTCAGTTCCAACCGAACACTCTAAATCTGGTGCATCACCCTTTAATTTTAGTTTCTCTCTCTCCGCTTTTCCTTATGACTAGTAGCATTAGATTTAGTTATTTTCTCTGAGCCTTAATCTTAGAAAGAGAAACCAACCTTCTCTAGAGGTTTGATCTCATCTACAAGGTCCCACACCTTGAGATCAGTCCCATTGTGTCATTGGAATGCTTGAACAAGCTTCCAGCAGGGTGCAATTCGAAGTGATAAAAGTTACAATAGGATTTTCCTTTTTAATGAATATATAAGTGAGATTGTCTAGAGTTAAGTAGTAAACTTGAAGGGATGCATCCTCAACAATGTCATATAGAGGTGTAAGTTGAGTATATTCCATGTGAAATATATCTTTAAAAGAGTTGTTAAGCACATTTTCTTGCCTTTAATGTCTAAAAATTGTTTATACAATATGGCAAGTTCAATAAGGACTCTAAATCAATGAAGAAAAAAATATTTAAGGTGGTCCCATGATATAATTTAGATCGTGTTGGTAAATATATGAGCGAATAATATACTTCTTCCCCTAGTGAATATAGGAACAATTTACAACCAACATCTTCCTCATTGATTTGTAACCTTTCACAAGCATCCAAGAAAATCTTGATGTGTTCTTCTATAGTCCTATTGGGGTCATTGACTTGAAACTCAGAGCATATCTTATGTGCATTCTTTGGCATGTCATGATAGTATGGAAAGCGGATAGAAGAAGGATTTTGACAAAATATGTCCTAAGGATTTCTTTACATGAATGCAAAACTCATGGGCATTGAATGAGTATGCCTAGGCCTAGGTTGACCTTTATTCTTCCTCTTTTTTGTGTTGATCTAGTTGAAATAAAACTTCATCAATTGAACCAAATCAAGTAATGATTCTTCTTGATTCTAGTTTGTGCCCTCCTTCTAGTGCCAATCTATTGATGTGTGTTTTAGCATGCTACAACTTAGATAAAATACTTAGTACTTTATCTCTCTTAAAAGGAATCAAATCCCAACAAATGGAAAATGACTACCACAAGGTCTTTACTAGCCAAGTCTTGGCCTTGACAAGATAACTCAATGTTTAATGTTCTTTGTTGTTTACACACAAAGAGACTTATACAAATATTCACTGGAACCTAATAATAGGGTTGGATATGAAGATAACAAAGTCTAAAACTATCTACAAACCTTAGGAAATTTCCTAGATCTTAAATCTAAATACAAATTTTATGGATGGAAACAATATATTTTCATCTAATTTTCAACATGCAATGATGTTGATCCTAAACCTAACTTATTCTAATCTCTTTATATACAAATTTTAAAAGGTAGGTAAGAAAGAGATAGGATTTTAAAAATTTCTAACTATGAAATTCTACAATTTATGACATGAAGCATGAGTAGAAAAATCCCAAAATAAACTAATCTGTACTTAACCAGGTAATCCACAATGCCACAAAGATGGTGCAATCTTCAAATGAATATTTTTTTTTCATATTATGAAATAATTTAATTAGATACCCAATACTGATGCAACCTAACAAAACATCTCACAATTTGAACATAAAATTGAAAAATGTTTAGACTAACTACATATAGTAACTTACATTTAGCAAATCAACAGTAGTATAAACACAAGAGATCCATCAAATACTCGAAGTGATTCATTCATAAATCATAGAAAATTCTTCTAAATAACAAGGAACCATGAAGCATACTCTTTTATTAACATCAAAATCTTAGCAGATATCAACAACCTCCAACAATAAATTGGTAAGAGACCATGAATCAAGATATTTGTATTACTTTCAAAAGTCTGACTAGTATCAACAATTCTAGATCCTTTTTGCAAAGAGGAGTGATTATATTTTACATAGGAGGCAAGAGCACGTAATATACAATGGATGGCTAGGATTCATCCTTTACCAATAGCCTAGATCAAATTATAATTAAATTTTTGGGCACAAATTAATTGTGGATGCCTATTTATAACAAAATCTCATCCATTGGTTACAACTAATTACCAATTCGAGGGCTCCAAAACAAGTTGGCCTTTTGACAATATTTTGCCCCCTTTTTTTACCTTTCACAAAAGCAAAAATAACCCCCCAAAAGTAAGTTGACATATTTCAACAATTAGCTCATGGAAATAAAAAAGTGGAGTGGCACAAAGTCCTAATTGAGGCACTTAGCTTAGGGGTCAAACTAGAAATAACTGGTTCGATCCACCAATGTGAACAAGTCTGATGATAACTTTTCAATCTGATGTGTCCTCCTCAATAGTAATGTGATCTTTACCTTGCTGTTTCCTTCTGTATTCCATCAAGGAATTAAGGATAGGATTGAGGGCATGTGGATTTGGATCATCAATAAATTCAAATATGAACATTTGTGCTTCATAAGTGTTGAAGAACACATTATACGAGGCCTTTCTCTTAGGCATTTCTTTCAAAAATGATTTAATCGTACACTTCAAATCCATTAATTTGTTCATGTGTGCAAAACTGAAGGAATATTGTGGTTCTTGTAATCCAAACATTAAGATTTTATTTAGTTGGCCTTTGAAGTGTACTAAATGTAATTTTGTGGTAGAATCCAAGCTTAATTTGGTCAAATCATGCATCACATCAAAGATATCACATTATATTTCCCATATATCACTCCTAAGATGATTTTCCTCCACAAGACACTTATCCACAACTTCTTTCCTCATCCTTAATAATTTTCCCACATGAATGGCATTGTGATGGACTTTCCATCAAGAATATTTTCTTTGATTTGTATAGCAAGCTCTATTTTGCACATCATTTCAACCCTTGGAAAGACTTGTGAAAGATTTTCTAAATTAATTTTGCATGGATCCTAAAATGCTTCAACCTTTCCCTTCAAGAGTTTGATATTATATAAATCTTTGGAAGCTTCATTAATTACCTAGCTTCCTTGGTCATAGATCTCCTCTATCTAATCTTGGGTAGATCTTGTTTCATGTTTCATCTTTTCCAATTTTGTAGCTTCTTGTTGTGACAAAATTATTGGAGGGATTATTGTTCCATCTTCTTACTATAGGGGAGCTACGATATGTCTAAAATATGCTTGTAATTCAACCACTTGTTCCTTCAGTTCCCTCTTAGTCTTTTCATATTTGTTAATCCAAGAAATAATTGAAGAAACTAGGTTTAATGTAAGATGCTACCCCAATTTTTTCAAATTTCATACAATGATATGGCAAGATTAGCATCAAAGCATAAACCAACTAAAGGCCTCACACCTTCTGATCAGCCAGATCCCAAAATGGGCAACGTGAGAGCATACAGTGATTTGGCTTATAATAAACAATTTATGCAAGAATGACATACAATTCATTCGCCGCGGCGGGCATCCACATGATGTGGGACTTCACCACTTTTTTAAGTGGGTAATGAACAAGAAAAGGAAATTACATTGCCATCCACTTGTTCAGTGGGGATACTCCACTTATGTAGTGGGTAGAACAAAGAAAGATTTAGTTATCCTCACTGGCGATAAACCATCCAGGGGTCTTTAGTGTGATTACAATAATAAAGAGACTATAACTGAAAGCAATTACAATGATGCTCAATAACTTGATTTAAATCTTGATAAGTATCCCTTGGAGGAAAGATGATAATACCCTGCATAGAAGACTTGAAAGATTAGATGTCATCACTTAACTTATTTGTTGATCATCTCTACTGTAACTCGAAGAATGTTAAATCAGACTACCTTCTTAGTTTGGTAGCTTGCATTGGAGAGACCCACAGACTCTAACATACACCCTTTGGCTTCCTATCATCACCT
Organism: Cunninghamia lanceolata; assembly: GCA_027924645.1. NCBI lineage: Eukaryota > Viridiplantae > Streptophyta > Pinopsida > Cupressales > Cupressaceae > Cunninghamia > Cunninghamia lanceolata. Next base: position 1,407,517 of record BSBN01001722.1, on the reverse strand, counting down.
AAGAGTCTCCACATAGAATTACTAAATGATTTCAATGCAAAAGAATCTAATAGATATCAGAAAACAGTGAAAAGGTCCCAAAAACTTAGAATTGTATGGCACTATGAGCTGACCTATGGATTGCTACAAGAACTGATTATTCTGCCCACACTCAAAGATACATTGATATTAGCTGAAAAAGACTCCCAAACAATGGATATTGAAAGCATTAAATGACACTACAAACATGTTTATACTTTGCATAAAGTACTATCCTCCTTAAGTGTCATATGACCTAGAAAAGGTATGCCTAGACATTTAAAACCAGACTCTGCTTTATACCCCACAAAACCAACATTAATAGTGATGCCTAGATCATATAATACATAGCAAAAGGAATGAAATCATAAATCATCTCCAATGTTTTTATTTTTTAAAAACTTACAATCTGCAAGTATGGCCATGGGAGGTACGGATGCTCCATAAAAATTAGATAAGACTTAAATCCACATCAAATATTCATGAAAAGGATCGCCTATGACAATAAATGACAATGCAAAGACTCTTCAATGGATTTATTTTGATTGACTTCATAATATATAGTAGGGCCAACATGTATGGCTTGTAGGAGACTTTTCAAGAACAAAGTATTAAACAACTACACATAAAGATAACAATCTATCAATCTACAACTCAAAATGGATTACAATGCATAGATATAATCAATCTATCAAAACTCTATTCAGCACCATGGCAAACTCTGTATGAGCTTGCTCCAATCTCTATCTCCAGAACAATGGTGATTCCTGTATGAAATCACACCAAACCTCTAAAGGGTTTTCATCCTCAAGGGCATTCTACAAGATGGTTTTCGTCCTCAAGAGAAAATGGAAGCACACTCCGGTTCGATCCAACAGAATAACAATATCAAAACCAAGCATGCCAAACAATGAGCCCATCTCTTCCTTTAATAACTTTTTGAGGGAAATAGAATATTATTTCCTTTATCCCTTCATATGTCTCCTCAAAAGTATAAAAAATAATTCATTATGTGTGTACAACTTAAAGTCATCTTTTCAATTAAAAGATCCCTTTAGCTCAAAAGACCCCTTTATCAAAATAAAGGAAATATTTGATTCACAAGGACTCAATATGATGCATCCATGATTTAGAGCTTAACATCCCCTTTCCAATGCGCTATAAGACTTAAGTGTTAAATGAACATTTCCCAACCTTTTTAACTTAAGTGCAATAATTAATTGTTTAGCTCATTAAATCAACTAATTTTACGGGAAATCCTAAATATCACCAAACTGCAAAATTAAGCATACCAACATACTCCATGATGTTTGGGAAGATGAATGATGCCTTCTAGGTGACTTTCTAAAAATAGATGGCCTCTCCAAGAATCTTGGAGAGCAAACCGGAAACCCGATCAAACATCAGAAATCATCACAGCAATCCTGAACACCATTTGAGCTCAAAGCCATAACCAATTGTTCTGTAAAACTAATTTGTGGCCACTCCAAGAACATTGGAGTTCTCCCAACAAAGCCGGATAGCCACTAAGAGACTAAGAACAAGCCAAAATGCTCACAATAATCAATGCGCCAAAAATGGAACATTACAGTCCTCCCCACTCAAGATTGCTTGTCCTCAAGCAATTCATGCTATCCAATTGTGATACCTGCATGATCAACAATAATAAACCTGGATCCCAAACCAATCTAAAGAATGCTCCACATCACTTTTGTTGCGCCACTTTGATATAGATGTGAGCTGCATAGCTGTCACTTTGTATAATCCTCTGAAACATTCTTCCAATCACACAACTATTTGGATCCCAAGAATCAATAAATCCAAAGATGAAAGAGTTAGAAATCATCGATACTATTATCCAACATGAAACTACTGTTGGGAACCAAAATTTGAAATGCTCCTCAGACAAAGAACATAAATCAACTTGATCACAAGCTGAAAACAACTCAGAACAACCATGAATCAGCTGATTCTCACTCTCCAAAAGAGTATTAATAACTGTAACACTTGTTTCTTTTAGCTGATTACTTATTTCATCTTCCCACAAAGAGCTAGAAGCAACAAAAATATCACTCTCATGGCTGCATAAGTCTGAAATACTCTTATGAAAATCAGATTTCAGTGATCTAAAAATGGGATAGCAACAACAAAACTGAAATCTTTTGAGAACAATAAGAAATTTAGGCCATCTACAATCAGAATATGTCAAAGTTATCACCAAAATTTCTATCCAATCAATCGATATGTATGCAATTAAACACTTATGATGGCTAATGGGAGTAAGGACAGCAGCTTCATAGCTAAAATTTGACTCCAACATTAACCATAAAACCATCTTATCAACACCACTATCTTCCATAGAACTTTGCAAATAAACTCCATTATGAGAGTAAGCTATCATAGAACCCAATCCATTGCATACTTGAACCTTTTGCCCATCTTTAACAGCTAATGAAAACTTCCAGTTGGTGAAGTTTTTGTGAAGAGAAACATTCCATGAGTGTTCCTCACTCGGATCCCATATCCTATTACTATCTTCCTCCATGTTGCAAACTCCAATTTGGTCTTCATCATTCAACATGAGAGGTGAATTTTCATGTGTTAACTCAACTTCCATCATAGAAACAGAATCATCAAATGATTAGAAGTTGTTTTCACCTTTTTGTTCACACAATTCATCAATTTGCTCCAACTCTGCAACATCATACTTAGGAGGATGTCCTAAATCATAACTTCCTTGGAGCAAATCAAACTCTTCAATTATCAGCTTGCCTTCATCTGCTCTAGCAGCTCCAACTTGCTCCTTGAATTGTAGTACATCAACAAGTTGATTCACAACTTCTAAGAGAGCCATGTGGGTACTCTCTAAGGAATCCATAGTTGTTTTAAGCTTAAATGTAAGCTTATCAATTTCAACATCTCTTCCCTTCAATGCTTCACCTAATCAATTAACAAACTCAAGAACATGATCTCTATCAGACAACAAGTTCAAATAATCTGATTTCAAAGTTTCCAATGCCTTCCTGACTATACACCAGTCTTCAAGTGAAGCTCCCTTTTCCATGCCCATTTGTTTCCTTTCAACTTGAGCTCTCCAAATGTGATCTTCAACAAACTTTTGTGAGTTATCCAAATGTGTTAGAACTTGCACAACCTTGTCTTCGGTGACTATCAACTGATTCTTAAAATCCAAATCAGTTGCACATAATAAATTTTCTATCATATCCTTATAGGCATGATCCTTGAAATCAGCTGCTTTTAAGTTTTTCTCTTCATGGCCACTTTCACTACAAGAAGTAACATCACTGAAATCCAATGTTAAATCAACCTTTGAAGCTGATCCAAGTTCTTCAACAAACTCCTCATCAAATGACTCTTCTGAAAAGACACTTGGTTCTTCAATTTGTATGGGAGATGAGTCTTCATCTTCTTCACTTTGATCAAATGTTATTGCAGTATCAAATTCATCAATGACTGATTTAAAATCTTTATCAGCATACTCTTCATCCTAGATATTTGAGGAATCAATCAGCTCTTCACTTGGCATGGGAATTTCCCACTCATAATCAGGACTACCATCACTGGAATGGTGGAATTGCTCTTCATTAGGTGTTGTTCTAAAATTTTCAGCAGCATTAACTTCTTCAATTTCATTGTTTCCCACGTCCTCAAATAAACACTTCACTTCAATGCTCTCAGGCTCACTTGTACAGTCACCTTCTAGCAGTCTATTGATCATCTTCATCTCCTCAATTGTAGTGGCATCTTCAAGAGCTTCATCAAATAAAGGACCAGCTAAGCACAACACTTCTGGTTCTTCATCAAAGCAAGGCTCAGCTTCACTAATTTCTGTTGTAAGCTTCTCCAAATCAGAAAACTCCTCTATGCATGTCTCATGATTTGTAACTTTGTCTTCATCATACATAGACTTAGACTCATTTCTAAGTTCATTATTGCTAAACTCTTTCTTCCTCAAAATAGGAGGCTTCTTGATCGGTGGGCTGGAAAGTGATGACTTAGAAAAGTTCTTGATCCTTGCCATTGGAGAAGTTAACTTAGGCTTGCATAAAGACTTTTTCTTCATCTCCTTTTCCTTTCTTATCTTCTGAATGTATTCTATAAATCCCTTTTTGTGAGGATTACCCTCTTTGATGATTTTCAAGAAAGCATCCCAAGGAAGTTGCTGCTTACAATCATTTGTTAGTCTTTTGTGCTCATCAATAATCTTAGTGGCCTCATGATGATACTTCATTCGATCCAACTTCTCTTGAACTGCTCTTTCTAATTCATCCTGACTTTGCCTAAGAGAATCAAATAGAACATCTGTCTCACTTTTCCTCTTAAGAGATGCCATAATCTAACAATCATTGAACAACCTCTGTCAACTGCCACACTGAACAACATGCAAGTGCTAATCACTCACATGCAAGGCTGAAAGCTGACTTGATCAATTGAAAGATCTACAACAAATTAGCTCCCCAATAGGCTGGCAAGAACATACTAGCTCTAATACCACTGTAAGAAGCTACCCCAATTTTTTCAAATTTCATACAATGATATGGCAAGGTTAGCATCAAAGCATAAACCAACTAAAGGCCTCACAACTTCTGATCACCCAGATCCCAAAATGGGCAAGGTGAGAGCATACAGTGATTTGTCTTACAATAAACAATTTATGCAAGAATGACATACAATTCATCTGCTATGGCAGGCATCCACATGATGTGGGACTTCACCACTTTTTAAAGTGGGTAATGAACAAGAAAAGGAAATTACATTGCCATCCACTTGTTCAATGGGGATACTCCACTTATGCAGTGGGTAGAACAAAGAAAGATTCAGTTATCCTCACTGGCGGCAAACCATCCAGGGGTCTTTAGTGTGATTACAATAATAAAGAGATTATAACTAAAAGCAATTACAATGATGCTCAATAATTTGATTTAAATCTTGATAAGTATCCCTTGGAGGAAAGATGATAATACCCTGCATAGAAGACTTGAAAGATTAGATGCCATCACTGAACTTATTTGCTGATCATCTCTACTGTAACTCTGAGAATGTCAAATCAAACTGCCTTCTCAGTTTGGTAGCTTGCATTGGAGAGACCCACAGACTCTAATATACACCCTTTGGCTTCCTATCATCACCTAATAGTCTCCACATAGCATTACTAAATGATTTCAATGCACAAGAATCTAATAGATATCAGAAAACAGTGAAATGGTCCCAAAAACTTAGAATTGTATGACACTATGAGTTGGTACAGATTGCTACAAGAACTAATTATTCTACCCACACTCAAAGACACATTGATATCAGCTGAAAAAGACTCCCAAACAATGGATATTGAAAGCATTAAATGACACTACAAACATGTTTATACTTTTCATAAAGTACTATCTTCTCTAAGTGTCGTACGACCTGGAAAAGGTACGATTGGACATTAAAAACCAGAATCTGCTTTATACCCAAGAAAACCAACATTAATAGTGATGCCTAGATCATATAATGACATAGAAAAAGGAATGAAATCATAAATCATCTCCAATGTTTTTATTTTTTAAAAACTTCCAATCTGCAAGTACGGCCATGGGAGGTACAGATGCTCCATAAAAATTAGATAAGACTTAAATCCACATCAAATATTCATGAAAAGGATCGCCTATGACAATAAATGATAATGCAATAACACAAGGATGCAAAGACTCTTCAATGGATTTATTTTGATTGACTTCACAATATACAGTACAGCCAGCATGTACGGCTTGTAGGAGACTTTCCAAGAACAAAGTATTAAACAACTACACATAAAGATAACAATCTATCAATTTGCAACTCAAAATGGATTACAATGCATAGATATAATCAATCTATCAAAACTTTGTTCAGCACCATGGCCAATTCTATATGAGCTTGCTCCAATCTCTGTCTCCAGTACAATGGTGATTCCTATATGAAATTACACCAAACCTCTAGAGGGTTTTTGTCCTCAAGGGCATTCTACAAGAGGGTTTTCGTCCTCAAGAGAAAATGGAAGAACAATTTGTTCAATCTAGTAGAATAACAATATCAAAACCAAGCATGCCAAACAATGAGCCCATCTCTTCCTTTTATAACTTTTTGAGGGAAATAAAATATTTTTTCCTCTATCCCTTCATATTTCTCCTCAAAAGTATAAAAAATAATTTATTATGTGTACACAACTTAAAGTCACCTTTTTAATTAAAAGCTCCCTTTAGCTCAAAAGACCCCTTTATCAAAATAAAATAAATATTTGATTCACAAGGCCTCAATATGATGCATCCATGATTTAGAGCTTAACATCCCCTTTCCAGCAAGCTATAACACTTAAGTGTTAAATGAACATTTCCCAACCTTTTTAACTTAAGTGCAATAATTAATTATTTAGCTCATTAAATCAACTGATTTTATGGGAAATACCAAATATCACCAAACTGCAAAATTAAGCATACCAACATACTCCATGATGTTTGGGAAGATGAATGATGCCTTCCGGGGACTTTCTAAAAATAGATGGCCTCTCCAAGAATCTTGGAGAGCAAACCAGAAACCCGATCAAACATCAGAAAGCATCACAACGATCCTGAACACCATCTGACCTCAAAGTCATAACCAATTGTTCTGTAAAACTGATCTGTGGCCACTCCAAGAACATTGGAGTTCTCCCAACAAAGCCAGATAGCCAATAAGAGACTAAGAACAAGCCAAAATGCTCACAATAATCATTGCACCAAAAATGGAACATTACAAGGTTTAAACATCTTGAATCTCTTGAGCTCTAGTAGACATCCCAAGGTTAATAGTGGTTATTTGATAATCCTTATCCTAGATATCTCTATCATCCTTATCTACTACAAGAGTTGCAATTTGAGTGCAATCCTTGATCTTATGGCATCCTTTGGTATTCCAGATAGAATTCTAGGCTTCTTCCTTCCTTTGGGATTATGATTCTTGGTCATTACACTAGAGAAGTCTAGATATGTAGGCTTTATTATTGGCTACCTTTGTTGAATCTTTACCTACAACCATTATTGAACCAAAGAACCATCATTTATCACCTGTTCTATTTGTTGTACTTGTGGAAGAGCTTGCTAATACAATTGTGAAATTTTTTTCTTGAGAAATTTGATCAATTTGTCCTCATTTAACTTATTCACCTACTTAATCAAATTTTATGCCTTGTATTTATTAGGAACCTCAATTGGAGTAGTCATGCCTATAACACCTACTTGTGTATCATCATGTTCAAAACTTGGACCTTGGTCCTCATTTGGTTGCTCCTCTTGGTTTTGACCATCATGGATGGTTGTCTCCTTATGCAAATAAATCTCCTCTTCTTGTTTTTAGAGTAGGATCCCTTGTTGTGACCTATCCTCATAAATCTCACCATGAATTTCCTCCTAAACTACCTATTAAGTATCCTCAACTTGGGTGTCTTGTGCTGGTAGTCTCTTAGTGGGCACATCCTTATTCAATGAAGCTTCTTATTCATCTAGTTGCTTCATCACCCTATCTATGTTATCTAGAGATGGTTTCTGCAATAGTTCCATAGGGGAGCTATGTAGAGTGACTAAGTCTATACTAGCTTTCTCCAAAACAACTTTATTAAGGTTTGAAAAGAATTATGGAGGAGGCATAGAGAAAGTGGTATAAATGGTGGATGTGGAAGAAGTGGACGGGAGTGGAATTTGAGAAGTGGATGAAGAAGGGAAAGTTTGTGAAATGGGAGTGGATGTTGGAATACTAGGTGCTACAACTAGTGTTAGGATAGGAATAATGGTTTGAACTTGTTGCAATAGAGGGGAAGATGTTTGTATCATAGGAGGAGAGATGGGAGGGGTGGATTATGGATATGGGAATGGATTCTTGAATGGGAGGAGAAGAGGGGTGAACTTGATAAATTGGAGATGGTGGTGGTTCAGGTGAAGGAGGTGGGGAATTATCTTGTAAAATGGGAGCACTCTGACTTGCACCTATGGGAACATTATCTTTTTTCTTCTTTTTCCTCACCAATTGGGGCTCACGATTTCCCCCCAAGGTCACCTTCCTCTACATATTTCTTCCTTTTGTACACCTATTTTGTAGGATTAGGTTTCTTAATTCCCCTCATTCTAGATGTAGTAGGAGAAATTTTCTTTTCTTTACCTTTTCTCTTAGGGGCTAGTAACTGCTCCTTTTCCTTAGTACTTTCATCTTTTTCAGTTTATTTCCCCTTTGATTTTTAAGTCGTCCTCTTTTCCTTTTCATTTCTCTTCAAGGGTTTCTACTTTAGTTTCCTTTTTCTTTCTCTATCTTTTAGGTTTATCTTTGGTATATGTGAACTATAGCCCTTGTTCTTCTAACTCTACAATCTTATTATCCAACCATATTTTACTGTATTTGAATACTTCTCTCATTGCCTCTTCCAAGGATGTGACTTCTTCCTTAGACCATTTGTGTGGAGGGATGAGTCATTGAACACTTGATTATATTCATATTGTAGCACCCTACCATCATCAGATACTTGGTCAAATATTGGATATACATTGTGCAATTTCATGTCAAATGTAGAGAGTCTACAATATTTTCTTCTTCTAACCTCATTCTCATAGGTGGGGCACATGTTGGAACTCCTTGCACACCAATTGTTCCATATTACCATTAGGATCAAAGTTCACTCTAGTATTGTAGAAATGCAAATTACACTATTTAATTTTTGAATCTAAATCCTTTACAGTAGGGAAGGAAGTGAATACACATATTCCATCTGTAATGATCAGGGGAAACTACACTCCTCTATGTTTGTTAGTTAATAACTACTAGGGTTCAGAAATTCGTCTAGTTAGATCTAGCAGGATGATCTTGTCAATGGGGTATTTGGGCAGTTTGTATGTAGGACCAATGAAACCCTCAATCCTAATGTAGTAGAATTTGGGGAATTGAATGAACCAATTCCCATATTTATTGATTATCTTTGCAGTAGCTAATGAAATTATTTTACCCAAATCTCCTTGGACAAAAGCTTGGTAATGTACATGGTAAAAGCATCATTTACTCCCCTATAATGTCTCAAAGATTGCTCCATCTGCAATTGAGGATAACAATAATACACTTTGAATTTTCCTGGTCCATTTCCTATGGCTCTATCTAGATAACATATAAACAAGATAGGATGTCATAAAACATTTCCTTGTGACTCAAACCCTTATCAACTAGACGTGCAAGTTATCATTGATTATCTAGACCCAATGTATCATTTCCTTATACTCTAGTACTTCATGAATGAACTTGAACATCCATGGATGAAAAGTATAATCTGAGGGTAGACCCATGACTTTACTTACCAAGGTCACCATGCCACTTATCTCCATGGTGAAATCACTCCTAAAGAGTGTCTTTGGAAATTTGGACATATCAACTTTGGATGTCTTCATCCATCTAGCCCTTGATTATAATCGTCTAACCCCACATCTTCATTGACAACTACCAAGACTAGGTTGACAAGGATATAGAAATCTTTTGCTATTACTTGAGTAGAAAGATTAGCTAGTACTATGTTGTAATCAATAATTATCCTTCTTAATCCTAAATGATAGTGTTTGGCACACTCCATCACTAGTTTAGGGAATTGTTTCGAGATAGGGAATCCTACTACTTGAGAAATCCCATTCTTCATGATCCTCTTAGCTCTTTTGGTGGGATTTGCTCCATACACTCTTTCTTTGAAGTCTTCTAGATCCACATGTCCAAGATCTGTATTTGATATTTCTTCCTAGGTGGAATTGATCTTAGAGGTTGGGATAACTCCCTTGAGCTCGTACTTCATTTTCCTAGCTCGAGACATTACCCTGCAAGATCAAAGTCATAAAAAAATTCTTTAAAATTTCAAAATGATGTGTCGATTTACACTTTTAATGTTTTGTGGGTTTTTCATGTGGAACTAGATGCAAAATTTTGTAAAAGAAACATTTTAAATTTATCCCAATTCTCTTTAGAATAACTTCAAAACAAATGTTTCTTATAATCCCAATTTGCGGGAAAACACAAGAGAAGTAGATATAGTGTATTCACTTAGGTCATCTTGCAATATTATAAAACTCTATAAATTTAACTTATAAACCTTTCTCATTAACATAGAAGTTTTGATGGGAATGTTGGAATACAAATGGGTGCAGGGACTAAGGTTTTTCCCATGATATCCTAGAACTAAGTGGGAATCCACAATTCACTCTAATTTGTACCTTCTTAAGGCTTTGTGGGAATTTGGGATGGAACTACATGTTTAAAACTTGGACACTCATGAAGTCCTAAAAGAGGTCTCAATTCAAATTTGATGTTCATTCAGATGCAAAAAAATTGGTTAGCTTTCGTTATGATTGCTTGAAGCCAAAACTTCTATCAAGGAGCGAATCTCTGTAGTTCTTAAAATTCTTTCAAGGATGACCTTTTGCGAGAAAACTAAGTGCAACTAGATATGCATAAAGAGCATAGGATATCAAATATTAAACTAGGTTTTAAATTCTACTTCCCAATAAAAACTCTACAATTTTATTTCAATATGTTTTCTAAGTTTTAGGTATTGTGGGAGTTTTCTTACCCCCTGATAAAGATCCCATCCTATTATGAATTTTTGCAAAATTAAATTTGTTTTAGTTATAAGACTCGTGGGAAATTGAGGAAGGATTAGATGGCAAAGTTTACATGTTTAAGTTTGAATCTATGGTATTGAATTCCCACAAACTTAAATGTCTCATTTTCAATTGTTTGTGGGGAACCATCCCAGGGCTATATTTTGCATACATTAAAACTAGGGAATCCATTTTACTCTTTGAATTTAACCATTCTACCCTAATGATAATTCCATGATCAAATACCATTTAGCTAAATTAGGTTTTAAGTGATAAAGTAAAGGTTATCATGTCCTAATTTTATCTAACAGTTAAAATTCTAATTTGAAAAGCACATTGCTTTGAATTAATGGCCTAAATTTGAGTTTAATGCTTTCAAAAGTCTATCATTTCAAACACTTGGATTTACATTCATGAAAATAATGTATTTTGACCTACTTGTTTCAAATCTTGATGGTGGATGGTGAGTGATTCTTTGTGAACTGGGGGACTTAGATTGAGATGATCTTCAATAAATTTTGTTGCAAAGTATTCTAATGGCACTAGTTTAAAGATGTGGGTCGATTCGGTCTCCAATTTATGATTTTAAGAGTTGCTCAAATTTTTGGGAGCCAAATACATAGAGAGCTCAAATTTTTTAAATGTAAAGTGTTCAAAATGACATTAAAATTTAATTTAAACCTTGAAAAACCCCTAATTAAAATTTTCATTAATGCAAATATTGTCGTTACAAGCTATGGAGCGCTCCAACGATAACTTTTCAAAAAAAATGCAGGCCCCAGTTTCAATGGTAGATCTACTCTCAGAAAGGATATCAGGTCAACTATGGGTACCTCTTCTGACATAAGGAATGTGGCTCCACATGTGCATATAGGTTTTGCTGATGGGGACAAATCTTTGAGGTCCCTCAGACCTCTTCCTTCTCAAGAAATGCTCTTTCAGAAAGCAATTGGTGGTTTTTCTTCACAAGGTCACTTTGGTTTTCGAGGCAAGAACTATTGGCCAAAAAATTGGCCCCATAAGAAAAAGAAGAAAAGACATCAGTTTGGGAGGAAACCACCTATTTTTGATTCTTGGAGGAAAAAGTTTTGGGTTTCCGCCAAAAAACCTTTGGCCAAGGTCGAGGTCCCTAATGTTGATTCTCAGTCAACTCCTATTACTGCTTCATCTGAAGTGGCAAAGGTCAAGACTGTTATCCCAAATAACCTTATTTCCCCTCATATCACCAATCTCAAGGATAATGCTCTTTGTGGTAAGCTTTGATAAAGCAAAGTTTTTCTCCCAGGCAAAAGAAAACTGGTATGATCTTCAACAATTCTTCTTTTTAAATCTTGATAAAGGGATTTTTATGGCTATCTTTCCTTCTAAAGAAGCAATGGACTTTGTTTTGGATTTCAAAGGTTGGTTCTATTTTGGTAAGGGCATAAGCCTAGTTTCCTGGTATCTGAACTTTAATGCCTCTTCTAATAGTGTTAATATCTTCCCTTTTTGGGTTCAATTTCTAGGCCTACCAATGGAATACAAAGACCTGAAAATCATTTAGTTTATGGCCATAAATCTAGGTTCCTTTTTACAACATGATGTGGTATCTTTTTTAGATCTAGAGAAACCAGTTAGGGTTTGTATTTCCTTGGACTCTTCTAAACACACCCCTGATTCTATTATTTGTGCTTTGCTTTCGGGTGAGTGGGTTCAAAATATCTATATTCAAAAATCATAGCCTTTTAGTTCATGTTGTGCTCTTTTTGGTCATTCCAATGATCTATGTGTTTCAACAAAGAAAGACATTGGGGAAGTTTCTGGAGGCTGTTGTGACAATGACAATGTTCCTGGGTCTTCTCTTAATCCCTTGGTTGATTTTTCTATCCCAAAAAATGTTGTTGAAGTTGTTCCTCAATTTGAGGAGGATGTGGTATCTGAGGATTGGGCAAAACTTAATGAAGTGGCTAATCTCGTATCTCTATTGCCTAAAATTGTAGATTTAGCACAAGTGAATATTATTGATCATGAGGAAGAGTTGGTTAATGCTTCTTTGAATGTAGAGGAAGTTCCTATTCTAGCTTCTCCATCTAGATTGGCAGAAATTGTGGAGTTAGTTGAACCTCTTTCTACTAAGGCCATTTCTTTGCCTTCTTTGGAGGAACTTTTACCCTCTAGAGAAGCTACTCCAGATGTAGTCCCTAATTCTTTGGATGAAAATTTTGGGGTCTAGACTCCTGCAGATAAAGCTTCAAAAGGTATAATAGATAAAAATAAATTAGATTTGCAGGATAAGGACATTCAATCAATTGTGAATGATATTATGTCTAAGATTGGGAATGAGCATATGGAAAATATTGTAGATGAGGTTTTGAATGAAGAAGATCTCTTTGATTTCTCAGAACATAAAGCTATTTCATAGATAGATTTAAATATTAAGGAGTCTACTCCTAAGTCTAAACGGGGTAGGAAATCTAAAAGTAAGAAAACTCATGAAGAGATAGATTTGGGTGTTCAATGTACTTTAGACAGACATTTGAGATCGAGTAGAGCTTGCCACTCTCCTCGAGAGTGATGAAGATCCTATCTTGGAATGTTAGGGGCATTAATGCCCCTAACAAAAGATGCTTAATAAAGCATCAACTTGATTCTTTCTTTGCAGATATTGTCCTATTAGAAGAAACTAAGCTTTCTGCCTCTTTAGGAGCTCTTGCTTTTTCAAAATGGTCTATATGGAATGTTTTAATTGTGGGGGTTTGGCAATTCTTTCAAATATGAATACTTTGAGTGTTATTCAGGTGGCTTCTCAGACTAATTGGATGCTCCTTCAAGTTTGTTGTATTCAATCTAAATTCTCATTTTGGTTGTGCAATGTTTATGGTCCCAACTCTACCATTGACAAGTAGCTCTTATGGTGAAGCCTTTCGATAGCTCTAGCCCCCATCAAAAATGATTTTCTTATAGTTGCTGGTGACTTTAATGCAATTTTGTCTCTTGAAGAAAAATTTGGAGGCATTATTCCTCCTTTAAAAACCATGGAGGATTTCAACAATTTTATTTCAGCTAATCAGCTTGTTGATTGTGTTCCCAAAAATGGTTCCTTTACTTGGTCTAACAGAAGAAAAGATTTTTGTCAGATTGCAGAAAGGCTTGATAGATTCTTGGTTTCTCCTATGTGGTTTCTCAACTCTAAAAATCTAGTTTCCACTATTCTGTCTTTCTCAGGTTCAGATCATTACCCAGTTGATCTTTATTTTGATAAAAAATTTGTTTCCTCTTGCAAAGCTCCTTTCAAATTTGAATCAATGTGGTTTAGGGATCAAAATTTTCTTCCCTTTTTAGAAGAGACTTGGAAAAAAGTTCCTTTCATTTTGGGCTCCAAAATGTTTCAATTCACCAAAAAGCTTCAATTTCTCAAAGGTCAAATTAGAATTTGGAATTCAACGCATTTCAAGAATATATTTGTGGAGAAAACTAGAATTCAAGAAGAGTTAAAGAACTTGAATGAACACATTATTACTGTTGGAATGAACAAGTGTAGCTTTGATAAGGAAACTTCTTTGATATCCCAGTTGCAAGATATTCTTGCTAGAGAAGAGTTATATTGGAGACAATGATCTAGAGAGTTATGGCTCAAAGATGGAGACAGAAATACTAATTTTTTTCATGCTTATGCTAAGATTAGAAGCTACAAAAATTCTATTCATAGCATTAATGCTATTGATGGTAGAACTCTAACAAATGAAAAAGACATTCAAGATGAAGCTGTTCTCTTTTACAAAAAATTATTGTCTTCTTCTCTTGACTCTTCTAATGCCTCTAAGGATGCCATCCTTAACAATATTTCTTCTTTAGTTTTGTGCTGAGGATAATAATCTACTTCTTAAACCTTTTTCTATTGAAGAAATTAGGTATGTTGTTTTTTCTATGGTACCTGATAAAGCTCCAGTTCTTGATGGCTTTTTAGCTTTGTTCTTTCAGAAAGCTTGGGATTTCATTGGTAAGGAAGTTTGGTAGGTTGTAGAAGAAGGTAGAAAAACTAGAAACATTCTCAAAGAGCTTAACAATACCTTTTTAGCTTTAATCCCTAAAAATAGGAATCCCCTCTCTTTCCTTGATTTTAGGACTATAGCTTTATGTAATACATTATACAAAGTTATTACAAAAGCCATTACTTTGAGATTGGTTTCTATTATTCCAAATATTATTTCTGAGGAGCAAGGGAGTTTTGTGCCAGGTAAAGAGACTCTTGAGGGATCTATTTTTTCTCATGAGATTATTCATTCTATATTTGGTAAAAAAATGAAAACTACGATGATGAAATTAGATATGTTAAAAGCTTATGATAGGGTGAATTAGAGTTTCCTCCTGAAAGTCCTAAAAATATTTGGTTTTTCTGAAGTTTTCTGCAAATGGATTCTTGCTTGCATCTTTGGGCAAAGATTTTTAGTTATTCTCAATGGTAAAATTTGTGGTTTCTTTAGAACTTCACAAGGGATTCGTCAAGGTGAACCTATTTCCCCTTTCTTGTTCATTATAATGGCTGAGGCTTTGAGAAGAAGTATTCATGCTACTGTTGATAGTAATGTTTGGGTTGGATTGAGTAGTCCTCATTTATTTTGTTCAACTTCTCACTCTCTCTTTGCAGATGACACACTTCTTTTTGGCAGAGCTTCTTTGGGAGAAGCTAAAGTTATTAAATCAGCTCTTGATTCTTATTGTGATGTTTCGGGTCAACAAGTTAATCCTCAAAAATCTCAGATTTCTTTTTCTTTACTGATGCTTCTACTCAACAAAGAATTTGCAATCTTTTGGGTTTCAAGTTGGGAACTCTCCCTTCCCAACATTTGGGAGTTCCCCTCTTCTTTGGGGCTAATAAAAATGAATTTTGGTTGAAAGTATTAGATTCCATCAGAAACAAGATCTCCACATGGAAAAATAGATGGCTTACTTTTTAGGGAAACTTACTATGATTAGATCTATTTTGACAGCCATTCCTGTCTACCTTATGTCTGTGTTAAATATGCCTAAAGGGATTTTAGTGGCTTTTCAGAAAATTATCAGGAATTTTTTATGGAAAGGCATTTTGGATACTTTAGGGAAAAAAGCTCTTCCTCTTATTTCTTTAGATAAATGTTGTATTCCAAAAAGGGAAGGAGGTGCTAGTATTTTGAATTTAGAAGCCCATAATCTTGCTCTTGGAGCAAAATTAGCTTGGCAAATGTATGAGAAACCTCATCTCAAATGGTGCAAGATTATGCAAACCAAACATTTAGATTCTCAAGAGCCTGAGAGAATTTTCATTGTAGCTAATCCTCCTCTTGGTTCTCAGATATGGAATTTTATCTTAAGAAGTAGAGAAGTTATCCTTCCTTATCTATCTTGGACTATTCACAATGGAGAAAGAGATCTTTTTTGGGAGGACTCTTGGAATGGTCTCTCTAAACTGGATTGTTATCAAGGGTTGTCAGAGGCAAAACGAGTTCTCTCTTTACATTGGGGTAGTCATGTGAAAGATTAATTCATCTCTAGTGATGTCCTCTTTGGATATCTAGTAAAGTGGAAAGATTTTTCAAATCTTGACTTCCCCCAAGATTAGAGAGATACTCTCACAGAAACTCTTCAGTATAGAAAAGTTTTCTTCTCACCTATGGCAAATAAGTTAATTTGGTGTCCTTCAAAACTTGGATCTTATTCAGTTAAACAAGGGTACTTATCTCTTACTTCTAATAATAGTAAGTCCTTTGGATGGCCAAACTCTCTTTGTTGGGGAAAATCTATTTTACCAAAGGTTGGTGCTTTTGCTTGGATAGCTCTGAAAAACAAAATTTTAACCAATGATAGATTGACCAAACTTGATTTTCCAAGCTCTTTCAAATGTATTTTGTGTGGATCTGAAGATGAAACCATTAATCATTTACTTTTGTTATGCCCTTTTGCTATGTAATGCTAGAACTGGCTATTTCAAAAACTTCATTGGTATGCTCCTCTACTGGACTCCCTCATTAACTTGTTTCTTAGCTAGCCAATTCTTTATAAAAATACTAAGTTTTCAGATCTCTGGGTTATTTCTCCTTCAATTTTAAATTGGAATGTATGGTTGGAAAGGAATAGGAGAATCTTTAGAAAAGAATCTCTTCAGCTGAAGGATGTCATTTTCAAAATTGAGAGTTCTATTTCAGAAATTGTTATATTCCAATCTTCAGGTGCAGCTTTTTCTCAGTGGGATGGTGTAATTTTATCTGAATGGAAAATGATTAAGATAATTAATCCAAGCAGTTTCTTAAATTCCTCTTCAGCTGTTTTGCATAAAGACTATAAGTCGGTTCTTTGGATTCCTCCTTCTCCCAATTGGTTCAAAGTTAATTTTGATGGAGCCTCTAAGGGCAACCCAAGAATTCCAGGTATAGGATGTGTGATCAGAGATAACTTTGGTAAACTTTTGTGTGCTAAAGCTGAGAGAATTACGGATGGAACCAATAATGAAGCAGAAGCTCAGGCTCTTCTGCTTGGAATAAGACTAGCAATTTCCTTGGGAATTAAAAATCTAATTGTGGAAGGAGATTCTCAAGTCATTATTCAACCTTTTCAAAAGAAAAATGATAGCAATTGGAAATTTAGTTATATCTTTCATCAGGCTTATAGATTAATGGAGAAGATAGATGATTTTCA
Organism: Cunninghamia lanceolata; assembly: GCA_027924645.1. Classification (NCBI taxonomy): domain Eukaryota; kingdom Viridiplantae; phylum Streptophyta; class Pinopsida; order Cupressales; family Cupressaceae; genus Cunninghamia; species Cunninghamia lanceolata. The sequence goes on along the minus strand of BSBN01001722.1, from coordinate 1,390,217 downwards.
AGTTCTTCATACATTCAGAGGAGGCAATAAAGTTGTTGATTGCCTTTCAAATTTGGCCTGCTCTCTCCCAAAGGGTTCTATTCATTTCAATCAAGATTCTTGTTCCAACTTCCCTATGTTGTTGGAACTTTTGAAAGTTGATGAAAAAGTTTGATATTTCTCTCCATATGGGAGAAATTCTTCTAACATGTTTATTTGTTTTTTGATAGGGTTGGTGTTGGTATCTTAATCCTTATGATTTTCTAAAATCCTCTAAATCTCACACTTGCAGCGACCTGTACCTCTTAACACATGGCTAATGTCACTTTTCCTCATGGCATATATTTGGGATCGCACATGGTTTTGATTTTGTGGAATTTCCTCTCATTCCACTTAGAGTGATACAATAATTTTATAATTTCAAGCGTGTGGAATGATAGATATTTTCATCTATCTTGAAGCGGATCTTGGATATCTGTGATAACATTTATTCTCTTTGGGTTGCAAGGACTCCCCAATGTATGATGGCTCGTGTGTTTTTTATCTTTATCTATGTTGTTGGTGATTGCTTTGGAATTCTTTTTTTCTCTATTTTCTATTTGGCTTGGGTAATGGCATCGACTCCAAGGAATTCTAGGCCACTTCTTCTGGTTCAGATGTGGGAACAACCTATACATGGTGGTATTGATGGAGGAGGATTATCAAGGTCTTTCAAACTTCACAATGATGATGTTGAGGAAGCCCTAATCAAAGTCTGTGGAAAAGATTTCCTTTCTCAATCCAAAGTTTGTTATGCTTCCCAACTAGCCTCACACTTCCTGTCGAATGCAATGGATCTAATTTAGAATGTTGACTTGGTCAAATGTTTAGCTACTAATTTCATTCATGATTTTCTGGTTCCTACTGATAAACTTCATTCTGGTTTCACCACTTATGATCTCCATTTGGGAGAAGTGGAGATTGAAGGGATTTTTGCTCATCTTGGAAAAGCCATTGGTTAATTGTGTTTATCAAGATTTTATACTCAGTATTTATAATAACAGTTGTAAATTTCTTGATTGTTCTCTGCAAGCCCATAAAAAGCAACTTGGTAATACTTGAAAGGAAAGGATCGATGATGTGTTTAATGCTTAGAGCTTTTAACTTCACTTTCAGCCCCCTGCTCCTTATGTTCCTAATGATGATAATCTCAATGTTGGTGATGATAAACCTGTAGGATTTTATGGATTTAAGGTGGCTGACTTAAATGCTATGAATCCTTAAATCTTCTCTTTTCTAGTTTTTTGGTTTTTGTTGATGGCTTTGCTATATATTTGTATAATTTTGAGCCAATTTTGAGCTGCTCGTAATTGTAACTCTTGGTCTTTGGACCCTTCTTATGTAAAAACACTTTAAATATAATATAATATTATGATGCATAGAATCCTTACAGATAAAAAAATTCTAGGCACGAGCTTTCCACAGTCCATAGAATGAAGAGATTGCTTTTGGATTTGACTGTGTGTATTCTTTTGCATCAATGTTTTGGGTCACACTCTGTGAACCATCATTAGGAAGAGGATTCTATTGAAATGGATTGCAGAATTGCCTTATAAAGAGTGAAGGGGGGAAGGGTAAAAGAGGTTGAAAAAGAAGCCAGCCAGTCACAACATGACAACAATAACATATTATAACAAGAGATAAAAACATGCTATCAATTGTGGTAATACAAATTAAATAAGAGATTAAATAAGAACATATACAAAGGGAATAAAGAAACAAAAATAACTTCTCATGAACATAATGATAATAATAATACTAAAAATAATGATAATCATAATAGAGAAAATGAAAAGAATTAATAACAATAGAGAAAGAGAGAGTAATTAGGCAAGGAGATAAAATGATAGAAATCTAAAAATACCAACCATACTGAGAAAACAAGAAACCAGAAGAAAGGTCCAAAATGCAAAAGTTAGAAAAATATGGCATACACACCAATCATAAGAAAGTAATAGGATAAGAACTAAAATCTAGTATAATAATAGAATTAAATTATTAATAGTAATAATTAAAGACTAAAGATGGTGTATTCATAATAATAATAACGATTAATAATAATAAAATAATAAAATAAAGAAAATAAAAACTTGAACAAAGTTATAAAATGAAGTAAAGATCTAACAACATAGAGTAAAGTGAAAGAAACAATGTAATTAAATGGTATTAACTACAGTTCAAAAGTATGAGAAAGAGAAAGAATAAAGAGGAAAAAAGAATAAATCAAGGGTAGGCCAACAATAGTTGGTAAAAAAGGGAAAAAGCCTAATGAACCTAACAAAATCAAATTATAATAACGATAAAAATAATAATTCTTAGGAATAAAATAATAATAATAATAATAATACGATAATAATAATCATAAAAATAAGTGAATAGACGAGAAATTAGATTAAAATCAAGGATTACTAACTCTATAAAGAAAACGAGAAAGAAGAGGAAAGGCCCCAAAGGGCAAAGCCAAGAAGAGGAAGGGTAAGCTTAAATATAATAAGTATGTAATAGGATAAAGAGAGAAGAACAAATGAAAAAGGCCAAAAGATAAAGATGCATAGCAAGAAAAATAATATCAGATTAGTAAGAAAATATAGTAGAATAATCAAATAAACGAATAACTATGTAAGAAATTAAATGTAAAAGAAAATCTAAAAGGTCAAATATATTAAGTAGACCTAAAGAAAGTGAAAGAAACATGAATGAACAACTAGATGGAATGAATGTATGGAATAGTAACAATAAATTCAGCATGCTCATCTTATCTTCAATTTTGAGTCTCAAAACATTTGATGTATCTAGCCACTTTATTCTTGTCAAATTCATGGTGAATATACCAAATAGTGGGTATGTAAAACTCTTAAATGTAACATGTCTGATTGAACTCCCTAGATCTTAGGTTCTAGAGCTTGTTGAATAGATCTAGTTGGCAATCACCAAGTAGAAACTTCCATCTAATTTTAATGACCATCTAGTCCCCATTGTGACTCCTTCCATATTTTCTTTATCATGTCTAGTTCTCTCCAATTGTGACTCCTTCCATCATAGTGTGACATGATGCTTTAGTTTTCTCTAAACTATTTTCACTCTTTGAAAATCAAGAATCAACAATCAACAATCCTCATAGTAAAAGTATTACTTCATCTTGGTGAGCCATTCAATAAGATCCTTTAGATCCAAGATGCTTGAAAAGTTGAATGCATTCATCCTTGTACCTTTCCCAATCTTCAAGATAGCTTTCAAAAGTCTATCTTCTCTTCTGTCCACATGTAGATATTCAACCTGAAGTTTTTCTCCATAACCTCCTCTTTCTTCATCCCATTTGTTGTCCTCTACATAAAAACTCTTTTATGATCCTTTTCCATGATGTCTACTGTAACTTGTACGATACTCATATTTTCAACTTCACCCAATCTCCTTACCTCATTGGCATCTCCCACTCTACCTTTACCATCCATCTTATAGGAGGCTTTGTCAAATATAAGTCAAGCAAATCCTACAGCTACAACTATGTATTACAAGCACATACATGTCAATATGTCAATCATTCAAATAGGAACCAATTCAAATAAGACACATTATGAACTCAACCTACTCTCGTACCAAATAATGAAGTGCCAAGGTAGGAGTTCACAACTAATGTCTTATCCAACCAAGCAACTAACTAATCACAACATGCTTATGCAAAGACAACACAGAACTTGAACAATTCAAAAGTCATTCTATTTATAGGGAAATATTATGTAACTTATTACAACGGCTCTTGCCCTTTATACTAACTAATAAAATTCCCTAACATGCTATCTCCTATTTCAACTGAAATAACTACAGTTTTACATAGATGTTACATATGTCCTTAAGATCATAATAAATCCAAGACAATGTCATATCCATTCCTCATTAACTCAGATCAACTACCAGATCGAATCAGACTATAATTTTTTACAGAAGATCGGTTGGAAAGCCAATATTTAATTAGTTTTTTGTTGCCCAAGTCGTGATGAAACTTTCTACAGATTCTATCTTTTGATCCTCATGCTTGCATGCCTTTAATGGTGATGACCTGCTCCTGACAACTGATTTGGAACCACTTGTTTCTTATTGGACCGAAACTGCTTGCATGAAAAGGAGTCTACCAACCCTAAATGGCACGGGTAGGGGATTACTGACACTCTCAGAACACGTATTTGACTTTACCCAGTGACACTTAGCAAGACATTACGCTTTCAATGATTTTGAATGTACTGATGGGAATGAAAGGGAAAAAGAACACTGGTCGTCAATCTAATCCCACTCATTCGTTCAAAGGCAAAAAACTGATCAAAAGCATAATGCTTTTTTCATTGAAATTGCATCTCAGGCGAGGCCCTAATCAAATTTGAACAGCTGCATCAAGCCATCATCAAGAACTTGGCCACTCAATCCATGTGTGTCATTGATGACGTCTACAACTCAGGTCGATACTGGAAGAACTTCCCCTACTTTTCCCTCCGAAAAGAAAAGACCAACTTCTAGCCATGTGTGCCCCTGCAGCACCCAGTTCACATAAAAATCATTTCATGTTACTGTAAAGGGTGACAAGGACCCTCAAGAAAACTTAGGCATAATTGTAGAGTGAAATTCTCACTGCAGACTTGGGAACCTACTAAACAAGGTCAAAAACATACAAGAAAACATGTTTCTTTGAGCATGCAAGATTGCATTATTATTATCAAGGATGTTTCTGCATCAATTACATAAGATACTGTTGCAAAATGGTAGTTTTAGTATTTGAATATAATAGATAAGGGTGTAAGATTATTATTAAGTAGAGTCATTTTAAGGGAAAATCTCTAAAACTCTTATGTTTAAGAATATAATTTGTAATATGATGATCGACAATTGTTCATTGCTTCTTATTTATAACATTATTAGGTAATATTCATCTCCTAGTTTCAATGAGGAAACCAAACTATATAATTAATATAACTCTTAACATACAAAGTATTAATATAAGGATAATATACATGGCATAGTCATTCATCATATGTTCCCTATATCCAAAGGGTTAAGAGAATAACAAGCCCCCTCATCAAAAAATGTTATCTTGAATGATGAACTATAGGTGTTTCAATAAGAAATTTTCATTTCCCTAGGTACACTCTTCATGAGCAAATCCTTCTGCTTGTGGGATATTTTGTGATTATCCTACTCTACGATCATTTTCTCCTTGTCTAAATGATACCATCTAGTTCCAAAATGATTATTCCTTCATCCAACTCTAGAAACAATATTTGAATTGATTTGTTTTTCTCTAGTGATCTTCAAACATGAGACATGGAAGGCTTGGTGAATTTGTAAGGATGTTGAAACTCCAAATTATATGTTTCATTTCCAATGCAATGCAATACCTTAAAAGGACCAAAAGAATAGGGTGCTAGCTTGTTGTCTTTCTTTTGTTTCTTTATATATATGAGCACCCAATATTCTATTTTAAAATTTCTTACAATCCTATGTTGACCCATTTGTTGCTTCACATGGTTTTGTGACATGGCTAAATTTTATTTGAGAGCTAAAATAACCTCTTATTGGTATTGAAAATGTTCCTCTACTATACGAACTGTATTCTAGGCTCATACTAAAGACATCAAAGATGGGGGTTGGTAACCATATAGGTATGGTGACATCTTTCTTGCACTATCAAACAAACTATTATACCATGTTGTTTGTTAGTGGTAACCACTACTCCCATTTCAATTATTTATCTAATGCAAAGCAAACAAGGTAAACCTCCAAAGATTGATTAATTATCTTGGTTTAGCCATTTGATTAAGGATGGTAAGAACAATTGTGAACAAGCTCAATACCCTCACAAGAGAACAAATTAGTCCAAATTTTACTAGTGAATAAAGGATCATGATCACTTACTACAATTTTTGGGATGTCATGCAACTAATGAACCATGTCTATAAATGCCTCCATAACTATGCTAGTCATGAAGTGATGAGATACGAAACATAAATGAGAATATTTGGTGAGCCTAATCACTATCAAAATAATGAAATTTTTTCCATTTGACTTGGGTAACCCTGTAATGAAGTCCATGAACACCTCTTCCTAATGCTAAGTTGGAATGGATAAGAAATGGAGAAGCTATATATTTTTTATCGTCTCCCTTTTTTTTATTTGGCAAACTAAGCATTCTACTACAATTTTTGGTACATCTCCTCTAAGACCCTCCCAAATGAATTCTTTGACACAATGATATTTTTAGAACAATTGAGTATTCCCCTATTCAAGATGAATGGAGTTCCCTAGAATCTTATTTTTGAGAAGTGAATTTTGTAAAGAAAAAGGCAATACTTGCACCATAATGTGTCTCCTTAAAAAATTCTAAAGTGGTACTAGGAATCCTAATGTAATCACTAAATGATCTATATCATTTCTTGATCCTACCATCATTTTATCTTAGTCTCATTCACCCATTCTACTTGAAGTACTAAAATGGCACAAATAATTGTTTTGATGCATGGTCTTGTCTTCAAGATAGTGCATCAATACCATTTTCTCATTTCCTTTCTTATAAATAATCTCAATTTTATATCCAAACATCTTAGTGACCCATTTTTGCTACTTCCTTGAATATAATATTTTCTCTAAAATGTATTCAAGGCTATTATGATCTATCTTCACCATAAAGTATGCACCAATGAAATAACAACACCATTGCTTGACTGTATACATATGATAGCTAACATTTCCTATTTATAAGTGAGTTAGGTTATATTATTACCCCTACATTGTCTCCTTTTAGATGTTATAGGGTTCCCATCTTACATCAAAACCACCCCAATCCCTTGCCCTAAAGCATCACATTTCACTATGAATGTCTTCGTAAAATCTAGTGTAGCTAAATCTAGAGTCGTACAGATATCCTACTAAATTTTTCAAATGTCTTATGAAATCATCATTCTAGAGGAAAGCATCTTTGTTTAAAATGGTGTAACTAGGGAATCTATTTTATGATACTTCTTGCCAAATATTCTATAGTATATCGTATAAAATCTAAAAATCTTCTTAGGCTCCTAAATGTTTAGGGATTCTGCTAATCCTACATGGAGTTGACCTTCCCCAAACATTCCACTTCTTGTACAACAAATAATCATTTCAAAGGTTTGGTAAAAAGATGATTATGTTTCAATAATTGAAGTACTATGCCCACATGTTAGAGATATTCCTTGTTTGATTTGATATAAATGAATACATCATCAAAGAAGACTAATAAAAATATGCACAAAAATGTGGAAGGGGCATTTATATGACCAACAACATGAACACAAATTCATAATGGTCCTCATGTGTAAGGAAACCTTTATTATGTATTCTTATCTAATTCAACATTGTTGATAATTGGATCTAAGATCTAATTTGGTATAAAAAACAACACCATTTAATTCATCTAGAAAATAATCAATGATAGGAATGGGAAAATTCTTTAATAGTGAGATTATTGAGCCCATGATAGTCCATTCACATGCAGCAATTTCCTTCCTTCTTACCAACCATCATCACTAAAAATGAATATACACTTTAACTATGTTGAATAAGCTCTACCTTGAGTAGTTTTCTAACAATCTTTTAATCTCACACTTCTATACATATGGGTAGTAGCATAGCTTGAGATTGGATCATGATCTTGATCTCATTTTGAAGGAAGAGATCTCAATTTGAAGGAAGACAATTAGTGTCATCCATTATTTATTTCATGCAAATTACCTTGGATAAACACTTGAATTAACCCTTGCATACTAGCATAATACTCTATAGTAGTCACTCAAAGCACACTTGAGCTCTTCACCTTTTGAATGACATGCATTACTATTACTAACACATAGAATCAATTATACTAAGAATCACTCATACATAAGAGACACTTGAATTATAAAACTAACATAGCTTTTCTATTCATTGCATTGTATGAAAGAGAGGTTACATCATGGGGTTTATATAAGTACCTATTCCCAATGCCTATTGAATCTATATTATGACTAGTTTTACATGATTTAATCTTTATTACATGTTATTTTCTAAAAGCCTACATTCATTTTTATCTACAATACTAAAATACATTATTTTCTCCAAATATACATTCTAGATGTCTTATCCCTATCTATGTACTTGTACAAATATAGCTCGCATGTATATCCTATTCTATCTTTGGTTGCATGTACAAATATAAAAATACAAGATATTTATAGTGTCAACATCATTGCAATGTAACTAATGTGTTATGTCCTCAAAACACAAAGATATAATTAGAACTAACCAAAAAAAACTTAAGAAGTAGTGGTAAAAGATGCAACAATCTCTAATATGATGAAAAGTTGGGCAAATAAAGAATCTATGTGTGGCTAGTAGTGACGTGTGTCGGCCAGTCATTGATTGTTCAAGCAAGATATGCTCCATCATATCAACCATTGTAGGCATGAGATGAATCATTTTTCCTTGAGTTCCATCTATCTCTATCCAATAAGCAATCATCTCAACCACCATGTACAACACATGGAGACACAATTGTCTATTGGCATTCTACAAAATCATAATGTTGGAGGAAGGTTGTGTAGTAATGTAGGATAGTGCCTAAACTTTCATAATTATATTATCATTATCATTGTATGTGAGGTCCTCTTTAAACAATTTAGCCTATAATTTATGTAATTCTACTCACAAAGGGGCCACACATTCCTCAATCCAATTTGGATATGCCAAAAACCCTCTAAGCACCTTGCATGCAGTAGCATCTTAGTAATAGCTAACATATAAAGTGATAGCATGCACAAACTTAGTATTAAACTACAAATTGAGGAGCTCATCCTTAGATTTAAGGGTCTTTTCATTTTTTCTCTTCTTGTTCTTTCCATGTGGCCTCCTCTTTAAATTTCCTTTTCATAGCTTTGCTCCTAGATCTCTCCATTTTCTCTATTGCTAACTTCTAAAACTTAGCCCTATCAGATACTACTTCTAACTCATCAATACTCTTAATGCGCATAAAAAGGGGTTGAAGAATTATCTCTAATGCATTAATCTATCTATTCTATATTAGGGCCACTCTGAGTAGCCATCTTAAATCCTTCTACCAATAGATCTAGTGCCTATACTACCATATGTTAATTTTCAAAAGCATAACCAATTGTTAGATTTGATTGTCTTAATTTTCTGGCACAATTTTGGTTCTCTAAGCCACTGAAGATGATAGAATGCGGAAGATGCTAGAAATGCAAAAGTAAACAAAAATAAGTGTTATACCTTCAAAATCTTCTCCATTCTAGTCTGCTTGATAAGGTGAAGGAAATGCATACACCCAACTACAAATCCTAGCTTTACCCAATGTAAGTGAATATGGATTGCTCAAGAAATAACAAGCATAATGGAGGGAAGGAATTTGACTATAATTTGGCTATAGTTTGGATATGGAGATGGAAGAATTATGAGAGCATAAGTTTGATAATTTGTGTATTCTTAGCCTTCAAATGGCTTGGAGAGGCTTTTTATTTATAGATTTTTGAAGGATTTTGGATCAATGGCTAGAATTTAAAGATGAGATCCAAGGGTTGAGATTTCCTAAGTGAAATCAAGGGCTAGGGTCTCATCAACAAAGATGGAGGGCTCACATTATTTTGAAAATTTTAATTTAGCCTAGGAAAGGCTTTGCATTAATGAGGATGGAGACATGTGAATGAATTAAAAATTAATTTTATAGGTGAATGGGATGAGATAAGACAAGTGCATGGATTTGGAAAGGTGAGGTGGAGACACATGTAAGTTTAATTTGTTGGTGTGAATAGGGTTATTACCTATCCGGTTTATCCCTTGTAGTGTGAATTAAGCACATTATCTAACTAGTCATTAGTTAGTCCTATTCACACATGTTCACATGTTAAGTTTACTTAGGATAAGTCTAGATAATTCTAGGTTGTCGTGTGATCTTATCCAACACATGTGATATTATCAACTAGTTGACATCTTATCCTCTAGTTGTCTCATGCCATATGATTAAGACACTTGTCACATGACTACAACATCTTATCTCTTAACCTTGTCTTTATAAGCAATGCATATCATGTACATTGTAACAATCTTTTTACATTCATTGATAGAATATAATTATTCTTTCATTTGATCTCTCTTGTTCTTTCATGAAGTCCTAGATCTTGGGTGGCTACCTTCATAGCCAACTCATACATGGTATCAGAGCAAATAAATCAGCTCTTTCACGATATCAGAGCTAGGAGGAATCACTTTGTTTTAGTCAAATTTTAAGAGATCTTGAATGCAAATCATGGTGGATCTTTATAGTTGAGTATGCTCTTCTCTTGCATTGAATGATGACTTGGAGAATCAAAAAAACTTGGTGGAAAAACCAAATTTGTGAGGGTTTCCTCTTATGGCTTTGTATTGCAGGTTCATTTTGGAGCATGTTATAAATTTGAGCACACCATTGTGTTCAGGTGGTTTTTTATAGTCAGTTTAGCCTTTTGATTTGTCCAAATCAAACATTGGAGGCCAAATCTATGAGGGTTTGAATTTGGGAGGTGCATATCAGATCCAACACGATCTTTCAGAGAAATTTGGGTCAAATCTGACCCTGCCATTGTGCTTAGGAGGCCCAAACACCCCAAGATCAACTGTCAAATTGTCCAAATCTAAGCAATTGTCCAAAAGGCAAAAATAATTTGCCGCCTCAGCCATACAGACTACAGATAGAATATTCCATAGAATATTCTCAGGAAAAATATTTGGCTTGTACAGGTAGCATCAGATCTAGTGTCATCAGAATCCTCAATGTATTTATCCATTGGTCAAATTAAATTGTAGGTTGGATATTTGATTAAGCATGTGGGTTAAAGTTCTAATTTGTAGGTTTTTTTATTTTCTGTAGGGTACAACCCTGTGTAGGGCAGGGTACCCTGTACACGCAACAACATAGGGCCATTCGACAGATGCCAGGTGGCACAAGACTTGCCTAAAATTGACAGTTGCTCAACTCTTTCTGACAACCAAAAATTCCACCACCGACAACCTAAAACCACCCAATGGTAGCGTCAAATGACCCATAGGGCTCAAATTCCCAGCTTCAAGATTCAAACTTGCTCGCATCCTCCAAACTATTGGTTATTTGGAAATCCTAACCGACATAATCTTTGGAGGGGAATATTCCTCTAGAGCAGGTCGTAAAACCACTCTCACATGCTTGAAAGTGGTTTTGCGCAAAGATATGGGCGGTTTCAACCAAAAACAAACCATTTTTGTAAAAAGAAGCAGTTTTATAGAAATCAATGGCGGTTTCGGCTCTTGGGAGAATATTCTGACAACTGAGGTTATATTCTGTTATCACCTGCTAATGTCAGCACTACATCAGTAGTGACATCACCTACCAGGCCCTCGTCTTCCTCTATATGCCCTAAAGGAGATTTTGTTCTTTTTGGCATAAGTTGGTCATACAAGCTCCACTTTTCACAAACAAAATATCGATGGAAAGTTGGTTATGTGTCTTCGCAGTGATGCCAGAGTTTTTTCCTATTTTTTTAACACATTTTTTTTGTTTGAAGTCCAGACATCATTTTCAGCTTGCAAGCTTATAACTCTTTGCCACAATCTCTGATTTTTGCAATTCTTGTGGAATTGGAAAGGTATTGAGGAGCTCCACACAACCATCTATGCACTTTTTTTAGATTTAGGCCTAGGTTAATTTTATTCAGTTTGTAGTATATTAGGTTTTGGTTCATAACTTGGACATCCTAATACCTGGAGAAGTTAAATTTGCTTCAATGGGCTTCTATCATCAGCACAAATCAAACTGCAGATATTGTGGGAGTAATCAATATGAAAAAGTGACGTGTCCTCATTTCTCACATCATCTTTTTCAATTCCTTGTTGATATCTCTTCTCCTCCTATTGATATCATTACACCATCACTTGTTGCTACATCAAAGTTCAAAGATGCTTCTTTGAGAGTTTCCATTGATTTTTTGCAGCAGGATCACATCAGTATTTCTGATCCACTTCATTGGGATTCCTATCTTGCAAACATAGCATCTTTGTTTGTAGAGTCTCACATTGATGATTTGGAGAACACATTTGAGGGGTTAACTCTCCTCTTTGATGATCATGATATCATCCCATCTTTTGTGTCTTCAAATACAATTCACTATCCATCCTCTCCTAATTCTACTTCTTTGATTCGGTATTGCATTCTTGATTTGGAGAAGACATCATTTTCCAACATGAGGACATTAGAGTCATATTATGAGGAACACATATTGATTGGATTCCCTTTTCATCCATGTTTTGGGAGTTGTTTCTACATCCACCATTAGACTTGTTTCTTCCCAAAGGGTGAAATGTTGTTTGTAGGCATTACATTGTATTTTGTCTTCAAGCATTCATTAACACAGGAGTTACTTCTTTTTGGGGTGGTCTATCATTTCATTCTTTCTCTCCTATGGGGGGGTATTTGATTGTATATATGTGATAGAAGTAGTCCTTGGGGGTTTATGTTGAGTCCTCCTACTATCACTTCTTTCACTTTCATGTTTTTCTCTCTTTTGGAGAGGGGTTTTTTCCTACGGGTTTTTCTCTTTTACTTTGTTTGTGAGAGATTTGTTTGTACATGGGTACCTAACATGGCCTAGTAGCTTGGACCCATCTGTCTTTGCATTTGTCTACTTCTCCCTAAGTTGCACTTAAGGGGGGTGTTGGTGTGAACAGGGTTATTACCTATCTAGTTTACCCCTAATAGTGTGAATTAGGCACATTATCTAACTAGTCATTAGTTAGTCCTATTCACACTTGTTCACATGTTATGTTTACTTAGGATACATATAGCTAATTCTAGGTTGTCATGTGATCTTATCCAACACATGTGATCTTCTCAACTAGTTGGCTTCTTATCCTCTAGTTGTTTCATGTCATAGGATTAAGACACTTGTCACATGACTACAACATCTTATCTCTCAGCCTTGTCTTTATAAGCAAGGCATATCATGTACATTGTAACAATCTTTTTGTAATCATTGATAGAATAGAATTATTCTTTCATTTGATCTCTCTTGTGCTTTCATGAAGTCCTAGATCTTGGGTGGATACCTTCATAGCCAACTCTTACATGGTATTAGATCACATCAATCTCCTCTTTCATAATTAATTAAATAATGTTAATTATTTAATTAATTATGGGATAATGAGAGCATAGGTTAATTAATTAAGGGACTAACTTAATTAATATGGCTATAGGAAATTAGTGGATGGGTTAATTAGTGACCCAAATTAATTAAATAGAGGTTTATTTAATTAATTTGGGTGTAGGGATTTGGTAGTATAAGTTAATTAAATAAATGATATTTATTTAATTAACCAATATTTGTCTATAGGAAAGGTAAATTAATTAAATAGATGAGCTTTATTTAATCAATTTAAGGTAATGGCAAGGAGGGGATAATTAATTAAATAAATCTTAATTATTTATTTAATTAATATTGGGTAGGTGATAATGAGGATTGTGTAAATTAATTAAATAATATGATTTATTTAATTAAGTTAGAGGAATGAGACAAGTTATTGTGGAAGGAGATGTTAGGGAGATGCCATAAAATGGTGGTGCACGGTGCGTTATTTTCAAGTGTCTACATTTTTCCCTTCTTCAATGTGGCATGGCAACCGAGCGAGAGTGATGTCATATGAAAGAAAAATAAAATTTTGCCCCAGTCAACCGAAGGGAAGGGAAGAATAAGTGGAATATGCCCTCTCAAGAGATAAGATGGAAAAAATAAATTTTTCAGGTGAACTCTTGAAAAGAAGGAAATGGTAGGGAAAATGAGATGCAGGATGAAAACGAGATTAGAAGAAGAAGAAATCGGGAAAAATGGATATGATATGAGGCTTGGGGATGAAAAATGGTGTTAGGCTAGATAAATTAGGGCTAGGGCTTAGGTGGAGGATATAAATAGGATACGGGGGTCCATATTCCTCATTTGCACACCTAAGCTTGAGCGAGTTGGAGAGAGAAGAGCAATAGAGAGCGGAATTGATGGCCCAAATTCCACGTCATAAGCATCGAGCAATTTTGAGAGTATCGATGACCTCTAGAGGCTGGTGAGCCAGTATGTGGTCTATCCCATGCTTTGTACTTTGGGTTTTCGGTATTTATTGCGCAATAAATGCGGGGTAGATTAGGAGTAATGATTGCACTAAAGCACTAGGTTAGTGTAATCAATTCGGGTGTAGTTCCTCTGACGGAGCGATTAGCGCTTTCATCTCAGTTTAGTGCCTCCATTGTGGATTAATGCTTTTGTCACGTCAAAGTGGCTAGAGGCTAGGGTTAGGCTAGCACCTTTGTCAGGAAGATTAGCACTTTCATGTCATTTTAGAACTTGCACGGGAAGAGTCAGGACCTCCATGCCTTTCGGTGCATGCACGAAATTAGTTAGTGCTTGCACGCCTTTTAGTGGTGTGATCCCACAATACTGGATTACACTTTTTGGCCAAACTTGACATTAAAGTGAACATTTTGAACTAAATCTTCACTTTCAGACAGCTATAGCTGTTAAACCATGAGAAATTTGAAGATGATGCAAACTAGTGATTTGTGACATTTTGTCTATAGATTCTAAATATATATTTTTAAAAATTTTTGGAATCAAATTACATTTCTTTTTCCATCTCCTTCAATAACTAGTTTTTAATAGTAAATGCCATTTTTAAAGAGTAATGTGTACTATAAACCACATAACTTTTTTCTATGAAGGATAAAATTCTAATTTTTTTGAATTTAGATTTGTAACTACAATATATAGAGGATGCATTTGGTTTCATAATGTTTTATTGAATATTTTTTTAATTAAGTTTTGAAGTCAAACCAATTACAATTTAGACATAGGTGTACTATAAAGAGCATAACTTTTTTGTATGTATCAGAATTCAATTTTTTTTTTTGTTGGAATAGGGACATCCATACCTAGAGGACATGTATTTTTTAGAATTTTTTTTGTATATTTTCCTATTTTTTTCATATGTATGAAACAAAGACCTTGATGTTCATTGAAAAACCTACATTCACAAGAAATAAAAAATGAATATAATAATCAAATTAAATATATTTAAAATTATACTTTTTGGGAAGCTTATAATGAGGACTACATACTTACAAAATATAAATTTTAAATGAATTCATTTGATCCCCCAAAAGGTAAATCAAAAGTGGTTTTTTATTAGCATTTTGATAGGTTGTAAAGGAGACTCCATTATAGGTATAGTTTAAAACTAGCGGGGTTCTATCCAAGGGGGTTTGATCGAACTCTCTTCAATTAAAATCCTTTAATTGGAACCTTTCAAGGCTTAAATCATTATATTTTTGAAAAATATGTGATTTCAGCAAAAATCAGGATGTCCTAGAAAGTGTAACCCATTATTGTGGCAGCACCCAGCACCAACATAGGGTCATTCAATGTTTTTGTGCTTGTCGGTGCATGTACGAGGTGGGTTAGTGCTTGCATGTGATTTGGCATGTATACAATGTTTATTAGCACTTGCACATGTTTTAGTTCCAACACAGGTTCTATCGGCACTTTCACTGGAATCAACATTTGTGCGAGTTAGGTTAGTGCTTGTGCGACTTTTGTTAGTGATTGCATGCCTTTCAGTGCTAGCACGGGGGATTTAGTGTTTTTGTACAATTTTTAACAAAAGGTTAATTAAGTGGTGTGATGGGTGCATGAGGACTTGTTTCCACTGTAATTGAGGGAGCAAAGGTCGCCTCTATTGGATTTCAGGGAGAGATTTGATCTTGGAGATGTTTTAGCATTAGAGAAATTTTTTTTACGACAGCTAGCATATATGTTGGAGATTCAAGCCCGTAGGACCATGATGATAGCCCTAGTTGAAAGGTGGCTGAGTGAGCGATGTGTCTTTCTACTTCATATGGGTGAGATGACCATCACCCTCAAGGATGTATGGAGGATCCTACAGATACCCATTCATGGAGAGCTAGTCATATATGATCAGGTGAGGGGTGTAGCAGCATTGAGGCAAGTGTTTGCACCTGATGTCATGTCACTAGATAGGAGAGGTATGAAGATGAGATGTGCTAATGCTATGGATACCTTGGAGGGACTGGTGTTATACATAGCAGGGTTGATTAGAGGCTTATTGATGCCAGACAGGAGGTTGCATGGCTTCTCCATGGGATGTAGAGTCATACAGGGGTAGATGTATGAGGAGGGGACAATATATGCCTGGAGGCCATGCTTATTAGCACACCTATACCATGATATGCACTTTGCGGTATATCAATGGGAGGCGAGCTTGGGATGTGGGGTTACTCTACTCCATGTCTGGGCTTGGGAGCATATAGCTGTAACATGACCAGTTTGTGCATATGATAGGCTAGCGGGGCAGCCATTTGTATGGGGGGATTTTGTAGCATCGTCGGTTGGGTGCTTTGAGATGCTGGTGATGCATCTTCAATGAGCTAGACATAGTGGTTTGGCAGATATGGAGGGAGTGTGAGCCATGGGTGGATGATGTAGATCATCTGCCGTATGCTTAGCAGGGGAGGTACCTGATGGGAAGGACTAAGCATATCATAGATCGATACATGCCTGAGCGTGTACTGAGGTAGTTTAGGCTCTAACAGGGGGAGCCACAAGTAGAGGCTATGTTCCCTCAAGTCATAAGGGAGGCACCTAATTGGGGTGTCCCTATTGACCCTTCTAGCATGATATTAGTATTCTGGGGTTTGGTGCTAGTCTATTGGGACTAGAGGTCAGATATTATACATGTTGGAACCACCCCAGACTATGATATATGGTTGAAGGAGCAATAGTCCATGAGGCTGACTATTCTAGTTGGTTAGTTGGTGTAGGTGGAGAGTGGTGATGATGAGGATGAGGAGGATGGAGGAGATTGTGGGGGTAGTGGAGGTGGTTTGGCTATTGGTGGATGATGATGCAGGGGGCTTGGGAGGAGGAGATGAGGAGGAGGTAGACCTTGAGGTGTTTCAGGTGGAGATCTGGAGTCTGATGGACAAGATGGCTACTACATGAGTGGAGTGAGATACCAAGGAGGCTCAGTTAGTTGTCTCTGAGTCAGAGGTAGATAGGCTATGTGGAGAGTTGAGAGATGCACGAGGGCAGATTGCAGCTAGAGGAGGGATGGATCCTGCAGAGCTGGCCCATGTCATTTAGGATCGAGATACTGTGATTGTAGAGAGGGATGCCGCTAGGGTACTATAGCAGAAGTTTGAGTGGCAGGAGGCATTCCTTTGTGTGGAGAGAGAGATAAAACATAATGGGCAATAATAGGGGTTGGGATGTCAAACATGTGGCGAGATTTGGTGCAGATACAATGGGAGCTGGTGGAGGCTAGGGGGAGGGAACAACACTATCAGACTTTGTATCATGTAGTAGTTCTAGAGGACCAGAAGAAATCTAGCTTTGGTACTTAGAGTTAATCAGGGGCTAGCCGGTCAGCCAAGTCAAGGACACACTCAGTGATAGGGCTAGTTATGCCACCACCCTGAGCTATGTCTCCACCAGCACAAGGGCTAGTACTGCTGCCATAGGGTACAGGGACACAAACTACAAGGGCATAGACTACATGTGAATAGGCTACAAGGCAGGTCCCTCGACAACATGACTTCAAGCTCCAGCAGAGTCTAGGGATAGAACCACATAGTGATATTTTATGTAATATGTACTAGACATTGATGTACTAAAGCCTTCGGGCACATTTTGTATCATGACCATTTTTTGATGTATATATGATGAGTATTTTGTGGGTGGCCTATATGATGTGATGCTTTATGATGTTTTTATGATTTATATGATTATGGTCTATGTCACGGATGAATCATGTTTATGATATGCATCATGTTATGTGTGATGGATTATGGATTATGTTATGGTTTATGTTATGGATATTATTATGGATATGTTGATTATGTTGTGGTTTTATGTTTTTGATGGATATAGACATTATGTTATGGATGGACATGTGATGGATTATAATGATGGATGATGTTATGGTATAGTTATGATTTATGTTGTGGATCATGTCATGGGTTATGTTTATGATGTTATGCCATGGGTTATGATGATGCTAGATTTTTGTTTATGGACATATTTATGGATTATGATGTGAAATATATATGTTTTATGATGGATGGATATGATGATATTATGTTTATGTGATATTATGAGGTGTAACATTCAAAGGTACACAATGAAATAATTAGTAAGCTCACTTGCGATCTTCCTGTTGGGAATTAAGGTGTCTCAACCTTGGAGAGTCCTTGCATTATTAATGTTTGTATTTATTATTTAATTGCCTATGTTGTAAATATTTATAAATTCCATATTGTCATATTGTGGGATGTGGCACAGTGATGTGTCAATCCTACATGGAATATGACAACTTGTAATTTTGTTCTCACATGAGGAGATAGGCGTCCCACTTTGTGGTAGGAGCATTTTACCATGTGTCAGCATCTTCCATGTTGTGTAAGTGAATTTTGACCAAAACGGTTATGACAAATTCCTATGACATAATCTATGACATGTAAGAGTCAAAAATAGAAGGTTGTAAGACAGGTGAAGACATGTGTCATGAAGCATCTTTGAAAAAGGCATATTTGAGAACCCCAAGGTGGACTATGACATGTACGAAAATATGCTATTTATAGCCTGTGTATGATAGATTCTCTTACAACTGTAAGTTGTAACCACTATGATAGATTCTATGACAGTCGTAAGTGTCATAAGAGCATCTGTCATAGCCCATTTTGGAAATAGGTGACCTCTTTGGGATGGGAGTTGTGGACAAGTGTTAGGCACATTCTACAATGTTGACCAGGTGTCCTTAAGTGTGGGTTTTGGTCCATGAAGCCAAGTTGGACGCCCATCCCAAGAAAGGTCCAATATTGCCTTGTATTTTCTATATAAACAGGTGCTTGGAGGAGTAGAGGTATCACATGTTTTATAGGTACTGTTATGCTACTGGTTTGACTCCAGACATGAGTGTCGAAGACCATTGAAGCTTGCATTGCAAGTGTATTGTAAACATATTTCAGATTTGTTAATACATTGTGCAGGTTTCTAAGTGTGGGGTTTTTCACCTGATAAGGGTTTTCCCCACCGTAAATCTTTGTCTCTCTTCTTCTGTCTTCTTTCTGGTTCATGTGTATTGCTGCAATATCTTGTTTATGTGTTACATATTGTTGTAGTTGTAAGGATTAATTTGAATTTGCGTAGCCCTCTCCTCATTAGATTAGTGTAGGAAGTAATTTCCGTACACCTAGCTTTCTTTCAGTTGGTATCAGAGCCAGGTTACCTTTGGTCCTAGTTGTTGGGTAGGGGTTTTTTGAGCTGATCTTAAGTTGAGTGGGAGCCTGTGTAGAGTATTCTAAATCTTATTACAGCAAGGAGATGGCAAGCACATTCGGAAGGATAGAGGTGGAGAAATTCAATGGCACAAATTTCAAGTTGTGGAAACTGTATCCGGTGTAAAACCAACCGCAATGTCATAAGATGATTGGGATCTAAAGGATCAGAAGGCTAAGGGTCTCATAAGACTCAGTTTAGATGATTCTCTCCTATTGAATGTCCATGAGGAGAAGAGCAAAAAAGACCTTTGGAAGAAGTTGGGAGATGTTTATGAGGCTAAATCCCTAGTGAACAAATTTTTCTTGAGAAAGAAGTTGTATTCTCTTCAAATGGAGGAAGGAGGATCTATTGTTGAGCATATGAATGCCTTTAACATGCTTGTTGCACAATTGACATCCATTGGTGTGAAGATGGAGGAGGATGATTGTTGTATGACCTTGCTTTGTTTTTTGCCAGACTCATGGGATCCTCTTGTCATGGCTGTTGGAAGCACCACATCCACATTCAAAATGGAAGAAGTGGTATCTTCACTGTTATCCAAAGAGATGCAGAGAAAGTCTTCTGAGGCAGCCAAAGAAGCTCTTGCAGTTCGTGGAAGACCCAAGGAGAAAGGGAAAAAGGACAAGAAAGTTGAGAAGGGTAGATCTAAATCCCGTGGGAGATCCAAATCTCCTAGAAAGTCCAAGGCTCTTTGTTGGAACTGTGAGAAAACCAAGCATTTCAGAAAGGAATCAAGGAGGAGGAGAAGAAGAAGAAAGCTTCTGGTTTAGATTCTGACAAGTCACAAGAAGATGGTGATGCTTTCATTGCAGCCCTAGCAACCCATGCATCTGATGATGTTTGGTTGATTGACTCTGGTGCATCATTCCACATGACCTCGCATCGAGACTGGTTGACCAAGTATGAGGAGTTTGATGGTGGAAAGGTGTATCTGGGTGATGACTCTCATCTAAAGATTGTTGGTCATGAAAGAGTCTCTATCTGATTCCTTGATGGATGATTGAAGGGGATCTCTGGGGTTATGCACATCACAGGCTTAGCATAGAACCTGCTTTCTATAAGTATGTTGAATGATGCAGGTGTGCAGGTTGTCTTTTTGAAAGAAGGATGCAAGATGACTAGAGGAGCTATGGTGCTTGATAAGGGTGCTAGGAGAGGTACTATGTTTCAGTTGGAGGCATACATTGCACAATGCAATAGTTCTTCTGACTCAAAGAAGAGGGCAGCAGTCACTTCATCCCCACCATCTGAATGAGCAGTGAACAAATCTATTGTTTCTACTTCTGATGGTTGTAATCATGCATTGGAAGTTAAACTTCCTGCTGAAAAGACAATGTTATGGCATAAGAGATTTGGCCACATTGGTGAGAAGGGTCTGCGTACCCTAAAAAATAAGAACCTCGTTGAGGGGTTAGATGATTGTAATCTTGAGTTTGACTTTTGCAAACATTGCATTTATGGAAAACAAAACCGTGTTTAGTTTTACTTGAGTTCTCACAAGTCTTCTGGTTTATTGGACCTTATTCATTTTGATGTGTTTGGTCCTGTTAATGTTGCTTCATTATCAAAGTCTGTATATTTTGTATCTTTTATAGATGATTACAATAGAAGGACATGGATTTATTTTCTTAGAAGAAAATCTGAAGTCTATAGCAAGTTTAAGGAGTTTAAGGCCTTTGCTGAAAATTAGACTGGTAAAAAGATTAAATGTTTGAGAACTAACAACAGTGGTGAGTTTTGTTCTATAGAATTTGATAAATATTGCAAGAACTTGGGATTGAAAGACAAAAGACAACTCCATACACCCCGCAGCAAAATGGAGTTGCAGAAAGGATGAACAGGACACTGATGGAGAAGGCTAGGAGTATGCTTAGTGGAGCTGGCCTAGAATAAAAGTTTTGGGCTAAAGTTGTTGCCACTACTTGCTATCTGATAAACAGATCTCCTATATTAGCTCTTGTTGGAAAGACACCCATGGAGGTGTGGTCTGGTAGAAAGCCTTCAATAAGGCATCTTAGTGTTTTTGGTTGTGAGGCATATGCACATGTGCCTAGGGAGAAGTGGTCAAAATTGGAGAACAAGGTGGTTAAGTGTATCTTCATTGGCTATGGTGTCAGTGTGAAATGATACAAGCTTTGGGATCATGTGGCTGAAAAAGTGTTGTATATCAAAAGTGTCATCTTTAGAGAGCTTACACCTTCTTCCACTGTTTTACAGCCAAAATAAAAAGAAAAGAAAGATAATGTTGTTTAGTTTCCTGCTACCCCTAAGAAGACTGAACATAAAGACAATGTTGGACCTAATGATGAGGAGAGCTCTGACAGCTCAAATGAAGAAGTTGAACCTCAACCTTAGCCCTTGAGGAGGTCTACACGGATAAGAAAGCAACCTAAAAGGTTTGGTTTTACATTGCTTGATTCTAGTTGTGCTTATGCTTTACTCAGTAACAGTGATGAACCTAGAACTGTACCAGAGGCTTTGGACATGAAAGATGCAGGTTATTGGAAGGAGGCCATGGAGGATGAAATGGATTCTTTGGAAAAGAATCAAACTTGGGACTTGGTGCCTTTGCTGAAAGGAAGCTAGGTGTACGGAAATGCTTCCTACACTAATCTATTGAGGAGAGGGCTATGCAAATTCAAATTTATCCTAACTATTATAGTGATGTTAAACCATTAACATGAGATATAGAAACAAAACACAAGAGCTAGGAAGAAGATAGAAGAATAGAGACAAAGATTTACGGTGGGGAAAACCCTTATCGGGTGTAAAACCCCACACTCAGAAACCTGCACAATGTATTAACAAATCTGAAAGAATGTTTACAATACACTTGCAATGCAAGCTTCAATGGTCTTCGACACTCGTGTCTGGAGTCAATCCGGTAGAATAACAGTACCTGTAAACCTGTGATACAAACTCCATCTCCAAGCACCTGTTTAAATAGAACATACAAGGCAATTTTGGACCTTTCTTGGAATGGGCGTCCAATATGGCATCTTAGACCAAAACCCATGCCTAGGGACACTTGGTCAACATTGTAGAATGTGTTTGACACTTGTCCATAGCTCCCATCCCAAAGAGGTCACCTATTTCCAAAATGGGCTATGATAGATGCTCTTACGACACTTACGATCGTCATAGAATCTGTCATAGCAGTTACAACTTACAGCTGTAAGGGAATCTGTCATACACATGCTATAAATAACATATTCTCTTACAACACATCATATTCCACCTTAGGGTGCCCAAATATGCCTCATTCAAAGATGCTTCATGACACATGTCATTACTTATCTTACAACCTTCTATTCTCGACTCTTACATGTCTTAGATTCGTCATAGGAATCCATCATAACCGTTTCAGTCAAACATTCCTTACACAACATAGAAGATGCCGACACATGGTAGAATATTCCTACCACTAAGTGGGACACCTATCTCCTCATGTGAGGACAAAACAACAAGTTGTCATAATCCATGTAGGATTGACACATCACCGTGCCACATCCCACAATATGACAAAGTGGAATTTCTAATTATTTACAACATAGGCAATTGAATAATAAATACAAACATTACAAATGCAGAGAATTACCAAGGTTGAGACACCTTAATTCCCAACATTCTCCCACTTGTCGAACACCTTATAAGAGCCAATAGAAAAATAGGATTTAACTGCTATAGGCCGAGAGGCCCATAGACTCTGAACACCATCTGAACTTCTCTATGCCCACTGGCTTTGTCAATGCATTTGCAACATTCTTCAAAGTATCTACCTTCTCCAAATTTACCTTTCCATCCTCAACCATGTCCCTCACAAAGTGAAACTGAACATCAATGTGTTTGGTTCTAGCATGGAAAGTTGGATTCTTTGCAAGGAAAATTGCACTCTGACTGTCACAACTAATCGTGATCTGACCTGCATCAACACCAATATCAAAACACAATTTCTTAAGCCAAATGTCTTCCTTACAAGCATGAGTTGCTACCATATACTCTGCTTCTGTCGTGGACAAAGCAACAATAGGTTGTCACTTACTCATCCAACTAATAGCACCACCAAACAGTGTAAAAACATAAGCACTGGTGGATCTCCTGCTGTCAATGTCACCTACCCAATCTAAATCCACGAATATCAATAGAATGCAAAGGTCCTAAAACATTGCCATGTGATGCAGAGTAACACAGTGGAAGCATTTAAAACAGGGTGAAAAATACCCATCAACCCACAATACCAATAGTAAATGCTCACATAGCTTTCAAAATCCCTTTGCAAATTTCAAAACATACCTAAATACATTCATTCTTGCTATTGGCCACTCCAAGCGTTCTTCCACCGATACCAACAGTCATTTCGATGACCTTCACCTCTATCTTCCGTCGGCTGGACTTGTTTCTTCAGCCAAACTTTCTCCTTAGTCTCCGATATCCAATCTCATACCAATATACATAAACATAAGACTTCGACTTTGCATGTACATTGTTTAACTTGTTAACACTGGTAACCCTTTGTATCTTCTTCCCTTTCGACCGATACAGCCGGTCATTACTTGCATCTTACACCAATGCATATTGACAATGCATATTCACAACATACATAGGCGACATACAACCCCCCAATATACAAATGATGGATACACATAAAATGTCTATGACATACAAATGCGGGATATACACAAAATGACTCACCCGATATGTTTAACGACTGTTGTCCATACAAGCCGATATACTTATCTCCAAACTTCACCTTCAGTCGATGCACTGATGCACTAACCCTCATACCTCCATTACTTTGTAGGATTCACAAAAAATGTCTTCGCATACATTTGGGATATATTCACAATTTGCATAAACATGAACCTTATGCCGACAACCTCCTTTTGCACCAACTATAATCGAACAACACACAGAAAATAACTAATTCCTATTGAACAAAAAAAAAACTAATAACATGGAGGTCATTCCACTGATTTCAAAGAAATCTTAACCAGTGGAATGACTCCAAACGATATTCTTGTAATTAGACTAGAAACACAAAATTTATTCCTTCCTTAAAAATTATACATACAATCTATTCTTCTTCTCTCTACACTGTTTATCTATGAATACAGACTCAACTATTTAAAGACTCACTCGACAGTTGTACACGGTGGAAGGTGAACCACCTCTGTCGATCAGTTACTCTTCTTGTTTGGTTACAATTTCTTTTAATGACAATTCAATGACACATATATAGTCTCCCAATATGGCTCGAAGGCCTTACAATATAACATTTGGACAAAATATAAATGCATATAATCTTCTAGATTCTTGTATCCTGAGGTGCTCCTGCACCATACAACCAACCAACAAAATTTCCAAGTACCTTGGAAATTTACCTGCAACATAAAACTTTCTTTTTCTGGCTTCATCTTCTTCAGCTTCAAGCTTCCAATCTTCAGATTAATGGAATAGTGACCAACCAACCAACAAAATCAACTACCATCAACTTCAGAGCTTCTTCAGGCTCCTCCTACCCCCATCAATGGAGTACTCTTCAGGCTGCAACATCAAGTGATTCTTCAGTCAGGTATCCATCTTCTCACTACTTCAGAACTCATCAACTCAACAAACCATCCATCTCACCCAACAACAAATCTTGGTGATGCACCTTACCACTCTCTCCTCAGTGGCCTCTCTTTGCACCCTTATCCAACTTAATCTCTATTGGAGAATGGTCATGACAGACCTCATCCTCATCTGCCCACACAC
Source organism: Cunninghamia lanceolata (assembly GCA_027924645.1). Classification (NCBI taxonomy): domain Eukaryota; kingdom Viridiplantae; phylum Streptophyta; class Pinopsida; order Cupressales; family Cupressaceae; genus Cunninghamia; species Cunninghamia lanceolata. The sequence continues at coordinate 1,365,036 of BSBN01001722.1, read as the reverse complement.
AACCTCAGAAACCTCCTTCTGCAGCTAGATGGAACAAGCACCTACAACCAAACAACTTAACAACACAAAATAATGGTCACCAACACAATTCTTTAGCTTTTCACCTGCCTTCTCAGTGATAGGAAACAAATACACAACTCCTTCAGATACCTAATCTTTCACCAGACCTTTCGCTAGCTCTTTCACTAGATCTTTCGCCAGCTCTAATACCAATTTGATGCAGAGTAACACAGTGGAAGCATTTAAAACAGGGTGAAAAATACCCATCAACCCACAATACCAACAATAAATGCTCACATAGCTTTCAAAATCCCTTCACAAATTTTAAAACATACCTAAATACATTCATTCTTGCTATCGGCAAGATAATCTACTATCAGCCACTCTGAGCATTCTTCTGCCAATACCAACAGTCATTCTGATGACCTTCGCCTCTATCTTCCATCGGCCAGACTTGTTTCTTCGACCAAACTTTCTCCTCAGTCTTTGATATCCAATCTCATACCTATATGCATAAACATAAGACTTTAGCTTTGCATGTACATTATTTAACCTGTTAACACCGGTAACCCTTTGTATCTTCTTCCCTTTCGACCGATACAGCCGGTCATTACTTGCATCTTACACCAATGCATATTGACAATGCATATTTGCAACATACATAGGTGATATACAAATGACAGATACACATAAAATGTCTGTGACATACAAATGCCAGATATACACAAAATGACACTCACTCGATATGTTTAACAACTATTGTCCATACAAGCTGATATACTTATCTCCAAACTTCACCTTCAGTCGATGCACTAACCCTCATACCTCCATTACTTTGCAGGATTCACACAAAATGTCTTCGTATACATTTGTGATATATTCTCAATTTGCATAAACATGAACCTTATGTCGACAACCTCCTTTTGCACCAACTATAATCGAACAACATAGAAAATAACTAATTCCTATTGAACAAAAAACAAACTAATAACACGGAGGTCATTCCACTGATTTCAAAGAAATCTTAACCAGTGGAATGACTCCAAATGATATTCTTGTAATTAGACCAGAAACACAAAATTTATTCCTTCCTCAGAAATTATACATACAATCTATTCTTCTTCTCTCTACACTGTTTATCTACGAATACAAACTCAACTATTTAAAGACTCACTCGGCAGTTGTACACGGTGGAAGGTGAACCACCTCTGCCGATCAGTTACACTTCTTGTTCGGTTACAATTTCTTTTAATGACAATTCAATGACACATATACAGTCTCCCAATATGGCTCGAAAGCCTTACAATATAACATTTGGACATCCTGAGGTGCTCCTGCACCATACAACCAACCAACAAAATTTCCAAGTCCCTTGGAAATGTACCTGCAACATAAAACTTTCTTTTTCTACATCTGTCTGGCTTCATCTTCTTCAGCTTCAAGCTTCCAATCTTCAGATTAATGGAATAGTGACTAACCAACCAACAAAATCAACTACCATCAACTTCAGAGCTTCTTCAGGCTCCTCCTACTCCCATCAGTGGAGTACTCTTTAGGCTACAACATCAAGTGCTTCTTCAGTTAGGTATCCATCTTCTCACTACTTCACAACTCACCAACTCAACAAACCATCCATCTCACCCAACAACAAATCCTAGTGATGCACCTTACCACTCTCTCCTTAGTGGCCTCTCTCTGCACCCTTATCCAGCTTAATCTCTATTGGAGAATGGTCATGACAGACCTCATCCTCGTCTACCCACACACAACCTCAAAAACCTCCTTCTGCAGCTAGATGGAACAAGCACTTGCAACCAAACAACTTAACAACACAAAATAATGGTCACCAACACAATTCTTCAGCTTTTCACTTACCTTCTCAGTGATGGGAAACAAATACACAACTCCTTCAGATACCAAATCTTTCACAGACCTTTCACTAGCTCTTTCACCAGATCTTTCGCTAGCTCTGATACCAATTTGATGCAGAGTAACACAGTGGAAGCATTTAAAACAGGGTGAAAAATACCCATCAACCCACAATACCAACAGTAAATGCTCACATAGCTTTCAAAATCCCTTCACAAATTTCAAAACATACCTAAATACATCCATTCTTGCTATCAACAAGATAATCTACTATCAGCCACTCCAAGCATTCTTCCACCGATACCAACAGTCATTCCAATGACCTTCGCCTCTATCTTCCGTCGGCCGGACTTGTTTCTTCGGCCAAACTTTCTACTCAGTCTGCAATATCCAATCTCATACCGATATGCATAAACATAAGACTTCAGCTTTGCATGTATATTGTTTAACCCGTTAACACTAGTAACCCTTTGTATCTTCTTCCCTTTCGACCGATACAGTCGGTCATTACTTGCATCTTACACCAATGCATATTGACAATGCATATTCGCAGCATACATAGGCAACATACAACCCCCTGATATACAAATGACGGATACACATAAAATGTCTGTGACATACAAATGCGGGATATACACAAAATGACACTCACCCGATATGTTTAATGACTATTATCCATACAAGCCGATATAGTTATCTCCAAACTTCACCTTTGGTTGATGCACTGATGTACTAACCCTCATACCTCTATTACTTTGCAGGATTCACACAAAATGTCTTCGCATACATTTGCGATATATTCACAATTTGCATAAACATGAACCTTATGCCGACAACCTCCTTTTGTACCAACTGTAACCGAACAACACAGAAAATAATTAATTCCTATTGAACAAAAAACAAACTAATAACACGGAGGTCATTCCACTGATTTCAAAGAAATCTTAACCAATGGAATGACTCCAAATGATATTCTTGTAATTAGACCAGAAACACAAAATTTATTCCTTCCTCAGAAATTATACATACAATCTATTATTCTTCTCTCTACACTATTTATCTACGAATACAGACTCAACTATTTAAAGACTCACTCAACAATTGTACACGGTGGAAGGTGAACCACCTCTACCGATTAGTTACACTTCTTGTTCAGTTACAATTTCTTTTAAAGACAATTCAATGACACGTATATAGTCTCCCAATATGGCTCGAAGGCCTTACAATATAACATTTGGACAAAATATAAATGCATATAATCGTCCAGATTCTTGTATCCTGCGGTGCTCCTACACCACCATGATAGCAAATGGAATACTCGGAAGTACCCCTCAAATATATAAACACTCCCTTAACTGCATCCCAATGAACCCATCCAGGATTAGCCATAAATCGACTAAGGACTCCCACTGCTTGGGCAATGTTTGGTCTTGTGTAGACCATAGCATACATCAAACTGCCAACAACACTAGCATAAGGTACTCTGCTCATGTCCTCCACCTCACTAGGAGATTTTGGACAATCCTCAATAGACATCTTTATCCCCAAGGAAACGGAAACACAGAATGGTCTACAATCTCCCATGCTGAATCTATCCAACACGATCTTAACATACTTACTCTGACTTAACCAAAGTTTTTTGTTGGTTCTGTCTCTTCTGATTTCCATTCCTAGAATGTACCTGGCTGCCCCTAAATCTTTCATTTCAAACTGAGTTGACAACTGAGATTTAAAATCAGAAATCATATTCTTACCCTTCCCAATGAACAACATATCATCAACATATAGTGCAACAATGAGAATACGATCACCATCAAACTTATAATAAACACAGTGATCCGATTTCAATCTCACAAATCCAATTGACAACACAAAGGCATTAAACTTCAAGTACCATCTTCTAGGGGATTGCTTCAAACCATACAAAGACTTCTTAAGTTTACAAACCAAATTTTCTTTACCTTTTACCATGTAATGCTCTGGCTGTGACATGTAGATTTCCTCCTCCAGGTCACCATGAAGGAAAGTTGTCTTCACATCCATCTGTTCTACCTCCAAGTCATAAGCTATTGTGAGAGACAACAGGAATCGAATGGATGTCAACTTTGCAATGGGAGAGAAGATCTCACCATAATCTATACCCTCCACTTGTGAATACCCCTTCACAACCAATCTAGCCTTATACTTCTCAATACTGCCATCTGCACCAATCTTCTTCTTGAACACCCATTTGCATCCAACAGGTTTTCGTCCAAGAGGCAAAGGCACCAAGTCCCAAGTTTGATTCTTTTCCAAAGAAGCCATTTCTTCCTCCATGGCCTCTTTCCAGGAACCTGCATCCTTCATATCCAAAGCCTCTGATATAGTTCTAGGTTCATCACTGTTAGTGAGCAAAGCATAAGCACAACTAGAATCAAGTAATGTAAAACCAAACCTTTCAGGTTGCTTCCTTATCCGTGTAGACCTCCTCAAGAGTTGAGGTTGAGGTTCAGCTTCTTCATCTGAGCTTTCAAACTTCTTGAGCTCTCCTCATCATCAGGTCCAACATTGTCTTTCTGTTTAGTCTTCTCAGGGGTGAGAGGAAACTGAACAACATCCTCTTTCTTTTCTTTTTCTTCTGGTTGCAAAATAGTGGAAGAAGGTGTAAGCTCCTTGAAGATGACACTTCTGCTATACAACACTTTTTTAGCCACAGGGTTCCAAAGCTTGTATCCTTTCACACCAACACCATAGCCGATGAAGATACACTTAACGGCTTTGTTCTCCAACTTTGACTGCTTCTCCCTAGGCACATGTGCATATGCCTCACAACCAAAAACATGAAGATGCCTTACTGAAGGCTTTCTACTAGACCACACCTCCATGGGTGTCTTTCCAACAAGAGCTGATGTAGGAGATCTGTTTACCAGATAGCAAGCAGTGGCAACAGTTTCAGCCCAAAACTTTTGTTCTAGACTAGCTCCACTAAGAATACTCCTAGCCTTCTCCATCAGTGTCCTGTTCATCCTCTCTGTAACTCCATTTTTCTGCGGTGTGTATGGAGTTGTCCTATGTCTTTCAATCCCAAGTTCCTTGCAATACTTATCAAATTTTGTAGAACAAAACTCACCACTGTTGTCAGTTCTCAAACATTTAATCTTTTTACCAGTCTAATTTTTAGCAAAGGCTCTAAATTCCTTAAACTTGCTATAGACTTCAGATTTGCTTCTGAGAAAATAAATCCATGTCCTTCTACTGTAATCATCTATAAAAGATACAAAGTATACAGTTTTGATAACGAAGGAACATTAACAGGACCAAACACATCAGAATGAATGAGGTCCAACACACCAGAAGACTTATGAGAACTCGAGTAAAATTGAACACGGTTTTGTTTTCCATAAATGCAATGTTCGCAAAAGTTGAACTCAAGATTACAATCATCTAACCCCTCAAAGAGGTTCTTTTTCAAGGTACGCAGACCCTTCTCACCAATGTGGCCAAATCTCTTATGCCAGAACATTGTCTTTTTTGCAGGAAGTTTAACTTCCAATGCACGATTACAACCATCAAGACTAGAAACAACAGATTTCTTCACTGCTCGTTCAGATGGTGGGGATGACGTGACTGCTACCCTCTTCCTTGATTCAGAAGAACTATTGCATTGTGAAATGCATGCCTCCAGCTGAAATAGAGTACCTCTCCGAGTACCCTTAGCAAGCACCATAGATCCTCTATCATCTTGCATCCTTTTTTTGAAAAGACAACATGCACACTTGCATCATTCAAACTACTTATAGAAGCAGGTTCTGTGCTAAGCCTGGGATGTACATAACCCCAGAGATCCCCTTCACTCAACCATCAGGGAATCAGATAGAGACTCTTCCACGACCAACGATCTTCAAATGAGAGTCGTCACCCAGATACACCTTTCCACCATTGAACTCCTCATACTTAGTGAACCAGTCTCGATGCGAGGTCATATGGAATGATGCACTAGAGACGATTAGCTACACATCATTAGATGCATGGGTTGCCAAGGCTACGATGAAGGCATCATCATCATCTTGTGATTTGTCAGAATCTGAATTAGGAGCTTTCTTCTTTTTCTTCTTCTCCTCTTTGCATTCCTTTTGGAAATGCCTGGTCTTTCCACAGTTCCAACAAAGAGCCTTGGACTTTCTAGGAGATTTGGATCTCCCACGGGATTTGGATCTACCCTTCTCAGCTTTCTTGTCCTTCTTCTTCCCTTTCTCCTTAGGTCTTCCACGAAACTGCAAGGGCTTCTTTAGCTGCCTCAGAAGACTTTCTCTGCATTTCTTCAGACAACAACGAAGAAACCACCTCTTCCATTTTGAATGTGGATGTGGTGCTTCCAATTGCCATGACAAGGTGATCCCATGAGTCTGGTAGAGAACAAAGCAGGGTCATACACCGATCCTCCTCCTCCATCTTTACACCGATAGATGTCAATTGTGCAACCAACATGCTAAAGGCATTCATATACTCAGCCATGGATCCTCCATCCTCCATTCGAAGATAATACAACTTCTTTCCCATGAAAAGTTTATTGACAAGGGATTTGGCTTGATACACATCCCCCAACTTATTCCAAAGGAGTTTTGCAGTAGTCTCCTCATGGACATTTAACAACACAGAATCAGCAAGACTAAGTCTTATGAGACCCTTAGCCTTCTGATCCTTGAGATCCTACTCATCTTGAGTCATTATAGCTGGTTTAGTTCCATTCACACTTTCCTAAAGGTCTCGGTCAACTAACATGTCTTCCATCTTGAGCTTCCACAGCTCAAAATTACTGCCATTGAACTTCTCTACTTCAAACCTTCCTCATGTGCTTACCATCTCCTAGCTACAATAAGATACAGAATGTTCTGCACACACTCCCACTCAACCTAAGATTAGCTCAAAAAACCCCTACCCAACAACTAGGACCAAAGGTGATCAAGCTCTGATACCAACTGAAAGGAAGCTAGGTGTACGGAAACACTTCCTACACTAATCTATTGAGGAGAGGGCTATGCAAATTCAAATTTATCCTAACTATTATAGCGATGTTAAACCATTAACATGAGATATAGCAGCAAAACACAAGAGCCAGAAAGAAGATAGAAGAATAGAGACAAAGATTTACGGTGGGGAAAACCCTTATCGGGTGAAAAACCCCACACTCAGAAACCTGCACAATGTATTAACAAATCTGAAAGAATGTTTACAATACACTTGCAATGCAAGCTTCAATTGTCTTTGACACTCATGTCTGGAGTCAATCTGGTAGCATAATAGAACCTGTAAACCTGTGATACAAACTCCATCTCCAAGCACCTGTTTAAATAGAACATACAAGGCAATTTTGGACCTTTCTTGGAATGGGCGTCCAATATGGCATCTTAGACCAAAAACCATTCCTAGGGACACTTGGTCAACATTCTAGAATGTATTTGACACTTTTCCATAGCTCCCATCCCAAAGAGGTTGCCTATTTCCAAAATGGGCTATGACAGATACTCTTACAACACTTACGATCATCATAGAATCTATCATAACAGTTACAACTTACAGCTGTAAGAGAATCTGTCATAAACATGCTATAAATAGCATATTCTCTCACAACATATCATATTCCACCTTGGGGCACCCAAATATGCCTCATTCAAAGATGCTTCATGACACATGTCATTACCTGTCTTACAACCTTCTATTCTCGACTCTTACATGTCATAGATTCGTCATAGGAATCTGTCATAACCGTTTTGGTCAAACATTCCTTACACAACATAGAAGATGCCAACACATGGCAGAATATTCCTACCACTAAGTGGGATAGCTATCTCCTCATGTGAAGACAAAATAACAAGTTGTCATGATCCACATAGGATTGACACATCACCATGCCACATCCCACAATATGACAAAGTGGAATTTCCAATTATTTACAACATAGGCAATTGAATAATAAATACAAACATTACAAATGCAAAGAATTACCAAGGTTGAGACACCTTAATTCCCAACATTTGCCTCCTAGACAGAAACCAATTGGATGTAAATGGGTGTTCAAGAAGAAAATTGGTGCAGATGGCAGTGTTGAGAAGCATAAGGCAAAATTGGTTACAAAGTGGTATTCACAAGTGGAGGGTATAGATTATGGTGAGATCTTCTCTCCCATTGCAAAGATAACATCCATTCGATTCTTGTTGTCTCTCGCAACAACTTATGACTTGGAGGTTGAACAGATGGATGTGAAGACAACTTTCCTTCATGGTGATTTGGAGGAAGAAATCTACATGTCACAACTAGAGCATTACATGGTGAAAGCTAAAGAAAATTTGGTTTGCAAATTAAAGAAGTCTTTGTATGGTTTGAAGCAGTCTCCTAGGAGGTGGTACTTGAAATTTGATGCCTTTGTGTTGTCAATTAGATTTGTGAGATTGAAATCGGATCACTGTGTGTACTTTAAGTTTGGTGGTGATCATATTCTCATTGTTGCATTGTATGTTGATGATATGTTGCTCATTGGGAAGGGTAAGAATATGATTTTTAATTTCAAATCTTAGTTGTCAACACAGTTTGAAATGAAAGATTTAGGGGCAGCCAGGTACATTCTAGGAATGGAAATAAGAAGAGACAGAGCTAACATAAAACTTTGGTTAAGTCAGAGTATGTATGTGAAGACTGTGTTGGATAGGTTCAGCATGACATATTATAGATCATTGTGTGTTTCTGTTTCTTTGGGGACAAAGTTATCTATTGAGGATTGTCCAAAATCTCCTAGTGAGGTGGAGGACATGAGCAGAGTACCTTATGCTAGTGTTGTTGGTAGTTTGATGTATGCTATGGTCTGCACAAGACCAAACATTGCCCAAGCAGTGGGAGTTTTTAGTCGATTTATGGCTAATCCTGGATGGGTTCATTGGGATGCAATTAAACGAGTGTTCAAATATTTGATGGGTACTTCCAAGTATTCCATATGTTATCATGGTAATGTTATAGGACCTCCGTATTCTATTGATATTCATGGATTTGTGGATTCAGATTGGGCAGGTGACATTGACAGCAGGAGATCCACCAGTGCTTATGTGTTTACACTGTTTGGTGGTGCTATTAGTTGGATGAGTAAGTGACAACCTATGGTTACTTTGTCCATGATAGAATCTAAGTATATGGCAGCAACTCATGCTTGTAAGGAATCCATTTGGCTTAAGAGATTGTGTTCAAATATTGGTGTTGATGCAGGTTAGATCACGATTAGTTGTGACAGTCAGAGTGTGATTTGCCTTGAAAAGAATCCAACTTTCCATGCTCGAACAAATCATATTGATGTTCAATTTCACTTCGTACGAGACATGGTAGAGGATGGGAAGGTAAATTTGGAGAAGGTAGATACCTCAAAGAATGTTGCAGATGCATTGATGAAGCCATTGAGTATAGAGAAGTTTAGATGGTGTTCGGAGTCTATGGGCCTCTCGGCCTATAGCAGTTAAATCCTATTATTCTATTGGCTCTTACAAGGTATTCGACAAGTGGGAGGATGTTGGGAATTAAGGTGTCTCAACCTTGGCAATTCCTTGCATTATTAATGTTTGTATTTATTATTTAATTGCCTATGTTGTAAATATTTGTAAATTCCATATTGTCATATTGTGGGATGTGGCACGGTGATGTGTCAATCCTACATGGAATATGACAACTTGTAATTTTGTCCTGACATGAGAAGATAGGCATCCCACTTTGTGGTAGGAGCATTTTGCCATGTGTTAGTATCTTCCATGTTGTGTAAGTGAATCTTGACCGAAACGGTTATGATAGATGCCTATGACAGAATCTATGACATGTAAGAGTCAGAAATAGAAGGTTGTAAGACAGGTGAAGACATGTGTCATGAAGCATCTTTGAAAAAGGCATATTTGGGCGCCCCAAGGAGGACTATGACATGTTGTAAGATAATATGCTATTTATAGCCTGTGTATGATAGATTCTCTTACAACTTTAAGTTGTAACCACTATGACAGATTCTATGATGGTCGTAAGTGTTGTAAGAGTATCTGTCATAGCCCATTTTGGAAATAGGCGACCTCTTTGCGATGGGACCTATGAACAAGTGTCAGGCACATTCTACAATGTTTCCCAAGTGTCTTTAGGCATGGATTTTGGTCCATGAAGCCAAGTTGGATGCCCATCCCAAGAAAGGTCCAATATTGCCTTGTATTTTCTATATAAATAGGTGCTTGAAGGAGTAGAGGTATCACAGGTTTTACAGGTACTGTTATGCTGCTAGTTTGACTCCAGACATGAGTGTCAAAGACCATTGAAGCTTGCATTGCAAGTGTATTGTAAACATATTTTAGATTTGTTAATACATTGTGTAGGTTTTTGAGTGTGGGGTTTTTCACCCGATAAGGGTTTTCCCCACCGTAAATCTTTGTCTCTCTTCTTTTGTCTTCTTTCTAGTTCATGTGTATTGCTGCATTATCTCATTTATGTGTTACGTATTGTTGTACTTGTAAGGATTAATTTGAATTTGCATAGCCCTCTCCTCATTAGATTAGTGTAGGAAGCGATTTCTGCACAGCTAACTTCCTTTCACTTCCAAGGGATTTACTAGAAGATCAATTCCATTGCATTTGTCTGACATGATCACTTGTTGTTATGATAAGATGTTATGATGATATGTTTATGTGATTAGGTCTCAATTGTACACAATGAAATAAAGTTCACTTGCTAGCCTCTGATGGCCCTTGTGGCATATGATTTATTGGATGCATTGATGTATGTGATGTATAGATGGTTATGTTATGGTATGAATAATGTTATGTGATTAGGCATCAAGGGTGCACAACGAAATAAAGCTCACTTTCTTAACCTCTGATGGCCCTTGTGGTGTGTGATTTATGGATACATTGACGTATGTTTTATGCTCTTTGTTATGTGATTTTTGTTTTGTGGATGGTTTTATGCATATGTTGTGATGATTATGATGATATAGCTATGATGATGTGAAGTATGGTTAGTTGTTATGGGTAAAATGCTAGTTTGAATCTTTTTAATTTCATGCTTTATATAGCTGTGATTTATAAGTGATGAGACTTCAATGTGCTTTATAAAAAAAAATTCAATCTTGCTAGGTTGTGGTATGGTTACGATGAGATTGGTGAGTGGGTGATAATTGGTAGAAACTCTATTATGTTTAATTTGCATGTGTGTATGATTCATATTGTGTGTTTGAGTGATTGTTTATGTAATTGTGATGTGGATTTGGTTATATGAATGATTATGATGATTATGATGATTAAGATGATGTGGTACTAACATGTTGATGTAAGTGTATGCAAGGGATGGTCGTGATGATGATGCATTAATTTGTCGATAATGATACAAAATGTCCTTATGCGAGAGAGGGCTAGTTAGATAGATTGAGGATGGGGGGTTATTTGGGTGAAATGATTGGAAAGCAACATGAATACGCTTGTTGGGGGTTGGAAAGTGGATTAGGACATTAGGATGAGTCTCTATCTTCATTAATGCAAAGCCAAAGGTGAGGGTGTTATGGATGGTTATGGGTCTTGATAGGGGTGGGTGAGTATGATAGGATAGATAGGGGTTGGGATTATGCTGGTACATTTTAGAGCAATCCTAAGTTTTAATATAGCAAAAAGGATATTTTTCACCAAGGTATAGGAGACTAAGGTAATGATGTATATCCAAATTTGCATGGACTTGACACTCAAATAATAGGGTGTGCTTATTCATGCCCAATGTAGTACAACCTTATCTAGACGTGTGGGGAAAGAGACTCTGAGAATTGAAGTCCTAGTGCACAAAAGGTATAATCCTTAGATGCAAAGGATGGATGTTATGCAAAAAGATATTCTGAAACACACAATATATGAATACCATATGAAGTAATAAGAGCATCCAACAAACATGGCATAGAATAAAAACCACTCTTGCCCCATTCTATACCATCCAATTCAACACACCAGGATGTGGAAGTTCGAGGTGGTTTTTTTGGGTAGTGTAGAAGGGGTATAAAAAGATAAATCAAAATGAAAGATCAACTGATAGAAAAACTAGCAACCATTGAATCTCTTGCCAAGAGTGTGGATTGAATGTGATTGGGCTATGCCTATTGCAAGAATGATGTATCCTAAGGCATAGGTTGTGACGGTGGTTGTTGTAGGATAGGCACAAAATATGATGATTATGTGGTATGTGGAGATTAGGTCTAATGTGTGATTGGCATTTGATATCTATTATTTTTGCATGCATTGTTTGCGTAGTTTGGTGCCTTTAGTCCTAGATCTAGATGTAGTAAATTTATTGCTTAGTGTTTTTGGAGGTTTTTTTAATTTTTTTTGGTATTTTTGGATATAGTGTATGTACAAGGGTTACATGAGACCAACTATATAGTGATCCATAGTATGCATACAAAGATCTACTTCTTATCTAAACTAAGGGATTTTTCCCCTAGCATGGGATGATAACAAGAGGGAAATGGAGACACTTAATGTTTGCAAGTTCAATATGGATATGGAAATGCGGATGATGTGGATGAACGAGAATTTAATAGATGTAGGTAAGGCCACTACTCACGTTGCCTAAGATAGGCTTTCACCATGGTACTTATCCAAGGTGTTGTATTTGTGTTGTCATTGATGTCAACAATGCTATAATAAAGAAGGTTGGAAGTGAAGTTGACAGAGGTATTGTTAGCAATAGCATAATGTGTTGATTAGTGTTGGTGATATCAAATGAAGTTTGTGGCAAAGTGATCAGAGAAGAAGACTAAGGAGGTGGATTAGATAAGCTATGAAGAGAAGGGTAAGGTGATGAATATTTTGTACTATGTATATTGGTTGGATCAGTATCATATGTACATAGTTGTACCCTATCTTCTAAAGTTCATGCATAAGTGAAAGTTGTGAATAGAAGAATGAGCTAACATGAAGACTCTTGTTGTATTAGAAAAAATGGTAATTGTTATGTATGATGATGAGAATAAGGGCTCTGATATGATGAATATTGTATACCTTGCTTCCTGAGCAAAAGCATTTCTTTAACCTTGAAAGAAAGTTTTAGAAAGTCCAAGGCACTAGAATCTACATTAAAGTAGCTCAGGAGAATGCTCCGCATTCCTCCACATTTGAAGATATGGACTTGTGGTTTGGAAGTTAGACAAAGACAAATATAAAGTTTGTATGTTCCTGATTTTAGAGCTTGGGAGTTAACATACAAGATTTTAGAGCTCACAGAGTGAAGATAGAGGTTCATGATGGTTGCAGTCAGGATGTGTTAGATAAGTGCTCCACATCTCTCTGCTTTTGAAGATAAGGTCCTGCAATTTGAAGGATGGTCAGTTATAGATGAGAAGATGGTTATATTCAAGTTTTAGTTGATAAGGTATACCACAAAGGTTCTCCAAGGTCAACAGAACAAAGACATATCATGCTATTGATTAGGGTTGTTTGGAGGAAAAAGAAGAAGCCACCACAATTTATCTTTTGGCTTTAATATTTGGAGGATGAGTTTAGATATTTAGTATGTTTGTTCATTTTAGGTTTCAAGTGTTGAAGTGCATTGCAAGTTGGTTTTTCGATGCTCTTTCTCAAGACTGTGTGTTTAGTGTTTATTTGAGATGCTAGGCTTAGTTTTTGATTATTTATGCCAGAAAGAAAACATGTATTTATGTGGAAGAAGTGGTTGAGAAGGTTTGTGTAAGTCTTGTGTTGCCTTTGTATTGAACCACATGTTAATTTATCCCTCCAGTACTACTTTAGGTCTGGAGCTATTTTGTGGAAGAATAAGTGTTTTCTAGGCTGACTTCATGTGTTCTGATGATCCTACCAGATGATTTGAAGTGTGTGTTTTCTTGGAAAAATGTGTTAAGAAAGAATAGGTCCTAGTTATCACTTGTCTTGAACCACATTGGATTTCTACATCTTTTGGATGTCAACTTGGTGAGGCCATTGCATGTTTCATGTATACACATTTCATATTGACTGACATAGGAGAAAGATTTTGTAATTTGCGGAAGGTATAAATGGAAGATCTTGTTTGGTGTGAGTGGGATGAAAGTGTGAGAGTGTGTGAGGTTGTGTGAATGAGTGCGGAAGTGAGTGAATGGATATGTGAAGGTATGTTGAAGGTATCTTTGTTTGTTGTACTGTGAATGTGAAGATTTGTGACAGAGTGAAGTGTGTGGAGGTGGTTGATCAGTGAGATCTATTCTATAAGTGTCTATTGTATTATATTTTAGGGAGTTTGTCCTCCCTTGGGTTGTATCCCCAAAACTTGTTGTAATATGTTTTATCTTTATTTGTGAGGTTGGATTTGGATAGTAGCTCCAAGAAACTTGCTCACTATGGTTTTTCCCTTCTAGGGTTTTCCATGTAAATCTGGTGTTATGGTTGTGTGTTCATGTGTTGTTCCTTGATGTGCTTAATTTTCTTTATCATTGGTTCAAGACAGTAGATGATTTTGATTGATAAAGTTGAATGGGTTAAGTTTTAGAATATACTGATTCACCCCCCTCTGAGTATATTGGTGTGTTTTAACAATTGGTATTATAACTAAGTTCCTTGGTGTAGTCTAACAGTTGGAGGTAGATCTTGGAGAAGAACACATGGCTCAAAAGGAGTCCTCTTCTAAAACTCTGATGCTTGATGGAAGTAACTTTGATTTATGGAGTGTAAGAATGGAAGCCTATCAGACTTCGCTAGGGTATGATGTTTTGTGTGCCATCATGAATGAATTTGTTGAACCTAAATATCCTATTATAGATTTAGATGTGAGGAAGGTTCATGAAAGAAATGCTAAGATCAAGAATGCCATCTTAAGTGGCTTGAGCAATTCAGAACTAGTCAAGGTTGTGCGGTGTAAGACAATAAAGGTGATATGGGATAAGATCAAAGCTCTCTATGAAGGAAATGACACTATAAAAGAAGAAAAACTGCAATCTTGTAAAATAGTATTTGAGAATCTAAGGATGAAAGAAGAGAACATAGCTAGCTATTTGCACTGGGTAGATGAAGCAGTCAATGGAGTCAGAAGTATGGGAGAAGACATAGCTACCTCATTGGTTGGAAGAAAGTCTTGAGATCTCTTCCTCACATATTTTATTTGAAAGTTTCTACCATTGAAGAAGCTAAATATTTGAAGAAAATCACTATGGAAGTGTTGTTTGGGTCCCTCACTACTTATGAGATGAGAAATGAAGTCATAGGCCCATGCCAAAAAGAAGCTTCTTTCAATGATGTGAAGAATGAAGGAACATTTGATGTATGCAATGAAGCTAAGGAAGAAACAAACTCTGTAAGAAAATTAAAAAGAGGATTAGGCAAGTATAAAGGTAAGCTACCCTTCAAATGTTTCAAATGTGGTAGAATTGGTCATTATGCTTCTAAATGTCCTTTTGGAGAAAATAAAAGTAGCAGCAAGGGTTTCAATAGAAAAAATTTCAAGAGGAATCTCCTTTCCAAAGAAGACTACAACTTTGGAGAAGATGTAGATCACTACTCATCAGATGAGGATAGAGGAGAATCCCTATTCATGGCTGTGGTGATCTTAGATGATTTTGACAAAACTATAGATGAGGAATATTGTGAAGTTGATTTTGAAGGAGAACTTCTTTATGCTCTTCAAGACTTGAAAGATGCAAGGAAAGAGAATCAAGAACAAAGAGATTTGATTGAAGCCAAGACAAAAGAATGTACAAGGCCTGAAAGGGAAAATCTATCACTCAAAAAGGAGTTGGAAAAGGTAAACCTTGGGTGTACGAATGTTGTTGAAGGTGTAGATATCATTATGCCTCATGAAAGATCTCTTCTTGAAAGACATTCCTCCATAAACAAGTTCAATCATGTTTTCTTTAGTTATTGCTTTATCTACAACAAATTTGGGCATAAGGCCATAGATTGAAAGTTTGAAATGAATAGAAGAAATCTTATAAGTAGGATTTTTTTTGCTTCTCTAGTGGATGTCAATGTGGTCTATCAAATGTGCAACAAGGTTGGACATATACAAGATAATGTAGGAGTGGTTTGGCAAAATTAGAATCTCAGTTGACAGATGTCACTGAGCAAGCAGAGAAATTTGATTAGGAGACAAATATTAAAGTTGAAGATTCAATTATTGTCCAAACAACATTTCATGCTCAAAGGAAAATAAATCTCTGGGTAATAGACAGTGGATGCACAAATCACATGACAAGTGATAAGAGAAATTTAATCAATCTTGGTAAGTGGAATGGTGGATTGGTTAGGTTTGGAGATAACTCATATTCAAAGATCATGAGAAAGGGTACTATAATTATTGATGGAAAGTCTCAAACACGTGATGTTATTTATGTTGAAGGTCTCAAATATAATCTCCTAAGTGTAAGTCAAATGTGTAGCAAAGGATATAATCTCACATTTAATGATCAAGGATGGGAAATCAGAAGAACAAAGTCTAGAAAATTGGTGGCAAAAGGATTTAAGACAGAAGGTAACTTGTAATTTAATCTAAAGGGAGTTAATGAAAGAACTTGTCTTCTAGGACAAAATAATGAATGTTGGCTGTGGTATAAAAGGATGGGACACATTAACTTTGATAATCTGGTTAAGATAAACTCTATGCAAGAAGGGACTACATGCCGAAGATTAGCAAGCCTGGAAGCACTATATGCAAGGAATGTCAGATTGGGAAGCATACAAGGATAAGTATCAAGTCCAAGGAATATTCTACCACAAGTCTATTAGAGCTGGTTCATATTGACTTGTGCGAACCAACTAGGACAAAAAGTCTACAAGGTGAGAGGTATTTTATGTTGCTCATTGATGATTTCTCTAGAATGACATGGGTTACCTTTTTGAAAGAAAAAGTAGAAGCCTTTAGTAGATTCAAGATTTTCAAGTCTTTGGTTGAAAATGAAATGAATGATAAAATCAAGTGTTTAATGACTAATAGAGGTGGTGAGTTCACATCAAATGAGTTTTTAGAGTCTTGTCAAGAACATGGAATCTAAATACATTATGCAGCTACTAGAAACCCTTAGTAAAATGGTGTTGCAGAAAGAAAGAATAGGATTGTTCAAGAGATGGCCAAGACAATGCTAAGTGAAGCTAAACTGCTTGATATATATTGGAAAGAGGCAATCAATACCGCAGTCTACATTCTTAATAGAGGAAAACTAAGAAAACACAACACCAAGACTCCTTATGAACTTTGGAATGGAAGACCAACATCAGTCAAGTATTTCAAAGATTTTGGAAGCAAATGCTACATTAGAAGAGATGAAGAAGGTTTGGAAAAGTTTGACTCAAGAGTAGATGAAGGAATTTTTATTGGATACTCAACTACCAACAGAGCCTACAAATGCTACAACAAAGGATTGAGGAAGATAGTTGAGTGTAAATGTCAAAGTGGATGAAGAATCACATCAAATTTTAGATGAGAAAGAGGATTGTTGGTTAGATGATCCTACCTACATAGAAGATGTAATAGAAACTGAAGAAAAGGAATAAACTCAAGAGAAAATTGCCAAGACTCCAACCACGTATGGTTAGAACAATCATTCAGAAGATCAGATCATTGGAGACAAGAATGAAGGAGTTCAGACAAGAAGAAGATTTGCAAGAACAAACATGAATAGGTAAACTTTGCCTTATTGTCAAGAATAGAACCCAAAACCATTGATGAGGCTAGCAAGGATGAAGGATGGACACAAGCTATGGAAGAAGAGCTAAATTAGATAGAGAAGAACTAGACTTGGGAATTAGTGCTAAGGCTTGTTGACAAGAATGTGATTGGTACAAAATGGGTATTCAGGAACAAACTAAATGAAGATGGAGAAGTGGTCAGGAACAAAGTAATGTACATATGCTTATCTGGTATGCCCAAAGGGCAGGGTTAAGTTGGGGGTGCCAATCACAACCAGCTTCATTAACTATTTTCTTCATGATTCTTAGGATGGTTTTGTTGGAAGCTTCAACTTGACCATTACCTTGGGGGTAATATGGGGTGGAAAAACAGTGTTGGATGTGGAATTTTTGACAAAGGGTATGAACTTCTTGATTCTTAAAGGAATGTCCATTGACAATAATGATGGAGAGGGGTATACCATACTGGCATATGATGTAATGTAGGATAAACTTGGATATTTGTTTGTCGGTGATATATGTGAGTGGAATGGCCTTAACCCAATTTGTGAAGTACTCAATGGTTGTAATAATGAATTTATTGCCATTAGAGGAAGATAGATTGATTTTACCAATGAGGTCGAGCCCCCATTGCGAAAAGAGCCAAGGAGTAGTGATAGGTTGCAACTCTTGAGATGGAGCATGAATCAAGTCACCGTGTTGTTGACATGGAAGGAATTTCTTAACAAACTAGTGAGCATCTTGTTCCATTATCGGATAATAGTATCCTATTCTCAAGATCTTCTTTGCTAGTATAGGTCCACTAGAGTGTGCACCATAGATACCTTCATGTACCTCTTGTAAGGGAGTTTGGGCTTTTCCCGAATCAATATACCTTAAAAGGATACCATCAAGACCTTTTTGATATAAGTTATCACTGAGGATGGTGAAATAGGATGTTCGGTCGATGAATGTGTGGTGCTGGGTGGAGGATAGATTGGGTGGGATGAAGTTATCATGAAAGTAAAGGTATATGTCCTGATACTAGGGGGATAAGGAACCAATAAGTTCACAGACTAGTTCAGATTGTGGAACATCATATATGTTGGAGTCGATAATTCCTTAATGAGGAATATACACTGCTTGTTGTTCTTTGGCATATCAACAAGAGACCCTATTGTAGCCATGGCATCTGCTAATTTGTTGTTCAATCTGGGTACTTGTTCAGACTAGATCTCAGAAAAGCATTCTTTGAATTCATCTACAATTCTCTTGTAGGGTAGAAGTTTGTCATCTTTTGTCTTGTATTCATTATTTACTTGTTTGATCACCAGTTGAGAGTCACCATAAACAAATAGTTTCTCAATTCTCCATTAGATAGCCATGTGAAGTCTTGTGATGAGTGCTTCATATTCTGCCACATTGTTGGTGCAAGGGAATGTAATTTTATAGGATTTATGGATGTGATCTCCTTGGGGGTGATGAACAAATTCCATGCTCCTAATCCATGATGTGTATATGATCCATCAAAGTACATTTTCTAGTTTAGGATGGGTGCCACTGTGAATATGGATTCATCTAGAAATTCTAAAAGAATTGGATGATTTATTGGGATTGGTGCCGCAACTAGCTGATTTACTATGATTTATCCTTTGATTTCTTTTCTTTCTGTATACTCAATGTCAAATTCACTTAGGATTATCACCCACTTAGCCATACAACTAGTAAGAGCTGATTTTGATAGAAGATACTTGAGTGGGTCTATTTCTACAATGACCTTGGTCTTGTGATTAAGAATGTAATGTCGCAATTTCTGTGATGAAAAGATGACCACTAAGCATGTTCGTTCAATTCATGTGTAATTGAGCTCATATCCCACTAAGGTACGGTTGATGTAGTATATAACTCTTTCTTTTCCATCCTCATCATGTTGTGCTAAAAAGGCCTCTATTGTTGTTGATGTTGTTGAGATGTATATTAACAGGGGCTATTCTGGTTGTGGTGGCATGAGCACTAGTGGTATTGCAAGATATTCCTTTAGTTGATCAAAGGCTTTCTGATAGTTTGTATCCCATATAAATGTCACATTTTTCAGAGAAGATGTTGGAATGAGTGGCACTTATCTGCTAGATGTGAAATGAAGCATCTTATTGATTGGAGTTTTCCTTGGAGGATACAAAGTTGTTTCAAGTTTCTTGGAAGAGACATTTCAACTATAGATTTTACTTTGGTTGGGTCAACCTCAATGCCTTGTTGGGATATGATGTATCCTAGGAGTTTTCTAGAAGTGGCCCCAAAGACACACGTGTTTCGATTTAGGTGCACCTTGTATTCTTCAAGATGGTCAAATATATTTTCTAATATGTCTAAGTGCCTTTCTCTTGTATTTGATTTTCCCAATAGATCATCTATGCAATCTTCTAGGATATTGTGGAACATGTTGTGGAAGATAACATTCATGGACCATTGATATGTGGCCCCAACATTCTTAAGACCAAAAGGCATGACTACCCAACAATAGGTACCCCATGGATAAATGAGGGAATTATTGTGTTGGTCTTCTTCAACAATTTTGATTTGGTTGTAGCATGAAAATCCATCCATAATAGATAACATCTCATGTCCAGCTATCAAGTCTACTATGATGTTGATGTTTGATAGAGGAAAGTCATCCTTGGGACATGCTTTGTTCAAGTCTCTAAAGTCTATGCATGTATAGATGCCCCCAGTGACTTTCAATACTAGAACAATGTTTGAGACCCATTTAGGATAATTGATGGGTCGAATGAATCTGACATCTAGAATTTTTTTGAGTTCAACTTTCACTAGAACTGCTATCTGTGGATGTATTTTTCTTAGCTTTTGTTTGACTGGATTAGCATCAGGATATACTTCCAAGTGATGTACCACCAATGAAGGGTCCAACCCAGACATATCAACATATGTCCATGCAAAGTTAATGCTTCTTTCTTTGAATAGAGATAAGAATTATGTTTGTTCTATTGGGGTAAGTGAAGTAGCTCTAAAAGTGATTCTTGGTGACTCTTCTATACCCAAATTTATTTCTTGTGATTCCTCTACCAAGATAGGATATCTCTCTTGATATAATGTTGGTACCTTAGGGAGGTCAAATCTCTCATCCTCTGGTGCCTCATGGAAGTTTTCACTAGGGGATACATCCTTTATTTTTACTCTTTTGTCATCTGAAAGTGCCACATTGTGGTTTTCACTAAGGGATGTTGTGCTTTTTATCTTCATATTTTTTCCACTAAAAGACTTGGTGGTCTCCCCAAATTAAGCAAATGTGTTGAGATCTATGATGCATCCTGCTTTATGATCCCCCAAGGGTATATGTTCTCTTACTCCCGTGAGCTCTATAATTACCTCATCATTTTGAATAGTATCAAGGATTGGAGGCCCTTGTTGGTCCCAATCTATGAGTTGGGGATATATGAGTGGAAGGTCATTGGATGATGATGGCATAGTGGATAGGGTATATATGGTGCAAATGGATGTTCTAAAAAGGAGTTTGGCAAATTCCTTGAAAGAGTCTTGATAGTCCCCTTTGTTGGCATTCTCAATAGTGAGAAAGGCATTCTCAATATCCTAGACCTTGATGGCGGTGATTTCTTGTTTCTTGGATGGGCTCAATGATTCCTTGTTCATGAAGGCCTATTCCTCCTTGTCCTTTATATCCCATGTTCTTCACAATGTGAAAATTGTTTCCATATTTATCTGTAGGTATAGCAGGAGTTCTTCATCTTCCTTTTCTCTATAGAGCCAAGAGGGTATATCTTCAAGAACGTATTGTTCCATCATATGCTTGAGTTCAAAGGTAGGTGATGGCTTGCACTTGATGACAATGCACATACCATGTCAGATTTTGGTTTACCAAATGCTTTAGGGGATAGCAAAAGTTGACCTACACAAAAGGCACCGTGTAAGTCATACTCACCACACCCCGTATCACTTACTTTGATCTTGACCTTGGGGATGGTAGTTTGTGATTTGGAAGTGGATGCAATGTTGGATGGATTGATATAGGATGAAGATGATTTTGTGGGGTTGTTAAAGGGACAAAAGTTTTTATCATGTCTTTCTAAAAAACTACAATATTGGAAAGGACAAGGATCAACGTAAATGGTGACTTTAGTCCCATTATGTGGAAAATTTAGACATTGATGGAAAGTGGATGGAATGGCATGCATAGCGTGAATCCATGGATGACTGAGGATTTTGTAAGGAAGGTCATGGTCAAGTACTTAGCACATTGTTTCCAAAATCTTTTGACCGACTTGAATAGGTAGCTTAATTGTGCTTTTTGACTGGCACTCTATGTCATCATACCCTTTTATTGTAATGCTTCTACATGAGTCTATGAACTCATTAGAATAATCCAAGTGTTTTATTAATTTTAGAGTTCATAGATTTAGACCTGACCCACCATCTATCAAGACTTGTTTAATTGTATGTTTATGGATGTAGACTTTGATATGTAAGGCATCGTTGTGGGATAGGTCAGATGTGGATAAATCCTTTTTAGAGAATGTAAGGTGATGTGGTGAGTAAAGGTGTACCACCATGGCTTGAAATTGATTTATATTAAGGTCATTGGGGACGTGAGTCTCTTGTAAAGATTTCTCAAGGACTTCTTTGTGGATGGGTGAAGTACGGAGTAATTCAAAAATGGAGATTTGTGTTGGAGTTTTGCCAAGGTGGTCAAGGATGTTGTAGTTGTTTAATGTAAAGTACACAATCCAAAAACTATAATTACCAAAGTAAATAATCAACTCATTTGCATTAACTTAAAAAAAAAAGGTAAATCATCCATACATTAAGCAATAATGTCACAATACATCTTATAAATCCATGTGCCATAACTAGGTGTTAACATAATAAATAATATACATTGTTACATTTCTTGCTCTCATGCCATAAAGTTATCTCAATACAATAATCAAGTACAATATACAAGTAATGAATAGTAAATAAAGTCACTGTCGCTGGCTGCCACTAACCCACATGGTCATCCACAAGATGAGAGATGGGAACATGGCCCAAGCACTTTTCCACCCAACCATGAAGCAATTACACCTCACCGGAATCCTTCATGACATGAAGGATACCCAACCCTGCATGAAATGCCTAGCAACCAAAAAACAACTGGCAGGAGGGAACACCTGATGCTACCTCATGTTTATATGCATATCTAACTAGAATGTGCAATATCTCACAATCAGGATGTGGCAGAGAAACATATTAATATAGTTTTGCTAGACAATCATTCATCTATTTCAATGAAACATGGATTTGGCCAAAGCACTTATATAAGTTCTGTCAAATCCCAAAAAGAGGATAAGCCTTCTCTGTTTACCCACATTCGGCATCCTATCCCAGAAGTAACCCAATCACACATAAAGAAAGAAAAATAAACTAACCCCAATGTATCAATAATCAGTAATATCAAATTCTTTTAACAAGTTACCTTCTCACAAGAATTTAAGTGATTATACTTCTCTATCAAGTACTATAAATTGATGCATATGTTTGATCAAAAGAGAGATTATAAGATGATTAGATATGCCTATATATAGACATACACACACAGATATATATATATATATATATATATATATATATAATATATATATATATATATATATATATAATATATATATATATATATATATATATATATATATATATATATATATATATATATATATATATGCATCTTTCCTTTTAACATGTATCTATTTAACCATAGAACCATTTGCATGAATAGTTTCAATACTAGTACAATGATTTCATATTTGGAACAAGATCGATTTGTATCTTATTTGAAGATAATTTTTAAAGACAATCAGTTTCATGTTTTTGGTTTAACATAACATCCATAAGAACCTTCTACATGCACTCCTAAGGATAGCTCCCTTTCATTCTATACATATATATAACAAAACATGATTTAACAAATCCACTGGAGTTTTAAGTAACAAAACTTTGGATGAACCAATTGGGTCATTTAATACACTTATATACCAGTCATTTAATACACATATTAATAGGCCATTTAAGCATAAACATATATAGGTAGTTAAAAGATATATAAAGGCCAACAAAAAAATAAGGAAGGGTTGATTTAGATTTCATAAAGGTCATATAAATATAACAGGGCCGACATGAAATAAAGAAGATAAGGTCGTTATAAAAAGAGATCAGGCTGCTAATTATAATAGAGCAGGCTGAAAGACAATTTACATTAGGCAGTTAAAAAGGTAGAGGAAACAAGAACATGCCACTATAGAGATAATGAAGATGTTTTAAAACATTTAAAGACTGATGGCTATAACATTCAGGGTGATCTAGTATAGTATAGAAGTCGTTTTAAGGAACAAAAGAAGGTCGTTGAAGTTATAGAAACATGTTGACCAACACAAGATCACCGGTTGATTCATATATCGATCCGGTACCAAGGAGAAAGTAGTTGTAAAGTGTAGATGACTGTCTAAGTTTTCTTTAACACAGGCCGCAAAGAGTTAGAGGTCGATAAGAGAATTAAAGGCCGAATAACTTATGCAGATCAGGTCGTTTCATAAACAATAACTCAATAGCTATTTAGAGGACATTTAACGAGGAAGAAACCCATATAATACTGTTGGAATAAAATATTGGAGTAGGCTGATATTGCAGAGAAAGGCTTCTCATCAAGAAAATTGCAAGTCATTTAACATTAAAGGAAAGGTCGAAAAGGAATCTTGAGAGGAGGCTGATCTATTATAGTATAAACAAGGCAGTTTTAAAAAAGAAGAGAAAGGTCATATCAAGAATACAAGGATGATATAAAAGAAACAGAGGCCAAAAAGTTTAAGAAGGGTGGCTGCATTTGGTGAAGCCGACTCACAAGGTGGGTATAGGTCAATTTAACTAGCATAATAAGCTGATATCTAAAACAGTATTCGATTCTAAAAGAAGATTTCATCAACATATAAATATACACAAGTTGAATATGTACTCAATAGATAAATACTTGCAACCCCACGCCTATTAGGAGGATAAATGATGATGTCTTCGTCTTCTTGTGCTTCTAATATCTTTATATTACCTTTTTTTCTCTCTTCCTGAATGCTTTTTCTTTTTGTTTTTATCCCCTCATGCCTCTATTATTGGTGCTATTAATTTTAGAACTACCAGTTCTTTCTTTTAGAGGACTCTTCATTATGGGGCATAGGGACATATTGCATGGCACTATCTTTCCTTTCTTGCATGCCTTCACACACACACACACACACACACACACACACACACACACACACATATATAAGCTTACAAAACTACAAATATACATTTATGTTATTTTACCTATATATCTATATACACACATATATGTGCTTCTATTATTTAATTCAATGTATGTGTGTATATATATAAATAAATCTTTGAAAATAAGGTGAAATTTTAATCCCATAAGTTTTATGAACACACAAGATTTTCATGGCAAACTATTTCAATTTAAATTTAGAAACAAGATTGCCTAAATTATCAAATTTTAACATCAATCACACCCATAATTCCAAAAGTTGAAAACTCAGATAAGACTATGTAACCACACAACAAAGAGGAATAAGTCAATCAAGAATACCAGTCAAGATGATGCAGTATGAACTACGTGAGTGTGTGCATGAATTGGGGTTCCATCTTGCCAACTCTTTCTGGTGGCTAGGGTGCATCTAACTCAACCATGTTCCCATCTTCGACATGTTCTTGCACTCAGTCGTACTCAAACTCTCAACAATAGGTTAGTCCCAATAATCATAGCCAAAGCAAGAAACATAGATCTGTAATCATAAACATTTTAATCCATCATTATAACTATGCTCAAATTTATACATTCATAAAATCATGACAATTTACCTTTTTATGCACATGCAATTTACTCAACAGTAAAACAATCAAATGTAATATCCAATAGTTTGAATTATAAAAGAATAAAAAGTCAAGATGTGACATCCTTCCCCACTAGGAAGAGATATCGTCTCGATGTCTTATTACACAAATACTGAAATAATAATGTATCTCACTAATACTATCAATGTATCATACTAAGAAACAAAGTATCACAACTATGCAAAATAAAAGAATCTCTACTAAATCCTCAAATGAGGAAAAGATCTATCTATCTCCTTAGCATCCTCCCATGTGGCACCATCCATATAATATTGGTCCCACTAGACCTTATACTACACAATGTCCCTATTACGCAACTTAACATTACGTCTCTCCAAAATTTGAGTGGGCTCCACCAGCATCAGGTATATGTGAAGCATCAGGATGATATGGATTAAGTAAAGACACATGAAAAACATTATGGATTCAGACAAGAGTAGGTGGTAGAGAAATTCTATAAGCAATGGGATTAATCACTTCCAACACCTCAAATATTCCCACAAATCTAGGAGCAAGTTTGGATGCTTTTCCAAACGAAACTGAACTCTTCTAAGGCTTGACCCTCAAAAAGGCTTTGTCACCTACTAAAAATTGTCTGAACATCCTAGTCTTGTTTGCATAACTCTTTTATTGATCTGACACTTGCTTCAATTTCTCCTTGATTAATCTCATTTGATCATCCATTTCTCTAAGCATATCTGGTCTAATTATGATCCTGTCTTCTACCTTATCCCAACTGATAGGTGTTTGACACTTACACCCATAAAGAGATTTGAAAGGTGCCATCCCCAAAGATGCATGTTAGGAATTATTGTAAGCAAATTCCACTAACAGAAGATACTCCCCCCACTTATATTGTTGATCCATGCAATACATCCTAAGGAGGTCTTCCACTACCTGATTTACTCTTTCTATTTGACCATCAGTCTAAGGAGGATACATTGAACTAAAATTCAATTTAGTTCCCAAATTTGCATTCAATGTGGTCCAAAATCTAGAAGTCATGCGGGTGTCTCAATCTGATATGATCATCGTAGGCACTCCATGCAAATGAAAGATTTCCTGGACAAACTTCCTAGGTAAGATCAATGAACCATCCTTAAGATTCCCTGGGATGAAATGCGCTATCTTCATCAACTCATCCACAAATACCAAGATGACATCATGTCAATTCTTGGACATTAGAAACCCCTAAATGAAGTCCATACTTATCACTTGCCATTTGTATTCTGGTACACTATGCGAGTACAAAAGACCTATTGGATGCACATGCTTAGCCATGACTCACTAGCATTTCAAGCATCGAGCCAAAAATTTTGCTACATCTTTCTTGAGTCTTGGCCAAAAATACAAAGGTCTCAATCCTTCTACCATCTTAGTCACTCCAGGGTTCCTCAAATATGGTGCATTGTGGATCTCTTCAAGAACTAACTATCTCAAATCCCCCAAGTCTAGAACATACATCCTACCTTGATATCACAAAATTCCATCTGACTCAAACACATATCCATCAAATTGATGATCTAAGGGATCTTCTTCTAAATCTTGTTTTACTCTAGAATAGTGTTCATCCCCTTGCAGATTCTAAATTACTTGTTGCCTCAAATTTGACCTTGTAGTAACCATGACTGCTAGATGTCTTCTTTTGCTAAGAGCATCTGCCACTCTGTTCTCTTTTCCTTTAATGTACTCAATCGTAAAATCGTACTCACTAAGGAACTCTAGCCATCTTCTCTGACAAGCATTAAGATTGGGTTGAGTAAAAATATACTTGATTCCTAAGTGATATATCTTCAATTCAAAGGGCTTCCCTAGGAGATAATGCCTCCACATCTGAAGTGCAGGAACTATGGCTGCTAACTCTAATTCATGCAACACATAGTTTAGCTCATATTGCTTCAACTTCCTCAACTCAT
This sequence comes from Cunninghamia lanceolata, assembly GCA_027924645.1. Lineage (NCBI taxonomy): Eukaryota > Viridiplantae > Streptophyta > Pinopsida > Cupressales > Cupressaceae > Cunninghamia > Cunninghamia lanceolata. Next base: position 1,337,690 of record BSBN01001722.1, on the reverse strand, counting down.
GAGTGACCACTTGTCCATTTTGCATTGGCACTCCTCCTACACCTTCTCCTGATGTATTGGTTATCACTGTGAAATGCCCATTAGGATCAAGTATAGTCAAAATAGGTGTTGTAGTGAGCTTTTCCTTCAAAACCTGGAAATATTGTTCACACTTCTCTGTCCACTCAAATCTTTTCCCTTTCTTTTGAAGTGATGTGATTGGTGTTGCTATTGTAGAAAAACCTTCCACAAACTTCCTATAATACCCTTCAAGTCTCATGAAACTTTAGACTTCAGTCACATTCTACAGTGCATGCCATTCCATTATTACCTTAATCTTCTCTAGATCTACTACAATCTGTTCTGCTGAAATGACACGACCTAGATAGTGCACCTTGTCTTTATAGAAAGTACACTTGGATAGCTTACCAAAGAGTTTACACTCTCTTAAACTTTGTAACACTATACTCAAATGCTTTTCATGCTCCTCAATTGATTTGGAATAAATCAAGATATCATATAGAAAGATTAGCACAAAGTCATCCAAGCAATCATTGAATACATTGTTCATTAAATTCATGAAAGTTGTAGGAGCATTAGTTAACCCAAATGACACCATTGTGAATTCATAGTGACCATAACGAGTCCTGAATGTTGTCTTCAAGATGTCTTCATCTCTAATCTACAACTAGTGATAGCTAGATCTAAGGTTTATCTTAGAGAATACAGTAACTCCTTTCATGTGATCAAAGAGCTCATCTATTCTCAAAAGTGGGTACTTGTTCTTTATAATTGCCTTATTAAGCATTCTATAATTGATGCACAAGTGCAAAGTCCCATCCTTCTTCTTCACAAAAATGACTGGTGCACCCCATGACAACACACTAGGTCTTATGAACCCTTGGTTCAACAACTGTGACAATTGTGCTTTTAACTCATACAACTCGATAGTGGTCATCCTATAGGGTGCTTTTGATTGAGGCTCAGTCCTTGGTAGCAAATCAATTGAAAAGTCAAACTCCCTCTTAGGTGACAACTCTTTTAACTCCACTAGAAACACATCTTGGAATTCCTTTAGGATATGTTAGTCATTAAGTACTTGTTCCATGTTGTCAAGATCTTTAACTTGGACTGCATAAATGGAACATCCCTTCATTTTGGCTTTCTTTAACTGCATATCTAAAATTTGCCTAAGTTCAAGGGGCCTCTTAGAACCATGAATCTCAACATAATTCCCTAGGTCATCCAAACATTTTACAATCTTATCCTCACAATTCACAATTAACTTATGTTTAGCTAGCTGATTGATTCCCAAAATCACATCATAAGACCCTAAAGGTGCTACGTAAAGATTAACTTGAGTATGAAAACCAGAAGGTCTAACTCACTACATGAAATATAAGAATCTATCCTCTTTTCTACCTAATTTTGATACTGAACCATCCATGAATTTTTCATGTGTCCAGGTCTAATAGATAACTTGGAAACTACTCTTGGGTCTACAAAACATACAGTGGCTCTAGTATCAATTAATATAGTGATAGGTTGTCCATAGAGCTTACCTAGAAATTGAATTGGTGCTACCTGGAAGTTAGCTTGTCGATTGTCCACGACTACATGAATTTGGTGTTGCGGTGCTCCCTACTAATTTCTATCTCTTCGCCCTACTGATCACTGAGGACAAGTATTGATGTAGTTCTCTCTTCTGCATACATAACATCTGCCACGAGGTGCTCTTGGTCTCTCTGACCTATCTCTTCGGTTGTTGTTGATGTTGTTATTGTTGAAGTTGCCTCTTTTGTTGTTTCCATTTTGATTTCCTCCATTTTTGTCTTGGGATTTGTTACCTCTTTTCATGTTCCATATCTATTGATTGTTGTTGTTATTGTTATTGTTCTGGGATTTCTTATTTCCAAATTTTGAATCTCTAAACTTGCAATAATTGGTTGCTTGTTGTAGCTTCTGTTCTTGTTTTATTGTCTTTTTGAAGACCTCATCCATAGTCAAAGGATTAAGGATGTCCACATCCACTCCACTATGAGGTCTTAAGCCCATGATAAACTTTTGAATCTTGAATTTGTCATCCATCTAATATTGCGGTACATACTTGAGAAAATGAGAGAACCTTTCCCAATATTGGGTTACGACATACCTCCTTGGGTCAAATTATGAAATTCGGTCATCTTCTTATCAAAGAAGTGTTGTGTTAACCACCTCTTTCTGAAAAGTTGGAGGAAAATTTCCCATGTTATTTCTCCTAGCAACAACCTTTTCTCTGCTTTCTCATTATCCCACCAAGTAGATGCTTCACCTGTGAGTTGGTATGAACCCCACATTGCCTTAGTCTCATTAGATAGATTACGAAGATCAAATTACTTTTCCATCTCGACAATCTAATATTATGCTCCATCTCCAATGGTTCTACCATTAAATTTAGGTGGGGATACCTTCTTGAGGTCTTTTCCCAACTCCTCCACAATCCTACCACAATTATTTAGATTCTCTTCATTTCCTTGATTCTGATTCTCATTCCCTTGATTTGCATTTTCATTTTGGTTTTTCCCTCCTCAGTTTCCTCTAATCTTTTGCTCCAAATGATCCATTCTAGCTCCCTGTTGATTCAGGAGGTTGAGGATTTGATCCAACCTCTCATTCTATCCATTGTGGTTTATATTTCTTGTATCCATTCTAACTGATTAGATCAATTTACATCAAGATTCACATCTTAGCGTAATAGACAAAGGCCCTATGTCAGATATCAAATTTAACGTACGTAATCCAAACACTATAATTACTTAAGTAAATAATCAACTCATTCACATTAACTTAAACAAAAAGGTAAATCATCCATACATTAAGCAATAATGTCACAATACATCTTACAAATCCACATACCATAACCAAGTGTTAGCACAATAAATAATATACAATGTTACATTTTTGGCTCTCATGCCATAAAGTTATCTCAATACAATAATCAAGTACAATATACAAGTAATGAATAGTAAATAAAGTCACTGTCGTCGGATGCCACTAACACACATGGTCATCTGCAAGACGAGAGATGGGAACATGGCCCAGGCACTTTTTTGTCCAACCACGAAGCAATTAGATTTCCTCAAAATCCTTCATGAAATGAAGGATACCCGACCCTGCACAAAATACCTAGCAACTTGAAAAAAATTGGTAGGAGGGAACACCCAATGCAACCTGATGTCTAAATGTATATCTAACTAGATTGTGCAATATCTCACAATTAGGATGTGGCAAAGAAACATATTAATATAGTTTTGCTAAACAATCATTCATCTATTTCAATGAAACATGGATTTTGTTCAAAGCACTTATATAAATAATGGTCAAATCCTGAAAAGAGGATAAGCCTTATCTATTTACCCACATTCAACATCCTAGCCCAGAAGTAACCCAATCACACATAAAACAAGAAAAATAAACTAACCCCAATGTATCAACAATCAGTAATCTCAAATGCTTTTAACAAGTTACCTTCTCACAAGAATTTAAGTGATTATACTTCTCTAACAAGTACTATAAATTGATGCATATGTTTGATCAAAAGAGAGCTCATAAAATGATTAGATATGCCTATATATAGACATACATACACATATATATAGGTAATATATATGTTTATATATAATTATATATGTATCTTTTCCTTTTAACATGTATATATTTAACCATAGAACCATTTGCATGAATAGTTTCAATACTAGTACAATGATTTCATATTTGGAATAAGATGGGTTTGTATCTTATTTGAAGATGAGTTTTAAAGACAATCAATTTCATGTTTTTGGTTTAAGATAACATTCACAAGTACCTTCTACATGCACTCCTAAGGATAGCTCCCTTTTAGTCTATATATATATATTGATTTAACAAATCTATTGGAGCTTTAAGTAACAAAACACTGGCTGAACCAAGCAGGCTATTTAATACACTTATATACCACTCATTTAATACACATATTAACAGGCCATTTAAGCATAAACATATACATGTAGTTAAAAGATATAGAGAGGCCAACAACAAATAAGGAAGGGCTGATTTAGATTTCATAAAGGTCATATAAATATAACAGGGCCAACAGGAAATAAAGAAGATGAGGCTGTTATAAACAGAAATCAGATTGCTAATTATAACAGAGCAAGCTGAAGAGACAATTTACATCAGACAGTTAAAAAGGTAGAGGAAACAAGAACATGTCGCTACGGAGACAATGAAGACGTTTTAAAACATTCAAAGACCGATGGTTATAACATTTAGGCTGATCTAGTATAGTATAAAGGTCGTTTTAAGGAACAAAAGAAGGTCATTGAAGTTATACAAACATGTTGACCAACACAAGATCACCGACTGATTCATATACCGATTCAATACCAAGGAGAAAGAAGTTGTAAAGTTTAGATGACTGTCTAAGTTTTATTTAACACATGCCACAAAGAGTTAGGAGTCGATAAGAGAATTAAAGGCCAAATAACTTATGTAGATCAATCCATTTCATAAACAATAAGGGTAAGTGCACAAAGATGGGGGGGTAAAAGCACAAAGTTGTGTCACACTTTTATAAAGGAATCGACCAACACAAGCAAAAAGTTTCAACTTCGACCTCATAAAAGTGGCATTTATATTTTGAATTTCAAAATGATGTAAACCAATAAAATGTAGATCTCTTGATGAATTTTATGTTTGTAATTTTTTAAAATTTAAAAAAAATTATTTTGACATTTTTTTATAAATTTAAGAGCAAATTTTGAATTGCTGGAAATTTCAGGAAAAAGTGACTTTGAGTCCACATCACAAAAACAAGAGCAAATAATCTTATTTTTCCCTAATTTTTTTTCATAAATAGATGAGTTCAATATCTAGTGCATGGAGAAAAAAAATCAGTTTTCAATGCATATTTTCTTCGTAATATCATTTTAAAGTCAAACTTTACAAAATCTAATAGTTTTCATTCCATGTCAACTTTTGTATAATTTTTTTATCATTTTCACAAAACCAATTATACCCTTTTGGAGATGACTCTTTCCTCTAGTGCACCATATAATTTTGAAAAAAATTGGACGTGTTTTGATATTTTTTTAATTTCTAATCAGTGCCATCTGTGATTTTAATAGCCTACTTGCAATAATTTAAAAAAAACATATTAAAACTAATCAAAATATTAAAAAAAATCATTTTTGGATTCTAGACTCGGAGCTCTACAAAAAAGTATTTTTAATTTTTGAAATAATCCATTCTGATTGAAGAAATATTCAGTTTAAGTTGAGAATTTTAGAAAACTGTAGAAAATGAGGAGGTAGCTACCAAGTGGGATGCCACATAGATAGTTTCATGCGAATCAAATTAGGGGTGAGATTGACTTGCTCGAAATCATATAATTCTGGCAACCACCACTGATCGACAGTTTTTTCATTTATTTTTATTTTTTAAAACTTAATTATATATATGGCTTTATTTTTTGTATTTTTTCTCAATTCAAGCATCAAGGAGAAAATAGAAGAAGCAGAATTTTTTGCAATAGAGGCTAAAAAATCTATTTTTAAATTTTTTTTCAATTCAAGCATTTGGAGAAACCACACAAAAGGAGTTTTTTTGGCAAGAGAGGCTACAAATTTTTAGGTATGTAACATTATTCCCAACTTATTTACTCATTTTACTATGTAGAAATTGAACTTCATGAGTTATTTATTAGGATGTATATGTGTGTGTAGGTGAATTAAAACAAATAATTTTTGATGGGGAATAAAAGAATTAGATCAAGGTGTTGGCAAGAGACACTGTGTGACTTTATGAGTGTTGTTATTGATGGCAACAAATTTTATTCCACACATCCGTAGCACATAATAGGTCTTTACCGGAAGTCAGATTGAAGAGTGTTTTGGTCTGATGAACAAGAACAGAGCATGCAACAAGGCCTGACAATCAGGTCCGGATCTCTCAGATGATGTATCTCAAAAAAGTGCAGACTTGGGGAAGTCAAGAGGAGTACCATGATGGCCACATTCTAGAGATTGAGCCTCTAGTGATGAAAGAGTGAAAAGATATGAGCACCTAAGTAATGGGTTCTTGACAGGCAGAGCAGACTAAGCAAGAACTAACCGGAAGAGCATCAGACCTTAATACGGATGAGGAATTGATGATGATCAAGCTTCTTGAGGGATCATTCATGGTTGGCTGACATGATTGATGACTTCTATAACTATCTCTTTGATACACATCACTTAATAAGCAAGGATTCAGCTGATAGACCAGAGTTTGGGAAAATCTTGAGTATTCTGGATGCCGACTAGAAAGATGTTGAAATCTTTGGTGCAGATATATATACCAAATGGATTTTGATGTGAAGGTGTGTGTGGTGTGACAAAGTGTGCAAAGAAAAGTAGAGAGCAGTGTGAAAGTAGTAATACAAATCTGGTATGTGATAGAATAACAACACTAAGCAGAGGAAGAATGAAGTGCAGCAGATCAATATATTGAGCCTAACTGGAATTGAACCTTAGCATATGTGGATGCCCCTGATCAGTTCAAATACTTGGTTACTTTCTATATACTTTGTAGATAGTGAGTCTCTTGTAGGCAATGAGCCTTTTGTGAGCAGTGTGCTCAGGCAGTGAGCCCTAATTGGCAAGTGCCATTTTGTACTTCTTATTCGTTTAACAGAGAATACAATCTTGGGTTAGTCACCCCATGGTTTTTCGCTTAACATAGTTTTCCATGTAAAAATCCTTGTGTTATATGTGTTGATTTCATTTTTTCTTTCATGTTCATTTATGCTTATATGTTTTGATACTGCACTACTGTTAAAGAAGAAAAGAAAGTTAAGAAATTTAAGATAACTGATTTACCCCCCCTCTCAGTTATCTGCCTTGTTTCCAACAATTGGTATTAGAGCTAAGTTCCTCTAGACAGAGCCTAACAGCTTGAGGAAGATCTGGGAATCTCAATGGATATGTATGGTATGAGGGAACAACTTCAGTCTGCCCTAGATGATCTTGAGCAATCTCACTCTAAAGTCAATAACCTGAGGGAAAGACTCAAACAAGCTGATGATTTCATAAATGAACTCAAAGAAAAACTAAGTATCTCAGTAAAGAAAAGAAAGGAACTACTTCAACAATTAGCAAGTCAAAGTGAAGCCAATGATACTAATGAAGATCTGAATGAGAAAAATAAGTTATGTGAGAAGCTATCAAAAGAGGTCATTATGGTAAGACATGAAATGGAATCAGGGGTTATGAAATTCACCCAAGAAATTGAAGAGAAAAGAAAAATTAAAGATAATCTAAAACAATCTCTCAAGGAGAAGTCAGAAGACTGCCACAAAATAGACAGAATAATCAGGCATCTGGAATCTGATATTGAAGAAGCTAGAGATAATGAAGAACAACTTGAGAATTAGATAGATACTCTTAAAAGGGATCTTCAAACTGCAAATGAATACAAAGAGAAATTCAAGATAAGCTCTACTCAACTTGAAGTTCTTCTTGAAAGTCAAAAGAGGGTAGATAACAAACATGGCTTGGGGTATGAGAAAGGTGAAAGCTCTGGATCTGGTCAGAAGAACTCTGGATCAGGAAATCCAAGGAACAGACCTAGAAGACCTCTGGTAAGGCAACCAAATGCTCAAAGATATGCATCCTTCAATGGATACTGCTACAATTGCAATAAATTCGGTCATAAAGCAAATTAGTGTAGAAGAAGAATGAATTAGACTAATTCATCCTTCTCCGGACAATGTTTTAACTACAAAAGGTATGGTCACAAATCTCGTGAATGTAGAAATATGCAAATAAACAATTCATTCAATGGTAGACGATTTGCATGCAATAGAATGGGACATATGGCTAATCAATGCATATCAAGAGGATACTAGTCAAATAAGCAAAGAAATGTTGTTTGCTAGAATTGCAATAGATCCGGTCATATTGCCAAATTCTACAGAAGTAAGAATCATGACAAAAAGGTTCCGGTGCATCATAACCAAAATCAAGACAAAGGAAAAAGAAAAGTGAATGCGGATGAAATTCAAAGGGAATAACAAGATTTGGGTGAAGAGAAGTATAGAAAATGTTGGGGATGGATCTGCACCAGAATTTAGTGTTGATATTCCTTCTGGTAACTAAATAGATAAGCACTGGCTTAGGGGGAGTCACAAAAGAAAACAATTTCCCCCAGCCAGTCAATTGGTGCCTAAAATTGGCACATGGAGTGTTACGGATTGAAGAGTTCTCAAAGAGATATCTAAATAACCCTTGGTAAAAATATAAAATATCCACAAGGAGTTTGAAGAGGTTAATCATCCAAGATTGATCTGGTTCAATAGTCATCTGGTAAAAGCAAAATTTTCATAGTTAGATCTTGTATGATACAAAACTGAAACACTTTGATCTGCGGATAAATAGAATGATTCAAGGAAGAGAGATACATTACAAGTTATCATTCTAAGTGCATCTCAGTGATCTAGAAAGATCTCTCTCAGAACAAGAAGAACAAGGCAACCAGAATGACTTAAGTTGTGCATTTATTGCAAAATGGAATTAGGGTTTGCGTAGAAATAAAAGGGTTCTTTTATTCATCATTTGCACATTTGCATTCAAAAAGAAGAAAGAAGGAGCTCTACAACAAGATTGCTTCAACCCTCTCAATGATCAACTGTAGAATTCGATTCAACCAACAATCTTTCACTCCTTATCGTGAACCCTAGAAGCGTAAAAAGGTATTTCCGCTCTTGAATATCTCTCTCTGAATCTTTTGAAAGATGGCTACTCCAAATGTTGTTAAGATCACTAATAGGCCACGCCTTAAGTTCAAGAAACATCCTTACAAATCCCTAGAAGTTGATCCCCTAAGCGCATTCTCTAGCATTTCGCATGGGGTTCTACACGTAGAAGATGTTAGGGTATACATTCACCCCAGTATTGAGGAATTTGGGGAATCCAAGCTGAAGGATATCTATCACAAGGAATTAATAGATGAATCATTTGAACTTAAACCCCAATACAAGGCCATCCAGGATAAGCACTTTGGACATTGCATTCATTTCCCCTATTTTGCAGAAGATGAATGGGTTCGGTATGTTCTAAGAAGAATGCATGACAACTTCATGTGGTTGATGAGGCCATTTAAGATCACAAAAGATGCAATTAGGGCGGTAACCGGATTGCACTCATTCGGTGGGTTGCCTACTCTCAAATTAGTCGAAAACCAAACTATAAGTGAGGCTACCGGATCAAAATTTGACAAAAGAGCAATGACAATAGAAGATATCATAGATCCGGATATCAAATTTGCCTCTATGATTATTGGGTACAAAATATATCACTCTAGCAGGGAGAATTCTGTATCCGGAACAACAATATACACTGCATATCAGATGCTAAGGGAAAATTCTGATTATGATCTTTGTGAGCTTCTCCTGAACCAATTGTTAGAGAATTTACAGAAAATAAAGAAGGATAAGAAGAATTCTTTTAAGTATGGTGGCTTGATACTATGTCTATTCTTTTACTATATGAATGAGCTACCCGGATCCAGTGGTTGGATATGGAAAAATGACAGACCGATTGCCATACAAATAAGAGATTATATGTATGGGCTTGGTGATGCCAAGGCACAAAGCACAGCACTCTGGGGTTACTTCAAAAACTTCCAAGGCATGATGCAGACCAGAGAGAGAATCCTCCAATCTCTAGTTGAAAAATACAAGGATACAGTGTGCTTCATGGTAGACACTGATCAATGCCTAATGGAGGCAGTGGAACCCAGAATAGTCTGGATTATGCCAATGGGCTATGAGATAGATGAGAAAATTCTGGAGCTACATGTTCAACACTTGCTAAGTCAACCAAAGGACCCTAAGGCAGAAAGGTTTGGAACCTTCCAAGAGTTGAGTGTAAAAGTTCATGTTGAACTAAGACAGCCTGAGATCAAGAGAAAAGTGAGAAGGGAAGTAGAAGAAGTTGCCAAGAGATATGGGATATCAAAGGAGGCAGTTGATGCCAACAGAGAGAAGGTAGAAAGGGCAGAGAAAGAAAGGCAAGAAGCAGAAAAAGAAAGTGCTCCGGTGCAAGCCCCCTCCCAGACTAGATCCTCAAAGAGCTCTGCACCTGCCACTAGTAAGAGGCCAAAAGCCTCAAAACTGGAAGCAAAGACATCCAGAAAAGGAGAAAAGAGAACAAAGACAAAAGCCACAAGGTCATACATAAGTCAAAAGGATGATGAAGAAATAGAGACTGATGAGGAGGTCAAGAAAATGAAGAAGAAAAAGAAAACATCCATGGAATCCTCTTCCAGTAAACATACAGAAGAAAAGGTAGAAGAATTTGTTGAAAGGCCTACTCTCTCCATCGATGATGTCATCAAGGCAGTCACTGTGGATGGAAATCTACAACCAATGATAGAATTATATGATGAATGTAGTGAAGCTAACCAGAAGATCTTGCAAGATGCTACAGTCAGGTATCTAAACATCTATAATAAAGCATTCATTGAAATCATATCTCTAATTCCCAAAAGCCTAGAGAAGGACCTTGAAATGAGAAAGAACAATGCTAAGGAAAAGGACCTAGAGATTTAGGAACATATAGCTATTCAGCTATATCCTTCCATCACTCCTAAACAAATGAACATGATCTTCAAGGATTGCAAGGATGAGTTCCGGAGCAAAGCCAGAATGAACAAGCTTATGCTCGGAGAGACTGATCAGGTGGTAAAAGAGACTGAAGATATCCTCCGGAATGCATATAAAAGATTCAATCTTCCTATTATAGAGGACATAAGTGATGAACCTTCTACCATGAATGTCGAAGAATTAAGTGTATCAAAGGAAGATCCTACTAAGAAAATTGCAGAAGAGTCAAAGGAGATAGGTGAGGAGAAGACTAAGGACTTGGATTCCTTTGCTCTAGAAGAGGAAGTCCCCGTAGAAGTAAACATCTCTCTTCCGGATCCCCCAACAGACCCCGAAACTGAAGGAGAAGGAAGAAAAGAGGAGAAGGTAAGTCAAGAAGAGGAGAAAAAGGGAAGAGAAGAAGAACAAACAGAGAAGATCTCTGTTGACACCTCTGAGGCTACAAGAGGAAAGAAGTCTCCGGCAAGAGACACTGCAGAAGTAGTGAAGAATTTCTTGACCAAGGAAATAATGGAGAATGATGAACTAGAACTATTCCAAGTACCATTCAATTTTGATTCCCTCTCCCTAGTTCAAACAATGAAGATAGCATTCTTTGCCCAAGAAAAGGCAAAAGAAAAACTTCTGAAGTCTCACATGGAAGATTGTGAGTTGATAGAGATTATTTCTGGAATGTTGGAGAAGGTCATGCCATCCTTTCAAAAGGATCCTTCAGCCTCTCCATCTGGTAATCTTAAATCTCTGATAAACTTTGTCAATACTCAGTTTGATTCCTTAGAAAAGGCGGTAGAAGAAAAGGCCTGGAAAGAATTTTTGGGAAAGAGATTCTCTGAAGTGCAGGGACTTATAACAAATGATAGGAGAAATCTAGATATTGGGATAAAGAGCTTAGAAAATGCTCTTAAAGATGGCAAAGATTTATACAAATTTTGTCTATCTTGGTCCATCGTGACAGCAGACATTGCCAAAAAGCTAGAAAAACAAGAGAGCAAACTATCAAGTTTATCTCAAAATTTTGATCCTCTCACCTCTTCCATAATGAATCAAGAGTGTTAGACTATTGCCACAATAAATGAGATAAAGAGGCTTGAGAAGGAGAAGAAGAATAGAATAAGCAGGCTAAGTGAACTAAGAGGGTTAATTATCCCTAAGTTAGAGGCAATGCATGAGGCCCTAACTGATGCTCAGACCATAGCCCAAACCAGTGATCCAACAGACTTAAAGAGGGTAGAAGCCTTTGCATTTTTTGTAAGTGGTCACATCTCAATTTTGGACAGGATGAAGCAGAGTTGGGCAACAAAATTTTTCCAGTTGAAAACAATTTTTGTGGATATACTTAAGTATATGTAAGTATAACATATGTGACTATGTATAGGTTGATTTTTGCAAATTTTGGTGTACGGATTTCACCCTTTTCCATTGATGTCAAAGGGGGAATGAGGAGTAGTGAAAAATGTGGAATCCAGCTAAGGGGGAGCTCCGATAAAAGTGTACATAAGATAGAGCATCAGCAAAGGAGGAGTTTGTTATAACACTTAGTCATTTTTCACTAAGTGTTGCCATCAATGCCAAAGGGGGATTGTTGGCAAGAGACACTATGTGACTTCATGAGTGTTGTCATTGATGGCAACAAATTTTATTCCACACATCCACAGCACATAATAGGTCTTTACTGGATGTCAGATTGAAGAGTGTTTTGGTCCGGTGAACAAGAACAGAGCATGCAGCAAGGTCTGACAATCAGGTCTGGATCTCTCAGAGGATGTATCTTAGAAAAGTGCAGACTTGGGGAGTCAAGGGGAGTACCATGACAGCCACATTCTAGAGATTGAGCCTCCAGTGAGGAAAGAGTGAAAAGATATGAGCACCTAAGTAATGTGTTCCTGACAGGCAGAGCAGACTAAGCAAGAACTAACTGGCAGAGCATTAGACCTTAATCCGGATGAGGAATTGATGATGATTAAGCTTCTTGAGGGATTATTCATGGTTGGCCGACATGATTGATGACTTCTATAACTATCTCTTTGATATGCATCACTTAATAAGCAAGGATTCAGCCGACATACCATAGTTTGGGAAAATCTTGAGTATTCCAGATGCCGACTAGAAAGATGTTGAAATCCTTGGTGCAGATATATATACCAGATGGATTTTGATGTGAAGGTGTGTGTGGTGTGACAAAGTGTGTGAAGAAAAGCAGAGAGCAGTGTGGAAGCAGCAATACAAATACAGTATGTGACAAAACAGTAGCACTAAGCAGAGGAAGAATGAAGTGCAGCAGATCAGTATATTGAGCCTAACCGAAACTAAACCTTAGCATATGTGGATGCCCCTGATCAGTTCAAATACCTGGTTACTTTCTATATACCCTATAGATAGTGAGTCTCTTGTAGGCAGTGAGCCTCTTGTGAGCAGTGTGCTCGGGCAGTGAGCCTTAATTGGCAAGTGCCATTTTGTACTTCTTATTCTTTTAACAGAGAATACAATCTTGGGTTAGTCACCCCATGGTTTTCCCCTTAACAGGGTTTTCCACGTAAAAATCCTTGTGTTATATGTGTTGATTTCATTTCTTCTTTCATTTTGATTTATGCTTATATGTGTTGATACTGCACTACTGTTAAAGAAGAAAAGAAAGTTAAGAAATTTAAGATAACTGATTCACCCCCCCTCTCAGTTATCTGCCTTGTTTCCAACACAAGGTTGTATGACCGAAAAAGAGATGAAAAAACCCTTGGAACATCTAGTCAAGAACAACCCATTGAAATTATGTATGAACAAGTTGAAGGGCATTTTAATGAACAAGTACAAGATGAAATTAGTAGTAGTGATAGAAATGTTTTGCATGGAATGAAAAATATTATGGAGATGGATGAGGATGCTCTTTTCAAAAACATTTCACCTGAACATATGTTACCTAAAAGCACATTAAAATTGCACTATAAAAGAATTTGGGATGAATTTTTTGAAGATAAATCTCTAATTGGAAGAGCACAATTATGTGCAAAGTTATTTAGGCGAAAATAAATGACCCCTATTTTGGAGTTGTTAGGAGTTGATAACAAGAAAAAATCTTAAAATTTAGTAAATCAGACAGTAATTAAAAACTTGCAAACATCATTGGATTGTATTCAAACCAAGAGTCGAAGTTTTGATTTAAGTGCTACACGTAGAGCATTGATTATTGTAATTTCTAGTAAGAAATTATCACATAGAAGACAAGTTAAAGCAATCGCCCAATTAGTAAATGTATCTAGGAGAACTGTTCAAAGATATATCAAGAAGAGAAACAGATTAGATGAAAACATTGAAATTTGGTAAATATTTATCGAGTCCCTTGGAGAGATGGAATTTTAAAAGATGTAAAACAAAAAGTAATTGGATATTGGACCAAGCACTCCCATGTTTCTTCCAATAAAAGGGACACTATACAAATAAAAGATGAAGGTGGTAAAAAAATTTCTCATCCAAAGAAATTTATAGATACAACACAAAGTGAATTTTTTTAAGCATTCAAGCAATAATTTTCATAGGTGAAGATTTCTCAAAGGATGTTTGAGAATTTACGACCATGTTTTGTACGTATAAATAAAGTACGTGAAAATTGTTGCTGTCGAAATCATGTTGAATTTCATCTACACCTACAGTCATATAAAAAACTTATGGCGATAGTTAATCCAAATGTAGCCATCCCTAGAAGTACAACACAATTTGTGAAGTCTATCTTATGTGAAAAATCAAAAGATTAAGAGGAATTCAATTTACAGTGTATAAGAAATCTATGTATAGATTGTAAAAATTTGACGAAATTTTTACCATTTGAGAATGTTGATCATTCAATGTCAGTTGTTTGGAAGAGATTTGAATATCAGAAATACTCAATGAAGTTAGGAGATGAATCTAAAAAAATTATTTTGAGAGAGAGTAATTTGCCCTACAACGAGTTTATGAACAAATTTTGTAACATTATATACCCACATATCCAACATTGTCATGGCGCAAGATGGTAGGCCAAGCAATTTCATGACTCAAAGAATTGTTTTCTACCGGGTTGTATTCTCTCTATTGTAGATTTTTTTAAAAATTATACATTTATTCCTCAAACTAAGATTCAAAGTCAATATTATCATTCAGAGCAATTCACAATCTTTGTACAAGTTTGCTATAGACATGCTGAGTTATTTGTAGATGAGGTAGAGAGTACCAAAGATGAACGTGTAGACACCTAAAATTAACTTGCTCTGCAAACCAATTTATCCCTCCTGTTAATTGAATAAATTCAATTAATCCCTAACCATCTGTCTATCCCTTGTGATCAATTAATTCATTTAATTTATCACTAGACCTTACAACACTATCCTCATCTATTAAATAAATATTTCTAATATTTATTTGGCTATTTTGTCCATCTCCCTAATCCCTATTAATTAGATAAATCATTCTTATCTAATTAATCTAGCCTACTAATTGACCTACCCTACCCTACCCTACCCTACCTCATCCTAGCCCTAGGAATAATTAAACAAAACCTATGTTTAATTAATCCTAACCTCTCATTTGGGTGGTCAAACCTAGTTTAACACCCTTCCCCACATCCTCCAAATAAAAAATTGAAACATATCACACATCACATTTACTTCTCTTACAAACCCCTTACCACCCCCATACCTCATTTATCATCTCTTATCCCCAAATGAATTTTTAATCCCTTTGCCATTCCCCATATGAATCTTTAATTCATAAATATTCCTTCACACCCATACCTCATTTATCACCTCTTTTTCCCCAAATTGAATAAAAGATTTACTTTTATTCCTAGCCCTTGATCTCATCTTCTAATCCTCACCCTCCATCCTCATTTCCAAAACTCTATAAATGAGACCCCTCTCTAAGCCATTAGGAGGGACTTCTTCATGCATCAAACCTGTTAGGACAGTAAAATTTTAAAATTTTACTATCTTCTCACTCCATCATAGTTTGAACAAATTCTGAAAAAACATCTCAAAAAACCATGATAAATTTTTTTTTGTATCTCTCAAGGTGTCTAATGATGAGCAATGCCAAATTTCCTCAAGGTCAATCCATCGGCAAGATGTTGTTTTGCTTACACCGACACATAAGGAATCATTTGAAAATAACCATCGGCGTGAGAATACAGATCGGAAGGAGATTTATGGAAGTCACCGATGGAATAAGTAATACCGATGACCCTACATCGGCAAGAGAACCAAGTAGTCATTTCGATCGGTATGAATGATAACCATCGGAAGATCCTTCAAAAGTTGCCCCGATGGTATATATCATACCGATGAAGTATTTTGGCAAGAGTTTCACCAAACATCCAGTAGGAGCAACGAAGCAAATAGCCATCGGCAAGAAGTAAACTATCGGGATAAGACACAAAGAAGTTCCCGATACTCAAAAGTCTTGGTGATAAGAGAGCTATCGGCGAGACTCACAGCGATACACATATCTATCGGGATAACTCGACATATCGGGACAAAGGAATGAGGTCTTGCCGATTCACAAGTCACGGCGATCAGAAGGTGTCGGTGACACTTTGATATACTCTGTCTGATAAAGAATATGAAAGGGCCATCAGGGAGATGATTTGGATTGGGTTATCTTTAAAAAGCTATCCCGATAGTATATTTCATTCCGATAAGAATAAATTCATACCTGTTGATACTCTAGCGGCAAGACAATATCAAAGTCATCTTGATCCAAAGTAAAGATGACTATCGGTGAGACGACAAAGATCAGGGGAACATAATTATGTTATCCCGATAGTATTAATCATCCCGATAAACAAATTATATCGGTGAGATGCATTACATCGGAGAGAAATCTAAATCACACGGAAATGAAACAAGTCCTGCCGATGGTCACGCCGATTGATTGTTCGCGCCATAAAAGCATTAAGGTTGCCCAGACAATTTAAAAATCATGCCGATAAAGGGAGTTATGGCAATGTGACATTTCACAGCGACAAATATTGAATTGATCAGACAATTAAATACAAACGGCTACGAAATCCTTTATGATCATTATAATTGCAAAGCCGTCTGAGAAGAGAATGCAGAGGAACTCTTGAGGCAAAAGCAGAGGATTTTGATTCCAGCCAACAAGCGACAGGTACATACATACAAACTACTGTATAGCTTGTGTTTAAATTTTCTACCGAAGTTTTAAATATGGAAACTCCGGGAAAGGGAAAAGGAAGAAAGTCACAAGGGGAAACCAGTAAGTCCAAAAAACAAAAAACTGAAAAAACCCCTGAGGAAAAGGTGAAAGATAGAAAACTCAACCAGGACTTGATTGACCAACTACCTGGGTCAACTCCCAAGGCCAGAAGGTCTGCTCGACTCAGGGCAGAGGTTGAGAGATTAGAAGACAAACATAAATGCCTGGGAGATATCTGGACCCCAATTCGGGGATATGAGCTTTTCAGATTCCACTATAATAGAAGGTTTAGGAATGCTCCTGTGTCAAACCCATGGCACATGAATTTAGGAAAACTGGTTGTGCCTAATGTATTCTTGAATGCGGAACTCCTTCAACTGCTTGCCAGACATTACAATTCAGGCCTGAAAGGCATCTGCAACCCACAGGGAGAACCAATTGTGCATCTATCAAAAAATGCTATTTGTGAGGTGTTTGATTTAGATGACTTATGCACTGTTCCTATTTTTTATGAAGATCTAGATAAAGAGTATTGGAGAATGGATACAACTTACAATGGATGGAGGTTGCCCATTCATAGGCCCAGGGTAGAAGGAGAAGTGATGCCCTTAACTGAAAATGATGGCCCTCCTTTTCATGTAGCTATATTTGAACCATACATATAGTATACCTATTTTTCTGTAGGCCAAGTCCTTGGTTCAGAGGTCTCCGAGTTCATGACTATTCCTCTAATGGTCATAGCTTCTGACATTTAGTGTCATAATGCAAGGCAGTTTGATTATGCTACTTATATTGCTAATAGAATGGACTCTGGTCTGTCTGCAATAAAAAATAGTGCTCCAGCATGCTCTTTTGAGCATTACTCAATGCTTATGCACATGGTGTTATATTACGGCCAGGAAGTAGGGTTGTGGCCAAGTGAGTTTCGAATTGTTGCTACAGATAAGAAAGGGGAAAAGATACCCATACAAATGTGGACCAGAGTATGGGATAGTAGATATGCCCACTCCAGCTATGCTCAATTTGAAGAGCACTATGTGAAAGTGCTATATAGGTATTTCAACCACCCCTGTGAATATTCAATTTCAACTGAAATAAAAAGGTTCCTCAGACTGAAAGATTTTGGTGGCCCCCCTACTGTCACTCATAATTGGGGAGACTGGTATTGCTTTGAGGATGCTACTATGATCAGAGTTTATGGATTTGAGGATACTCCATTCATATTGCCCAAGACTGTCCCTGACAGACTTGCATATTTAGAGATAATTAGGCAAATGCATTGTTCAAATGTGATGCATCTAAGTTCACATGATAAACAATCATTTATGCCCAGCACCTTATGTTTTGGAGATTTTACTGTGGTTTCAAAAGAAGGTTACAATCTCATTTTGGATAAATTAATGCATTATAACATGATGACTGCTGAGGTGAGGAAAGGATTTGACCCTGAAGGCTTTATTGATTCTACAAGAAAAAAACAAAATCTCAGTGGATACATACACATACATTATCCACATGATGATGTTATTAGAAATCTAGAAGAAGCTGAGGTTGAATTGGTGGTAGAAAAATATAATAGGGATTTAAGTGAAAAGAAAAAGCAGATAGTAGAAATTGAGGTTGTATCCTCTGAAGATGAAGAACTGACAGGGCAAGAGCAGCCACCAGACAAAACAGTAGAGATGTCCAAGAGGAAAATGCAACAATATCAGCCTCCTGTTGTGCTACATGATGAGGAGGGGTCTGCTGATGAGGATCCATGCCAAACAGCCTATGATTCTTTCATTTCAGATGATAAATTTATTCAATCAAAAGAATTTAAATCATTTTTCTATAAATACAAAGGGAAAGAAATCAGAGAGTCAGTAGATGATGTCTCTGCTGATAATGAAAGACAATTATTAGATATGCTGAAGGAAACAGTAGATAAAGAGATGCAAGATATGACACCTAGCAAGGGTAGACAGTTGCTCAAGGATGCAGGGGTTATGATTTTTCCTGGTCTGGATTTAAATTCTGCTTTGGTTTTTGACAGTTTTCTGAATAGTGCAGATGATAAGTATAAGCTTACTCCAGAAGGAGTTAATGAAGTATATATGGGAACAAGATATAATACTGATGAAAATTCCTTGATGATATGGGCGTTATACCCTCCCCATAAGAAGATGACCATCATAGATACTGAAAAGAGTTTTGGCCATGTTATGACTTTGAAAGCAGGGGAAACTGACCCTATAATTACTGCAGACATTGGTAATAAAGCACAAGCTCAAATGTTGATCAAAGAAAGAGATGCATACAAATTGAATTGTGAAAGATTGACAAAAGAAAATGATTACTTGAAGGATGCTGTTAAGAGTACTTTTGGTCAGTCCACAAGAAGAATAACTCAAGGTGAGAGCTCACAGGGCATTCAAGTATTATCCCCTAATCAAGCAACCCAAATTTAGATAGATGCATTTGTTACAATACTGTAGAGCAGGTATGCAAACATGGTACAGTGGTTAAACCAGTTTTGGGATAATTACTTAGAGAATCATAAAGTAGTTCAAGAACATGAAAGACTTGAGAAGAGAATACAAGAAAAATTGATTGAGCTACAAAACAGAAGTGCTGCTGATAGTACAGATATCTCTGATGCAAGAGCATTTCTCAAACAACACCAAAATTATTATGACAAACTTAAAGCTGATGCTAAGGAAGGAAATGATGCCTCAAACGCAGGAGTGCCTAGGATATTTAAAGACAATGGAGAGGTAAAGAGCAAGGAAGAATGGATTATTGATTGTCAAATTATATTACACAAAGCCACAGGAGCTCTGAAAGACAAAGCCTCTGCATCTAGAGAAGTTTGCAAACAATTGGAAAGCATGATCACACTTGATATAATTACCTGAAGTGCTGTTGACCTTACTGATTCTCATCGTGAGCAAGATTACTTGGATTACTTGGCTAAAGTTTACTTGTGGCTAAATAAAGCCTAATCATGATTATGTCATAGTTGTTAATGTTTGTTAAATTCCCAAAAAACTTATTGAAGAGTTATGTCTCTTCATAGAAATATCTATATAAGTCCAAACAATCGATGCTGAGAGATCATCAGCAGTAGAAGATATTCATATACATTATATACAATGTTTCAAAATGACTATGTTGCATGTTTTATTTGAAGAAGAAATTTTAAGTTCTCTGATTCAGTGGTTCTGCTTTGGTATCAGTTGTTTGTTAAAATTGTTCAATTGTGTGGCTGTCTCCATTTCTGTACTTCCTTGTTATTCAGATTGATGTATCAAGTATATATTTAATCTGTCAATACACATTTGCTGTATCTGTGTGATTAAATAGGTTGGTGTCCATTTGAGGAATTAAACCCTTTTGATTTAGTTACAGTAGCCTGGGAGCATTAAGTTTGGATTACTAAGTAGGGCCATATAATTAGATTGCCATTCTATCTCCAATAGAATATTATCTGTTAATCTCACCCATTCATTTCATTTGGTTCCTTCAAGTAAGGATTAAAATACCTTCTGGTGAATTATAAGATATCTGATTTTATTTGGTTGGATTATCAAGAAGAGTTTGTCAGTCATTTATTTGCACGTTTATACAAGTTATAAACTAAAACTGTGCTAGACAACTAGAATTATTACCATTAGGAAACCATTAGTCCTGGTCCTTCAAATTGACTCTGTTACCCAACAAGGGACTAGTCTTATTTTACTCAATACTTAAAACCTTTTACCTTGATATTGCTTATAAAATTTCTACCAATCACTCATTAGACATTAGACATAAAACTATTTAGCAAGCATTTCATCTATCCTACATCTTATGCCATTGTAGATAGATTTAATTAGTCCACACATTCACATTCAATCTGCTTTAATTTTCCAAGGTTTACCCGCCTAGGTGTAGCAGGACCTTAAGCGAAGGAAATCATCAAACCTTGAAGGTTGATTTCGTCAAGTTAGTTCAGAAACATTGCCAATCTAAACATAGAGCTTGGCATCCTCTTAGGATTGGCAACCTGCATTTTTGAGACCTAACAAATTGGTGACTCTACTGGGGACTTAGTAAAAGACCTTAGAAATTAATCCTTTCTTCCATAGAGTCATTTCAGAAAATTTAAGTTGGTAACTCTGCTGGTGACAAGAACCTTACAGATAAAATATAAACTTTCCCTATTTAATAAATAGGTGGCGACTCTAGTTACAATTATAACAAAGAATTCAATATCAAATGGATGGTAGGAGATCCAAGATGGAAGGTAGAAATTTGCAGTCATCTCCACCACTTAGAAACATTTCCAAAAGAAATGGGAATTCAAAATATTCCCACCAAGATAATAAGCTGGATATCCAAGAGAATGATTCAGAGCAAAATATTTCAATTCACAACAAATTCACACCTCTACATGATTCAAATGAGAACCTCACTGGAGCAACTGATGATATTTTAGCAAGGTATAGACCCACTCCTCAAGAACAGCATGATTATGATGCAAAAATTATGAGGGACATTGATCAAAACCAAGCTGAACATGACTTCAAGATGTCATTACATCAGGGAGAAGAGATGGGTTATGAATTTTCAAACCAAGGAATGAATGATAATCCAGAATATCAGGAAATAAATAACAATGCAGAGAATTTAAAAGACATGAGTGAAGAGCAACAGGAAATACTCATGCTCCGGAAAGAACTTGAAAGGTACAAGATACAGGAAGAGAGAGTTGTTGCAGCAAGAAATTCAACAGAGAAAAAGTAAAGCCAAAACAGCTCCCCCAAAATATGTACCTCCGTAT
This sequence comes from Cunninghamia lanceolata, assembly GCA_027924645.1. Taxonomy (NCBI): domain Eukaryota; kingdom Viridiplantae; phylum Streptophyta; class Pinopsida; order Cupressales; family Cupressaceae; genus Cunninghamia; species Cunninghamia lanceolata. The sequence goes on along the minus strand of BSBN01001722.1, from coordinate 1,316,067 downwards.
AGAGGGAATATTTCAACAAATACATAGCAAAATACAGGTGGTGTTCAAAACCCACATGCATCCGGAAGTCATCAAAATACTATTCCCCAAAACCCTAGACCACCTCCTATACGTAATACATCTCAACATATAGCAAATACTTACCCACCCCCTAGTCAATAATATTATAGACCACAAAACCATTACACAAATCCCCACATGAACCAACATCAGCAATATGCATACCATCAGCCACCAGGTGGATATAATTATTATCCCAATCCACCACCTTTGAATTTCCCACCTCAAAACCTTGCAAATATATGTAGTCAATTTGATTTAACTGGATATCAGTTGTATCCATATCCTATGAATAGTACTTGGAGGAATATGGTTCCCAAGTTTACTGGAAACAATGCAATATTTGTGGAAGATCATATCAGAAGTTTTAATGCTTTTGTACAAGATATTGGTATGGATTGGGAAGATATTAGAATGAGGCTATTCATGATGTCCCTCACTGAAAATGCCAGAGATTGGTTTAATAGCTTGCCCGATGCATCAATCAATTCAATAACTGATTTCCATAACCAGTTTAAGGATCAGTATGGTAACCAATATGCTCCTGAGTTTGCATTACATGAATTAATAAGTATACAGAAGTATCAAAATGAGTCAGTATTTGATTTCAACTTGAAGTTTTCCAAGTTACATAATAAGGTACCACATGGAGCCAAGTTATCTGACCAGGCAGCACTAAGTATCTATATGAAAGCATTTGACCCCAAAACAGGATATGAACTTAGAAACAGGTGTCCTGCAACCTTGGCCGAAGCACAGAAAGTGGCCATAACTATTGAAAATAATAGGAAGGCTGCAGGAATGGTCAGTAAGAGGGATAATCATAGAAATCCTTAGAATCCAACTGTTCAACAGACTAAACTAGATGGTCAGCATAGGCATGAATGACCTAGGTTACATGATATGTCCTACAATACAAATTGGAAGGATGGAAAACCTGTCGATAATAGAAGAAAGCAACCATATGGAAAGGATACTCCTGATCCCCTGAAAAGAAACATGGCACATATGGCAGAAAATAAACCTTGGTGTTTTGTATGTAATTTACCATATTTACGTGAATACTGTGAGGTAGCTAAATCAATACAGCAAGAGGAAATGCTATACAACTATAATAGGGATAATCACACCATCAATATGATGCAGGATACACCATGTGTGGTGACAGAAGATTACTCTTCTTCAGAGGAAGAAGGATATGAGTATGATGTAGGAACCAGAAGTATCATATCAACATGGGAGAACAAGAGGTATTCTCAGACCAGGAAGATAGTTGTAACAACAAGTCATATGGTCAATGGAGAAAATCTACTGAATATGAAAGAGAAGCTCTCACAGTGGCTGCAGTGGCTCAAGCTCGAAACACTTATAACTTAAGGAATAGAACAACAAATGTTGGGCAAGGAACTCCTGGGAGTGTATTTATAAAAGACCAGAATAACAAAGGGAATAATACAAAATCATCGTCCACAGAACCAGAAAAGGGAGATAAAAGTAAAATGAAAGAAAACCAAGAGAAAGAGAACACAAAAATAGAAAAGAATGACCAGATCATAGCCCATTCTTTTGACATTGCACATGCAGTGTCTCAGGTGAAGATATCAGTCCCACTCCTAGAGATGATGAAAATAGATAAATATAGGAGTACAGTTGTCAAGATGATTTCTGATACACCAAATCAAAAACATAAAGGGTTTGAAAAAACAAAAATAATGTACATCAAGAAAATTTTAAGATGCCTGAGGTATACCTTGGTGACACACTTACAAAAAATCCCTCACAGGTAGATCCATTCTATACTACACTAGTAATCAAGAACATGATAGTTAGGAATTGTATGATTGATTCAGATGCTGCTATGAATATTATGCCTATAGCAGTTATGAAGGAATTGGGAATGTGGGTTGATACTACGTATGGCTAGTGTTATGCAATGGATAACAGATCTATTCCAGTAGTTGGTATTATGAAAGACATAGAGATAAAACTTGCCTCACACCCTGAAGCAACATATAACATAGACATCACTGTGGTTGATATCCCACCGTATTATGGAATGCTTCTATCAAGGCAATGGGCTACAATGGCAGGAGGCAATGTTCAATTAGATCTATCATATGCCACCATACGAGTAGGTGGCAAGGAAATCAAGTTGTGCAGAGAGCCAAGGTATGACAATATTATAGAAAGAATGGATCGGCATCAGATAAATTTCTTTTGTGATACAGATTTAGGAGTTTTCAAAGTTGGAGAAACTACACCAGAATTGCATAATATTGATCCAATACACACTGAATCTATGAAAGAAGAAAATGATCTATGGAAAATGTATTTTGATGGTGCATGCAGCAAAATAGGAAATGGGGCTGGAGTAATTTTCATTTCACCAGGAGGTAAAACTTTCAAATACTCTTTCCTATTGACATTTGAATGCATAAATAATGTAGCCAAGTATGAAGCCCTGCTCGTTGGCCTAAACATAGCCACTAAACACAAAATAAAAAAGTTAGCTATCTATGGTGATTCTGAACTGGTCATCTCCCAAGTAAGAGAAAAATACTTATCTAAAAATAAAAGATTAAGACAGTACAGAAATGCAGTTTGGGATAGCATTGAATTATTTGATGCCTTTTCAATCAGCTGGGTTGATAGGTCTAAAAACATTATGGCAGACTTTTTAGAAAACATTGCATTAAAGAGGGATGATGTCACATTAGGAGGAATCACAGAAGTTGAATTTAAAACTAGACCTACCATCCCTGATAATATATAGAACTGGCAAGTATTTGATAGTGATGCTGATATAATCAATTTCTTGCATTGTGCTGACTATTATGAAAATCAAGAAATTGATTTTAATGCATTTGTAGAGGAACATGATGGGAAGGAAACCCTTTTTGGCCAAGAGGTGGTTCAGTTGAAAACGAATAAGATACCCAAAGGACTTATTGCATTAGAAAAGGCATTTGATGGCCATGACAGATATAAAAAGAAAGACACACCAGTGATACCTAGTAACCTTGAAGAAATCAATTTAGGGACACAAACAACCCCAAAAAATGTGTATATTGGAAGAAGTCTTGACCCAAAAATTAGGAGCAGACTTATCAACTTGCTCAGGAAGTACAGGCATGTATTCGCTTGGTCATATGATGATTTAAAGGCATATAGAGAGGATTTATTTCAACATGAGATACCACTGAAGCCATATGCTAAACCATTCAGACAAAAGCAGAGGTTGATTAATCCTACATTAGCCCCTAAAATGCTAGAGGAACTTACAAAGTTAAGGGATGGAGCTATAATCAAACCTATTAGACATTCTTCCTGGGTTTCAAATTTAGTGCCTGTTAGAAAAAAGAATGGTGACATTAGACTGTGTGTGGATTTCAGAAACTTAAATAAATCTTCCCTCAAAGATAATTATCCTCTCCCCAATATGGAAGCAATATTGCAGAAAGTCACTGGGTGTGAATTGTTATCAATGATGGATGGTTTCTCCGGTTACAATCAAGTAAAAGTTAAGGAATCAGAACAATTTAAGACTGCATTCACTACTCCGTGGGGAACATATGTATATTTGAGAATGCCATTCGGGTTAACTAATGCTGGAGCAACATTCCAAAGAGCAATGGATGTGGCTTTTGCTAAGTTAATTAATAAGATTATGATAGTATATCAAGATGACTTAACAGCATATTCAAAAAGGGCTGAAGATCATTGCACACACTTAGAACAAGTATTTATCAAAGCCCTAGAATATGGGATATCATTGAACCCTAAAAAATGCCATTTTGCAGTAACAGAAGGAAAATTGCTTGGCCATATAGTCTCGAAGGAAGGAGTCAAAATAGATCCTGAAAGGGTAAAAGCAATTGATTAGCTCCCTATTCCAAAAAATGTAAAAGCCATACAATCATTTTTTGGCCAGATAAATTTTGTCAGAAGATTTATACCAAATTTTGTAGAAATTGTTTGTCCTATATCAAAAATGCTGAAGAAGAACTCAGAAATAAAGTGGACAACAGAAACATTAGAAGCATTTGGCAATATTAAGAAGGCAATCAAGCAAGCCCCAGTCCTAGTATCCCCTGACTTCAGTAAATCATTCCAATTGTTCTCATTTGCTTCCTATCATACAGTTGCAACAGTGTTATTACAGAAAAACAATGATGGATATGAACAACCTATCTCTTTCTTCAGCAAGTCCCTCTAGAATGCAGAGCTGAAGTATGACATTATTGAAAAATAGGCATATGCATTGGTAAAAGTAGTTAAAAATTTTAGACCATATTTGGTGGGGGCTAAAATCATAGCATATGTTCCTAATGCTGCAGTGAAGGATGTATTGATCCAAACTGAATTCACCGGTAGGAGATGTAGGTGGATCAATAGGATTTAGGAATTCAACATTGAAATCCAAATCACTAAATTAGTGAGAGGACAGGGTCTTGCCAAATTGATGGCTGAAAGTAATCTAGAAGCTTATCAAATATGTAATGTTGATGCAAGTACCAGTATTGAACACACTCCATGGTATACTGATATAATATATTATCTAAAACATTTGAAGTGTCCTGAAGGATATGATGATAACAAAAGGAGGACACTCAAACTACAAGCTTTAAAATATGTACTCATCAGTGGGGATCTTTATTGGAAAAACAGAGATGGGGTTCTACTATTATGCTTGGATGAATATCAGTCAAAACATATTATGAAGGAGTTGCATGAAGGTATGTGCAGAGGTCATTTCTCAGCAAAAACTACAGCCCACAAAATCCTGAGGGTAGGATACTATTGGCCTAAAGTTTTTAATGATTCATACCAGTACACTAGAAAGTGTGAAGCATGCTAGAAGTTCTCAGGCAAGTTAAAATATCAAGGAGCACTACCCTTAAAACCTATGCAGGTTGAGGCTCCATTTTATCAATGGGGTATTGATTTTATAGGTGAAATCTCAGAGAAATCAAGTGGGGGGCATAAATGGATTTTAGTTGCTACTGACTACTTTACAAAATGGGTGGAAGCGATCCCAACGAAACAGGCAACAAGTAAAGTTGTGATTAATTTTCTAATGGATAATATTATATGCAGATTTGGTACTCCAGTAAGATTGATTACAGATAATGGGATGTGTTTTAGATCTGATGAATTCAAAGGATTTTGCAGAACACATGGTATCACTATTTCTTATGCTGCTCCATACCATCCACAGGCCAATGGACAAGCAGAATCAAGTAACAAAAGCCTCTTGAAAATCATAAAAAGAATGTTGGATAGAAACAAGAAGGCTTGGGATTCAAAATTAAGAATGGCAGTATGGGCTGATAGGATTACTATAAAAAGAGCAATTGGAAGATCTCCTTATGAGTTGGTGTATGGTGCACAAGCCAGATTGCCATTGGAAAATCTTATACCAGTATACAAGTTTATTCTTCAGGAAGACTTGAATATTCCTGAACCCATGGAGGAAAGGTTGGAACAACTGGCAGAACTGGATGAAACAAGAAGAATAGCTCAGAGGCAGAATGTTAAATTACAATCACAAGTAAAATATCTCTTTGACAAAAAGGCCAAAGATAGAAAGTTTGAAATAAATGATCTAGTACTAATGTGGAATGCAAGGTGTCAGGACAAAGGAAAACATGGAAAATTTGAAGCCCTGTGGTTGGGTCCTTTCGTTATTACTGGCAAGGGAGGTGATGATTCTTACTATGTATAGAATATGTCAGGAAAGGAGCAGGAATTGCCTGTACATGGGTAATACTTGAAGCAGTTCTTTTCATAAACATGTACAAAGAGAATTGAGCGTTGCCAGTGCATGGACAACCTTCAAATAATTCTCAAAATATTTTATTCCATGCACAGTAGTCTAGGAATCATTCCTGTTCCCCATTATTTGTTACCTTCCTTTTCCCATTTTCATAAAAACCTCACCCCAAAATAAATAAAATATGTGGTCTACTTCCCCAGGAGATCTGGATCCTTGTTATACTCACAAGGAGTATACATCCCAGACAGAGCCAATGTTAGGATAGTAAAATTTTGAAATTTTACTATCTTCTCACTCCATCATAGTTTGAACAAATTCTGAAAAAACATCTCAAAAAACCATGATAATTTTTTTTTTGTAACTCTCAAGGTGTCTAATGATGAGCAATGCCAAATTTCTTCAAGGTCAATCCATTGGCAAGATGTTGTTTTGCTTACACCGACACATAAGGAATCGTTTGAAAATAACCATTAGCGTGAGAATACAGATCAGAAGGAGATTTATGGAAGTCACCGATGGAATAAGTAATACCGATGATCCTACATCGGCAAGAGAACCAAGTAGTCATTCCGATCGGTATGAATGATAACCGTTGGAAGATCCTTCAAAAGCTACCCTGACGGTATATATCATACCGATGAAGTGTTTCGGCAAGAGTTTCACCGAACATCCAGCAGGAGCAACGAAGCAAATAGCCATCGGCAAGAAGTAAACTATCAGGATAAGACACAAAGAAGTTCCCGATACTCAAAAGTCTTGGCGATAAGAGAGCTATCGGAGAGACTCACAGTGATACACATATCTATCGGGATAACTCGACATATTGGGACAAAGGAATGAGGTCTTGCCGATTCACAAGTCACGGCGATCAGAAGGTGTCGGTGACACTTTGATATACTCTGTCTGATAAAGAATATGAAAGGGCCATCGGGGAGATGATTTGGATTGGGTTATCTTTAAAAAGCTATCCCGATAGTATATTTCATTCCGATAAGAATAAATTCATACCTGTTGATACTCTAGCGGCAAGACAATATCAAAGTCATCCCGATCCAAAGTAAAGATGACTATCGGTGAGACGACAAAGATCGGGGGAACATAATTATGTTATCCCGATAGTATTAATCATCCCGATAAACAAATTATATCAGTGAGATGCATTACATCGGAGAGAAATCTAAATCACACGGCGATGAAACAAGTCCTGCCGATGGTCATGCCGATTGATTGTTCGCGCTATAAAAGCATTAAGGTTGCCCAAACAATTTAAAAATCATGCCGATAAAGGGAGTTATGGCGATGTGACATTTCACAGCAATGAATATTGAATTGATCAGACAATTACATACAAACGGCTACGAAATCCTTTATGATCATTATAATTGCAAAGCCGTCTGAGAAGAGAATGCAGAGGAACTCTTGAGGCAAAAGTCAAGGATTTTGATTCCAGCCAACAAGCGACAGGTACATACATACAAACTACTGTATGGCTTGTGTTTAAATTTTCTGCCGAAGTTTTAAATATGGAAACTTCGGGAAAGGGAAAAGGAAGAAAGTCACAAGGGGAAACCAGTAAGTCCAAAAAACAAAAAACTGAAAAAACCCCTAAGGAAAAGGTGAAAGATAGAAAACTCAACCAGGACTTGATTGACCAACTACCTGGGTCAACTCCCAAGGCCAGAAGGTCTGCTCAACTCAGGGCAGAGGTTGAGAGATTAGAAGACAAACATAAACGCTTGGGAGATATCTGGACCCCAATTCAAGGATATGAGCTTTTCAGATTCCACTATAATAGAAGGTTTAGGAATGCTCCTGTGTCAAACCCATGGCACATGAATTTAGGAAAACTGGTTGTGCCTAATGTATTCTTGAATGTGGAGCTCCTTCAACTGCTTGCCAGACATTACAATTCAGGCCTGAAAGCCATCTGCAACCCACAGGGAGAACCAATTGTGCATCTATCAAAAAATGCTATTTGTGAGGTGTTTGATTTAGATGACTTATGCACTGTTCCTATTTTTTATGAAGATCTAGATAAAGAGTATTGGAGAATGGATACAACTTACAATGGATGGAGGTTGCCCATTCATAGGCCCAGGGTAGAAGGAGAAGTGATGCCCTTAACTGAAAATGATGGCCCTCCTTTTCATGTAGCTATATTTGAACCATACATACAGTATACCTATTTTTCTGTAGGCCAAGTCCTTGGTTCAGAGGTCCCCGAGTTCATGACTATTCCTCTAATGGTCATAGCTTCTGACATTCAGTGTCATAATGCAAGGCAGTTTGATTATGCTGCTTATATTGCTAATAGAATGGACTCTGGTCTGTCTGCAATAAAAAATAGTGCTCCAGCATGCTCTTTTGAGCATTACTCAATGCTTATGCACATGGTGTTATATTACAGCCAGGAAGTAGGGTTGTGGCCAAGTGAGTTTCGAATTGTTGCTGCAGATAAGAAAGGGGAAAAGATACCCATACAAATGTGGACCAGAGTATGGGATAGTAGATATGCCCACTCCAGCTATGCTCAATTTGAAGAGCACTGTGTGAAAGTGCTGTATAGGTATTTCAACCACCCCTGTGAATATTCAATTTCAACTGAAATAAAAAGGTTCCTCAGACCGAAAGATTTTGGTGGCCCCCCTACTGTCACTCATAATTGGGGAGACTGGTATTGCTTTGAGGATGCTACTATGATCAGAGTTTATGGATTTGAGGATACTCCATTCATATTGCCCAAGACTGTCCCTGACAGACTTGCATATTTAGAGATGATTAGGCAAATGCATTGTTCAAATGTGATGCATCTAAGTTCACATGATAAACAATCATTTATGCCCAGCACCTTATGTTTTGGAGATTTTACTGTGGTTTCAAAAGAAGGTTACAATCTCATTTTGGATAAATTAATGCATTATAACATGATGACTGCTGAGGCGAGGAAAGGATTTGACCCTGAAGGCTTTATTGATTCTGCAAGAAGAAAACAAAATCTCAGTGGATACATACACATACATTATCCACATGATGATGTTATTAGAAATCTAGAAGAAGCTGAGGCTGAATTGGTGGTAGAAAAATATAATAGGGATTTAAGTGAAAAGAAAAAGCAGATAGCAGAAATTGAGGTTGTATCCTCTGAAGATGAAGAACTGACAGGGCAAGAGTAGCCACCAGACAAAATAATAGAGATGTCCAAGAGGAAAATGCAACAATATCAGCCTCTGTTGTGCTACATGATAAGGAGGGGTCTGCTGATGAGGATCCACGCCAAACAGCCTATGATTCTTTCATTTCAGATGATAAATTTATTCAATCAAAAGAATTTAAATCATTTTTGTATAAATACAAAGGGAAAGAAATCAGAGAGTCAGTAGATGATGTCTCTGCTGATAATGACAGACAATTATTAGATATGCTGAAGGAAACAGTAGATAAAGAGATGCAAGATATGACACCTAGCAAGGGTAGACAGTTGCTCAAGGATGCAGGGGTTATGATTTTTCTTGGTCTGGATTTAAATTCTACTTTGGTTTTTGACAGTTTTCTGAATAGTGCAGATGATAAGTATAAGCTTACTCCAGAAGGAGTTAATGAAGTATATATGGGAACAAGATATAATACTGATGAAAATTCCTTGATGATATGGGCGATATACCCTCCCCATAAGAAGACGGCCATCATAGATACTGAAAAGACTTTTGGCCATGTTATGACTTTGAAAGCAGGGGAAACTGACCCTATAATTACTTTAGACATTGGTATCAAATTTGTAAAATTGAATAAAGCACAAGCTCAAATGTTGATCAAAGAAAGAGATGCATACAAATTGAATTGTGAAAGATTGACAAAAGAAAATGATTACTTGAAGGATGCTGTTAAGAGTACTTTTGGCCAGTCCACAAGAAGAATAACTCAAGGTGAGAGCGCACAGGGCATTCAAGTATTATCCCCTGATCAGGCAACCCAAATTCAGATAGATGCATTTGTTACAATACTGCAGAGCAGGTATGCAAACATGGTGCGGTGGTTAAACCAGTTTTGGGATAATTACTCAGAGAATCATAAAGCAGTTCAAGAACATGAAAGACTTGAAAAGAGAATACACGAAAAATTGATTGAGCTACAAAATAGAAGTGTTGTTGATAGTACAGATATCTCTGATGCAAGAGCATTTCTCAAACAGCACCAAAATTATTATGACAAACTTAAAGCTGATGCTAAGGAAGGAAATGATGCCTCAAACGCAGGAGTGCCCAGGATATTTAAAGACAACGGAGAGGTAAAGAGCAAGGAAGAATGGATTATTGATTGTCAAATTATATTACACAAAGCCACAGGAGCTCTGAAAGACAAAGCCTCTGCATCTAGAGAAGTTTGCAAACAATTGGACAGCATGATCACACTTGATATAATTACCAGAAGTGCTGTTGACCTTACTGATTCTCATCGTGAGCAGGATTACTTGGATTACTTGGCTAAAGTTTACTTGTGGCTAAATAAAGCCTAATCATGATTATGTCATAGTTGTTAATGTTTGTTAAGTTCCCAAAAAACTTATTGAAGAGTTATGTCTCTTCATAGAAATATCTATATAAGTCCAAACAATCGATGCTGAGAGATCATCAGCAGTAGAAGATATTCATATACATTATATACAATGTTTCAAAATGACTATGTTGCATGTTTTATTTGAAGAAGAAATTTGAAGTTCTCTGATTTAGTGGTTCTGCTTTGTTATCAGTTGTTTGTTAAAATTGTTCAATTGTGTGGCTGTCTCCATTTCTATACTTCCTTGTTATTCAGATTGATGTATCAAGTATATATTTAGTCTGTCAATACACATTTGCTGTATCTATGTGATTAAATAGGTTGGTGTCCATTTGAGGAATTAAACCCTTCTGATTTAGTTACAGTAGCCTGGGAGCATTAAGTTTGGATTACTAAGTAGGGCCATATAATTAGATTGCCATTCTGTCTCCAATAGAATATTATCTGTTAATCTCACCCATTCATTTCATTTGGTTCCTTCAAGTAAGGATTAAAATACCTTCTGGTGAATTATAAGATATCTGATTTTATTTGGTTGGATTATCAAGAAGAGTTTGTCAGTCATTTATTTGCACGTTTATACAAGTTATAAACTAAAACTGTGCTAGACAACTAGAATTATTACCATTAGGAAACCATTAGTCCTGGTCCTTCAAATTGACTCTGTTACCCAACAAGGCACTAGTCTTATTTTACTCAATACTTAAAACCTTTTACCTTGATATTGCTTATACAATTTCTACCAATCACTCATTAGACATTAGACATAAAACTATTTAACAAGCATTTCATCTATCCTACATCTTATGCCATTGTAGATAGATTTAATTAGTCCACACATTCACATTCAATCTGCTTTAATTTTCCAAGGTTTACCCGCCTAGGTGTAGCAGGACCTAAAGCGAAGGAAATCATCAAACCTTGAAGGTTGATTTCGTCAAGTTAGTTCAGAAACGTTGCCAATCTAAACATAGAGCTTGGCATCCTCTTAGGATTGACAACCTGCATTTTTGAGACCTAACAAAACATCTACCAAAATCTCTCCACCATCCCCTCATCATACTATCATAATGCCAAAATTATCCCTCATCTCCATCTCAATCTCTATCTCAATCCACTTGTCTCTCATCCTATTGTGTTGAAAAGCATTGAGCAATCCACATTTCAGTCATCATGGGTAAAATCTGAGGAGCTCTATCGGGTGCAACTCCTTCCCTCTCTTGGATTTGTGAGTCAAAAGGAAGGTATAATTGTTTGTTTTTGCATTTGATTTGTATTTCATCTTCATTTTGTTCTCATAGATTATGCCCGGTCTTGAATCTAATCATCAGTTTGTGAAGGTTTTGTTGTCAAAATCTTTATTTTCTAACCCTTGTTTTAGTGAAGTTTTGCAAAATTTGGAGGTAATGTGTTGCAGGTTGCATCCTGGGCAGAAAAGGACTGCATTATTGTGATCAAAACGTTGTTTCTAAGTTTTTTGATAGTAAACTTGACTATGTTTTGTGAACGAAATTTTTGAAATTTTTTGAAATTTTTTTAAGGGTATGGATTCGTACCATACAGACTGTTCCTACCATTCCTACGTGAGGTCTCTGCTGGTATCAATTTGTTTTGGGTTTCATCAAGTTTCTTGGCTAATCTATTTCTATTGTAGTTTTGGTATTATATGTTTGAAGTATCCATGTTGCAGGATTAGGGTTTAAATTTTGTGTTGTAGGCTTTGATTATTACGAATCCTTTTGTTAAAGGATCTAAAACCTTCATCTCTTGTGTCACACCACTAGATCTCCTCCATTTTTTGCCTGATCCACCTTGTCTGCCATTTGTAAATCACTACCTGATCACCGCCTAGTCATCTTTTTTCCTTGTCGCTGCCATCAACGGTGACCAAAACCCTATGTCACCACCAGTTTCAAAGCTTCGCCTGGTCAAAACCCTTTCACCCACTCATTGTTTCCGCCACCTTTGGTGGTGGAGACCATACCTGTCACCACTGCCTCTGTTGACTCCCACCTCTCCTTAGTGCATCTCACAAACCAACAGCCGCTCGGAGCTCTGCCATCACCGCCTCCAACTATTCCTCCGCCTCGTTGACATTCACGACTCCCTGGTCGAGCTCCCTCCAAAACAGTGGGTTTCCTCCTGCGGTTCACCATTTTCTTTACTTCCATTGCCGCCCAGTTGAAACTCTAACTGCTATTTGCTTAAGCCTTTAGCCTTCATTGTGATCTTTTGCAATCTTTGAACCCCACCGTCTATCATATCATCCTTCGCCGACCTCCATTAATACGAGTCTCAACAACCGCCTCCCCTTAAAACTGCCTAGAGAATTCTAAAAACCACCTGCAAATATTTTGACCGCCGTTCAAATCTTGACTTCCCACTCAAACATTTGAAACTATTTGTTGGGCTTTAAGCCCCCACATGCAGGAGTTGACACAGTCATATCAGTGACCAGGGGGCTGGCAGCGGCCAACCCCATCTTATTTTTTTGCATATTATTTGCCCCTGGTCATATGAGCGACCAGGGGTTAATTCAAGCTATTCGCATAAACCGTCGCAGTCACATAACTGCCAGAAAATCTAAACTACATTGTGTGACCACTCTTCATCCTAACCTCTAGCAGTTAGGCCCAAACTGTCAAGGTTACCTCTTGCTTCCTAGAAATGCTAAAGGAGGCTGTTTTTTTCAAACTCACACAACTTTCACATACGATGTCAAAATCACGCAAATCAGGACTTGATGGAAAGCTAACAAGATGAACTACACAGTTGTGAGGAAATTTTTAGGTGACTATACCATTTTACAACATTTTTTTGCAGTCAAAGTCAAAGCTCTTTTAAAACTTCAAACCATCATAACTTGAGCAATTTTGATCAGTTTTCATTAAAAAAATTTCAAATCACATAGAATTTCCTGAAGAATCTGTTCATGCACTTAGTTTTTCTATATTTGTTCTTTTTTAATTAGATTTTATCAGATTATTGATTTTTGCATAACAATCTCCTATGCTAGTCTACTTGCTTCATTTTTAATTTTGTGACTTGCAAGTGATCATTCAGAGATGGAACAACATCAGGATTAGAAAATAGAACAAATTGGACAGCAAAAACAATCCAGGTACATCCATTCTAATCTTTCATCTTTAATCTTGTTTGCAAACACACTGCAATTTGGGACATAAAATGAATCATTGTTTGCATACACATTTCGATTTGGGCTTCTAAAACAAACATTGTTTGATCACACATCATTGAAATTGGGCATAAAATCAACTAGTGTCTTCCATTCACATCTTGATTTGGGCATAAAAAGAATCATTGCTTGACATGTCTCTCACACATTTCTTTTTTCTAAGGGTCAATTAACCAAGTGCGAGTGTGAATCAAGTGTGCATGTGTATGCTCTCTCCTCAAACCGCAAGGTGATCTTGGAGATCAAAAACACCTCACTTGATTTGCTTTTGTTTACCCTTTCCTAGGAGGCCTGCTAGGGGATTTCATCACCCCTAGGGACGACCTCAATCAAGGTTGAATCGAAAGACACCCTCATTGAAATCAGAGTCTTGTCACTCTTGGCTAAGCCCCAAAGAACTTTCTACCTTTGGGAAGTGAAGGTGAAGGGTGGGTTACCCCCTTCTCCCAGTTGTGTGACAAGATTTCACTTTCAATTCCTTACTCAACCTCATATAAACATAGCCTAAACCTAATTGGCCATACCTTATTTCAAACTAAGCATTAGGGCATGTTGATGTGTCTTCCACATGTGCCTGTTTAATCATCATTACATTTCATTTTCAAAATCCAAAATTGCTTATGTGTCTTGTGTGAGTGATTCATGATTGTACATGTGTGATCATTTCATTGAACATTGCCAAATCAAGCTAAACATCAAACACATAAAGACAAGTCATTCATCACATTCAAATCTAATCACACTCATCCTAATCACCCATTCTTAACCACCTCATTCCTAATCACATCCAAGTCATCTTAAATCAATCCTAATCATATCCTTGTCACTCTACACAATCAGATCATCATCATTCTATCCAAATCATTATCCAAACAACATCATTCTAATCATCACACAACATCATTATCTCCATTCTTGTCAAATCAACCTCAATCCCAATCATCCATAAGCACATCCTAGTCACATCTCCATCCTTCATCCTCATCCTATCAACATCATCCTAATCATTATCCTAATCATCCCTAATCATTCCATATCAAACCCTAATCATATCCAAGACATCATCACATCACATCAACATTGATCCCACTCAACATCCAAGTCTCCCAACATCATCATCAAACTCCAAATCCAATCAACCGAATAAAAAATTAAGACCTTAATTGATCATCCAATCAAATCAACAAAATCAACTCTATTACTTAAGTGTCATTAGTCTACCTTAAGTATAGACAATAATCCATCCTTTGAAGAAAATCAAATCATCCTAAGGTCTTGAAATTTGATTCCCAACATCACAACCATCCATTATCCTCCATTTCATCTCATATCCCTCCCACAAAATGGATCCTTATGAAGAAATGCAACATTTACAAAGACTTAGAAAAGTCTATGAGAACATGGATCCTAATGCTAAGGAAATATGCAAAAATGACATTATAGATATGCCCTTAGCACACCTCATCATTGGAGCATTCCAAGCCCCTAACCAACCTTCATCATATCAGCAAACATCCTACATATCACCCCCATCCACATCATATCAATCTTCATTCTTACAAACTTCATACCAACCTACATCTTATATATCCACTCCATCAACCTCATATCAACCTTCAAACTCATATTAACCTTCAAACTCATACCAACTTCCATCATATCAACCTTCATCATATCAACCTTTACCCTCATATCAATCACCATCCCCTTACACATCCATGCCATCATACTTATCCAATCAATCAATACCTCCAACTTATCCATCCCCCAACCTTTGTCATACTTGCTTTGAACAAGGGAACACCAATCTATCACACCTTATCTGCGAAATCCAAACCTTATATCAACAACCATTTCTCCAAGCAAATCCCCAATCCCCGAATCCCCATCCTCCAACCCTCCCATCACAATATCCCCCCAACCTTATCAACCTTAATCCATCACCCTACCTACCTTACAATCCATCAATCCCAACCCCCCCAACACAATGTTCCTCCAATCTTAATCCATCACCCTATGTATCTCCCAATCCACCAACCCCTATCACACATACACCTTCTAATCCACCATCAAACAAAGTAAAGGAATCCCCCAAATCCTCCACCCCTCCAACACCACCATCTAGTCCAACACCTATCCTTGAACCCATCCAAGAACCATCACTACATAATCCCATCAGCCCCCTATCCAATCCCAATCCTAATCCTACACCATCCACCCTTACTACTCATCCATTATATTGTTTATCAACCCATACACTCAGGAAGGATACCATCCACTGGCTATTAGCAAGGAATCAAACACCCTCATGCAATCCAATACCCACCAAATCTCTTGAACAATTCCCTATCATAAGTCAAGAACCATCATGTAGCCATGTTCAAGAACCCATAAATCAAACACCTATCACATCCATCCAAGCACCCACCACATCTATCCAAATCACTTCCACTTCTATCCAAGCACATGAGCTATATCAAGAATCAAATCCAAAGCATGTTGAAACATCCAACCCTTCTCCTAATCAAGATCTAACCATCCCATTTAATCCCATCCCCGATCCCCTCCCATCTATAGATCACCTTATTGATCCCACATCAACCTCTACCACCCCTTTACCATCCCCCATTAATCCTTTACCTCCATCTACCAATTTCATTCCAAATCTATCCCCTTATCCACTTGGCACAAGAACTTTCATCCATGGTGACTCCCTTGTAGGAGGTGAACAACTTCCATCCACCACCTATCTTTCTCCAACAAATAATGGACTCGCGTCTTGTTTCCAAAGCACCAAACATCCCATTGCATGTCGCATGCTCCAACATATGAACTATCAAGGCAAAGGCTTAGGCCTTCACGAACAAGGCATCTTGGAGCCCATCCACACCACATTCCATCCATCCTCGCATGGCCTTGGCTATACACCCCAAGAAAAAAATCTAAACATGTTGGTATCACCCATGCACCTTCCAAAATCCATTCACCCAATCCCAAACATGGTGCATCTCATCTCACCCCCAAAGCATATTTCGCCATCCCTCCTCCATCATCATATCAGTTGCAAAAGCATGTGACCATCCATCTTCCTCCATCAAATTTACCTCCACTACTTCCAAGTCCAAATATTCCTATTAAATACACTCTACCTCCTATCCTACCAATGCCAAACATCCCTATCCACAAATCCTCTTATCCTCCCATCCTCCCAACTCCTAATATGCCCATCATCAAATCCCCTCATCTATCTATCCAAAAATCCACTATTTATCCCCCCACCCATAAACCCCCTAAATTTACCAATCAAGACCAACAAAGCACACATCTTTCAAATATGAAGCTTCCCCCAAATCCATGGGATTCAAAAGAAATAATTTGAATGCCTCAACTCATAAAGCACAAAAGCCTAAAGATGTTATCCCTTCCAATCAAAATGAAAAATCCCAAAGACTATCAAAGCCCACACCATCACAAGAAAAAGCAAAAACAAAAATGGTGTGGGTCCCTAAGAAAAGTTCAATCAAAACAAATGAGGCATCCACCTCCCAATCCACCCCAAAATCCCAAACATCTCGATCCCCATCTAAAATTCCCATAATTCCTTAGTCCATTTGGGTACCTAAAACCCCAAATCGACCATCCAAAAATCTCCTACACTGATCCCCATTACTTCCAACTCTACATCCAAAGTACAAGCTTCCAAATACATCATGGTGTGTGCAACCATTGGTCTTGGTTCCCCTCCACCACTTGACATTCCCACATACCCCCATCTCTCCATCTTTCGTTCACTATCCTACATATCTTCCCTATCACATTCCTATGGTCCATGCTTTTGCATAATCCACATCATAATCCGCATTATCCACACCATAATCCCTTATCCACCATCCATTCCATCTTTTCCTATCTACCAACATCCATGCAATCATCATCCATAAGGCTATCCAACATGGGACCATCTTCTCCTTGCTAGGGAAACAGACGCTAGAGTCCCCATTTCATCAAAAAAGCAAAACATCAAAAAAATCAAGAAAATAGTAAAGAGAAAAAAATCTGTCCAATGGTGAAAACCACTCCTTGTGGCGCCTTGGGCAAGTACTTTGATGAAAACCCCTTGTGGGTGTCATGTGTAATCCCTTCTCCATCCAGTTTGTATCCCTACACTTGGGGGCAAAACCATCTAATCATCCACATCCATAACATCCTTGTGGGCGTCATGCGTAATCCCTTCTCCATCCAATTTGTATCCCTACACTTGGGGGCAAAACCATCTAATCATCTAATTATCCCTCATCCCTATCTTCCATCTATCTAACATGCATCCCTATCGCTTGGCCATTCATCTATCATGAATCAGTTATCCATCATCTTTCATCGCCAATCCCCCTATCCAACCCTATCACCTTCACTTCTAGACTTGGTGTTCCCTTGTCATTGGTATCTAGCATAAAGGTTATCCACACGAAATCCAATGCAACCATCTCATAATAAACCATTCCTTTTCAAAAATCATGAAAATCCAAAAAATCAAAAAATCATGAAAATCCAAAAATCACAAAATCAAAAATCCAAAAAAATCACAAAATCAAAAAATCCAAAAACATCACAAAAAATAAAAAAATACAAAAATAATAGAAAACACAAAAAATCCCCAAAAAATAAATATCCATCACAAAATCAACACTGCTCCATCAACATCTCATCATCTTCCAACATCCTCATCATCCCACATCATCATCACAAATCAGAACTACATATCATAACCACTTGCATCTTAATGTGCCTTGATCCCGTGGATACAGGGTATGTAGGCAGTCTGGAATACGAAGGACATTTCCAGTACTCAGGTACATAAGATGCACCCATCCAACCCACTGAGCTTACACTAGATCCAAGCATTGCATCACCTATCAAAGCATCATCCCTTAACAAAAATCATCAACTATCAAATCAACATCAACCACAACTTGTCACCATCATATCTTGAGCCAATCTTACATCATCAACTAAGCATGATCCAATCATTAATCGATTCCTGCCTTAGGATATATCATTCCTACAATAGGCAGAATCTATCCAATCATTATCCATCTTGGCAAGAGATACAATGGCTACTTGTTTGGTTCGTTGGTCTTTTTCATTTTTGATTTTTATCTTTTGTCATGTTCGAAGATCACATCAAAGCTACCTTGATCTCACTATATCATGGTATGTGGCAAAAACATCTAGAATGGGGCATAGTCTTGCTTTTCTATGCTGTGCTTGTGGGTTGGTCTCATTACTCCAAGCTAGTATTCATATCTTGTTGATCATAGGGTCGGTTCTAGCATATTGATCCCCTTATGCATCTAAGGTTCATCATACCTTTTGTGTACTAAGGACTTATGCTATGAGTCCCCTTCCCTCGTCAGGACAAGGTTGTACTATCTTGGGCATGCATGGGATCATCCCTTTGTTTGCTTGTCTAGTCCATGCAAATGTTGGATAAACATCATCACCCTGGTCTTCTATACCTTGGTGAAAATATCCACTTTGCTATATCAAACCTAGGATTGCTCTAAATCATTTTCAGCACAATGATCATCCACCAATCAATCTCCCACCATCATCATCCTTTCATCTCGCCCCTTATCCTCCAACCACTTCTACCAATCTCTTCCATCCATTTCGAGAGCACAACCGTGTTCTTGCAACCCGCCTATCCTCTCGAGGGGGCATCACCCTTACCAATTATCCCCAAACCTTACCCTATTCTTCTAAGCCAAATTTTTTTTTCTATCCAATCCAACTCTATGTTTTAACTTCTTTGAAATGATGTTACTTAGCCGCAACACCATCTCAATGAGGGGCAAATGTAGACACCTAAAATTGACTTGCTCTGCAAACCAATTTATCCCTCTTGTTAATTGAATAAATTCAATTAATCCCTAACCATCTGTCTATCCCTTGTGATCAATTAATTCATTTAATTTATCACTAGACCTTACAACACTATCCTCATCTATTAAATAAATATTTCTAATATTTATTTGGCTATTTTGTCCATCTCCCTAATCCCTATTAATTAGATAAATCATTCTTATCTAATTAATCTAGCCTACTAATTGACCTACCCTACCCTACCCTACCCTACCTCATCCTAGCCCTAGGATTAATTAAACAAAACCTATGTTTAATTAATCCTAACCTCTCATTTGGGTGGTCAAACCTAGTTTAACACCCTTCCCCACATCCTCCAAATAAAAAATTGAAACATATCACACATCACATTTACTTCTCGTACAAACCCCTTACCACCCCCATACCTCATTTATCATCTCTTATCCCCAAATGAATTTTTAATTCATTTGCCATTCCCCATATGAATCTTTAATTCATAAATATTCCTTCACACCCATATCTCATTTATCACCTCTTTTTCTCCAAATTGAATAAAAGATTTACTTTTATTCCTAGCCCTTGATCTCATCTTCTAATCCTCACCCTCCATCCTCATTTCCAAAACTCTATAAATGAGACCCCTCTCTAAGCCATTAGGAGGGACTTCTTCATGCATCAAACCTCTGCCAAAATCTCTCCACAATCCCCTCATCATACTATCATAATGCCAAAATTATCCCTCATCTCCATCTCAATCTCTATCTAAATCCAATTGTCTCTCATCCTATTGTGTTGAAAAGCATTGAGCAATCCACATTTTAGTCATCATGGGTAAAATCTGAGGAGCTCTATCGGGTGCAACTCCTTCCCTCTCTTGGATTTGTGAGTTAAAAGGAAGGTATAATCATTTGTTTTTGCATCTGATTTGTATTTCATCTTCATTTTGTTCTCATAGATTACAGAACGAATTATCACCAAGGAGCTTCACTTTTATATCAGTGATGATATGGGTCATGATAGAAGCTATGTAGTACATTACTTTTGAATGTTTTTTGAAGATTTGAGACAACGTGCCATTACTGCATTACAACACTGGATTTGGTCTGATGGATGTGCTGGTAAGTGTTGATTTTATTATTTTTTTAAATTTTTATTTTTTAATTTAAAAATTTATAAAATTTAAAGACTTGAATTTTTAACTAATTTTTGGTTTTCAAATCGTTGTTTATATATAACTATTTATACAGGACAATTTAAGTCTACAAAAGCATTTAATTGGTTAATGCAACAACATGCTAGATTTGGCATAAAGTTTTTGTGGAATTTTTTTGAGAGTGGACATGGAAAAGGAGAGCATGATGGAGCAAGAGCATGTGTAAAGCGTACACTTCACCAATATGAACTTGCAGGTAATGTACTAGATACAGAATTTACAAAATTTAAAATTGTTGAATACTTCTACAATGATTTTTGTAATTGATCTACATGTATTGTAATAGTTGGATGTACATGTGAACTTTTTTAAATTCTTGCCTCTTACCTGGGCACTTCACCAACATGAAATTGTAGGTAACACCATATGAAATACAAATAAAATTGTTGAATGGTGCAAAAGCTATTTTGGTGCCTGTGACTCAATATACAACAAATGCTATTTTTGGGAAGTTAAAGGTATGTTAATTGAATTTAGGTTATTTGAAAACTTTAGTATTTAAATTTAAGTACACATGTGATTTAATTGAATTTTAGTTTTAATTGAGATGCTCAAGAATTTGTTCATACATGCAGATATTGATCGATCGAATCCATATAATAGTCAAGCAATTAATGGTGTTAGAAGTTTGCATCAAGTCATGACTATAGGACATAGCAAGCCTCTTGCTATTCAAGTGAGAAAAATTTTGTTTTTGTGTTTATTGCATTAAGAACAATGCAAATATTCTATAATGTTCTAATGTAAGGGTTGGATATGTTTCACAATAGGAAATGAAACAAATAGTATCAATGCCTCCTTTTGAAGATAGTGACATTATAGATGTATATGATCCTATATATTCAGCTGATTACGACTGTGTGTCAGATTTAGTTGTTATAGGTAAGTTACAAAATTGATTTATATTCTAGATTGTAATAAAGTTTTGAACATTTGATTTACATTGTTCAACTCAAATGTACAAACACGTTTACTTGTGGTGTGTATAGGAGATATTTTTTCTGTGGCTACAGATCTTGACAATACAGAAGGTGTAGATTACTATCTACTAAGATGCACACAAGGAAAATCAAAATTGTTAGAATCAATGACAGATAGTGATGGACAATCATATCCCATTGGATCAGTTGTTGTTGAAGGCACCTATTATCAACAAGTAAAGATAGATAACAATGGTATTATATTTATTGATTATATGTCGGGACAAAAGGTTCTACAGTACAATCACTTAGTTATAGCAACAAGATTAAGTTTGAAAACTTTACAAAAAAGAGGATGTGGCCAACAAAAGTTGAGGTTGTCTATTGAAGATCACAAAAAGATTTTAGAGATAATAAAAGATAGAGAAGATCTAGATTATATGTACCAAGAGCTCTAACTACATTATTGAAGAGCGAGTCAAACCAATTGATACATGGTATGAAGGTATATACACTTGAATTATCTATTGATCTATTGATTTATTTTAAAATGTACATGATTCTTGATAGTTCTTTCCTTTCAAATTTTAATTTCAATGGTTCTTAGTTCAATTTTTATTATAATCAAACATGATCAAGCTACAAATGAGCTCTAAATTTATTTACACAGATTTTTGTTTTTGCAATTATGTAGGTCTATGCCTATAAGGATTTCAAGTTATAAAATTGAACTTCATGTTGTGCAGGTATGATCTCTAAACTATATATAGATAGTCTTAGATGTCTTAGGTGTCTAGAGGTATCTTAGGTCTTACAATTTCTTAGGTGTTTTAGGTCTTAGGTGTCTAGGTATCTTAAATGTGTCTTAAATATGTCTTCTAGACCTATCTTAGGTCTTACGTGTCTTAGATATATGTCTTAAGTGTCTTAAAGGTAGATTAGGCATCTTAGACCTTTCTTAGGCATTTTAGGTGTCTTAGGTGTCTAGGCGTCTTAAATGTGTCAAGTGTCTTAAAGGTCTTAGGTGTCTTATTGTATATGTCAAGTAAGTTTCTTAAGTGTCTTAGATATGTCTTAATTATTAGGTGTTTTAGAGGTGTATAGGTATCTTATAGGTCTTAGGTTTCTTAGGTGTTTTAAGAGTTAGGTGTCTAAGTGTCTTAAATGTGTCAAGTAGGTATGTCTTCTAAGTGTCTTATAGGTCTTAGGTGTCTTAGTGTATGTCTTAAGTGTCTTATCTGTCTTAATGTATGTCTTAAGTGTCTTAAAGGTGTCTTCTAGGTCTTAGTTGTGTTCTAGATCTTAGGTCTTAGGTTTTAGGTGTGTTAGGTCTTAGGTGAGGCCACTTAGCTTCCACCTTCATGTGGTTGGCCTTGTTAGTACAAAATAAATATTTCTTGAAGCTAAGGGAAGCTCTTTTTTTGTATCCTTATCATGTAGGGGTCTTGAAGATTTTATGAGATTGGAAAAAGATGAGCAGAAGCTTGGGGATTCCCATGAAGCTATTGCAGGAAGTGACATGTCACGTTGTGATGGTGGAGCTCAAGAACAATGATCTTTACAGAGGCAACATGACTGAATGTGAAGATAACTGGAATTGCGAGCTTGATGACATTACTTACACCACCAAGGTATGTATGTGGATGTATGCACATTCATTACTTCTTTATTCTTGTTCCTTATTCTTTTCCTTAAATGACTTTCTTTTACCCTTTTTGGCTTTTCTTTTCTTAGCCTTTAAATTTGACAATGGGATTGTTTAGGGCTTATGTAATTATGCACCTTCTAGAAATTTTAGGTTTGTATTTTTGAAAAATTATTATGTTTGGTAAGTAGTAATATTTGCACTGCGAGTGGTTGACGAATGTAAGATTTGGTCAGGAGGTTGAGGTCTAGTTGAGAAAACTTTTGTGAATGACTTTGGATTTTTTTTCATAGGAATAATATCTTCACCCTTTCTCTTAGAGTCCAGTACCCAAGGATTTGTACATTTAAGCATGTAACGTGGGGACTTGGACACGGGTCTCCATTATGAAAAGCCCCACTAGTTTCCACTTCAGCTCATGTGATTGTCAAACAATGACAAACCTATTTGAAGCTTTCTTTTGACATATATAATTGTTTATTTCTTTTGGGTTTCATTTCAAAATGCAGTGCATATTATCAGAGATAGTGTCATCTCTTGCCGTGATATAGTCACTTCATGTTCTAGATATTCTTTGAAATTTTTTTATAGATAATGCAATGTTGTTATTGATTGTTCCATCTGTTGGACATAAAAATACTAAAAAGAACCTTTAGGGATCAAATATCGATACAAAGAGCTTTTCATGTAATCGCAGGCTACATTTAAGTTTTGATTTCCCTTGAATAGCTAGCTATAAACCATTTGCAACATATTCAAATAATAACAAAGCTTACATGTACAAATAATATAAGCCCTCGGTCATATCCATTAAAACCCTAGCAAAACAAAACAAAACAAAGAACCCAATTTCAATCTAGGTGAAAGAAATAATGTGAGGGGTTGTGAAGAAAAGAAGACCATAACAAAGAAAATTTTAAAGGATCCTCAATTAGTACATTAGGGTTTATCGAGGGTTTGAGATTTTGTGAGGTTGGAAAAAGATGAGTAGAAGTTTGGGGATTCTAATGAAGCTGCTGCACAAAGCAGCAGGTCACGTCGTGACAGTGGAGCTAAAGAGTGGTGAGCTTTATAGAGGCAACATGATTGAATGCGAAGATAACTAGAATTTCTAGCTTGAGGCTTATATAATTATTTATTTGTTTATTTCTTTTGGGTTTCATTTCAAAATGTAGTGCATATTATTAGAGATAGTGTCACCTCTTGCCATGATATAGTCACTTCATGTTCTGGATATTCTTTGCACATTTTTCATAGATAATGCAAGGTTGTTATTGATTCTTCCATCTGTTGGACATAAAAAAATTGTGATAAATAGTGTTTTTTCTAGTGTTCTTTTCCATGGAAATTATGTTGTAGCTTTTAAGTCGTAGGCCAAGTTGGGTGTTCCCACTAGGCGGTAAATTAATTGGTGGGCTAGTCCTCCCATCAAGGACATCAGTTGTATTCCTACTGTATGGGAATAAATTTGACCATTATTTCTGGGGCAATTGGTTGGTTGTACAACTTCCTCCTTCCTGCCAGTCTCTGTATCTATATATGATAATACACACATTAAAATTTCTTGTTATACCACATCATGGTCTAATAGTGTAGTGAGCCAAGAAGTCTTTGTGTATCATTGTTTTTGCTAGCTTTTTTAAAATTTGGAAAAGATATCAGGTGACAAGATAGGCCCACAAATATAAGCAAAACAAAACAAAAAACCCAATTTTAACCCAGGCGAAAGAAATAACATGAGGGATTGTGAAGAAAAGAAGGCCATAACCAAGAAAATTTTGAAGGAACCTCAATCAGTATATTAGGGTTTATCGAGGGTTTTCAAAACTTAACAAACCTACATTAGATAGATCTATCTAGTTCATAATTTACATGTTCAAAGATGATGTGCTTATGAGTTCTCTTCTAAGAGTTCTTTTGTATTTTTAATTTTAACATGATGATTGTTATTTAACTAAAGTTTAGGTATGTTAGGGTTAGTTGATAGAAGATATCAATTAAATACAAATAAAGATTAAACAGAGGAATGAAAATACACATAAATAATAACAGTGAGAGACAAGTTTTAACGTGGTTTACCCAAACTCGGGCTACATCCACCAATAGAGAGTCCAATATTATTATCCAGTAAATCAAACCGATTACAACTAGCAATCCTTGTAACTCAATACCATTGTAAAATGCTACAATACATCAATGGAAACCCTAACCCTTAGCTGCTTTTATCAAGCCTTATGTCAGTTACAAAAAATAGGGTTTTTTTATGTCGACCAATGAAGAAAATAACTCTTGATGCCTTAATAAAATAATAAAAAATTGTGTGAGGTTTCGAGGGCGCTGCCCCCGAGCCCCCGCAAGGGTGCTGCCCCTTGACCCCATAGGAATTTGGGGAGAAACCATGCCGATAAAGGTGGGGTAAATTTAACCTCCAAGTTTGATTAGGCTCCATATAACAACAAGGTAGATCTTTAATGGTATTTATATTCTCTAGCTTTTTTAAAATATATACAAATTTCTTTAATATTTGATTACATTTCATTTATTACTCAAAATATTTAAGCATTGATATATCTTCATTTGTTATGTACTACTTCATTTGCTTAGATATCTTCCTATATTCATTTTCTATTTCCCAACTTAATCTTATTTTAGATTAGGAATATAGCCTAATTAGGACACATTTAGAAATTTAGATAAAAGGAAAAATAGCACTAACTTATTGGGTAGAGTAGTTACTTATGTTTGCATTAACTAAATAAAACTCTTTTTATGTTAGATTTATAGTGGAACATTAGGGTAGGTAATTGAAAATAATTTACCACATAAAAATAAGTATTTTACCTATTCTCATTCACACAAACATTATGCATCATTTATAGATTTATTTTTTCATGTGAAATATTGTGAACTAAATCTTCTATTTTAGGGGACAATGTGATTACTTTGATACCTATTCAACCATTGAAAACATTATGTCATTTACAAGGGAGGATCCTACATTGTTTCATATCATACCAACATCAAGTAGATTAAACATGGCACTTGGTTATCCTTGGATTGAATAATACCAAGCAATTATATCTATATTACATTAATGCATTAAATTTATTCATAAAGGGGAAAGTAATTAAATTTCTTCACAAAATAAACAATAGACATCCAAATGTCCAAATAATTAGTACAAAGCATGTAACTCATAATATAAATTTCAAAATGTAAATATAAAGCATATGACTCATAATAAGAACTTCTCTAAGATATAAAACATAAGTGTATATGATGTCCAAATATAAAACATGTGACTCATAATAACAACGTCTAGATATAAAAAGTTCATGTGACTCATAAAAATGTCTAGATAAAATATAATAACATGTAACTCATAATGTACAAATGTACAAATATAAAACATCTGAATCATAATAACAACTCATAAATGTCTCACTCTACGAGTGGATTGAGCATCACTCTATCTCAAGCTGTGTCCTGCTCCCTGATTGGAGCCCTCGACTGATCTGTGACCTAAGCGTTGTGCTAAGTTGCGGGTCGAGGTCTGCACATGAAACACCATAAAATTTTCAAATTCTATATATATACACACAAATATAATTTTTTTTTTTAAATAAATAAATAATACTTGACAAATCTAAATTACCTGACATACACAGTCTGCATCATGTAAAGGAGTCTCAATAGAAGCATGACCTGATCCTGCAACCTATCTATGACATATGTTCATACAATATATAAGCATATGTGTATTTAGTTAGAAAACTTGTACACTTAATGTCTGTAATGTAGAAAGTTAAATTGATATATGTGTACACTTAAATCAAACTTATATGTACATGTGATATATAGACCTAGTTTTTAAATACCTCATAATGATGACTAGGATCACCAGCATGATGCAAATCTCCATATCCAAGTTGTAAAATAGTAGCTTGTATCTAATACACATGCACATTTAAGATTGCAATCAAGAGTCAGAGCTTCAATGTATGTGAGTTAATTTAAAATTGAACTTATAATTTTTAAATATATAATTTATGAAGTTAGATTATAATTTTTAAATAAATTGTACCTCAACTACACCAGCAAAGGACCTCCCAATCCCACTAAGGTCAAAATCATGGAGAGACAATGATACACGTGTAGATGGTGCAGTCTCAGTGCCGAAAAGAAGCTTGCTATACTCACCTCCCATAACATCATCTGCAGTAACCTCAACCTCAGGACCAACTGGAACATGCAGAGGGGCAGAGCTTGTAGGACCAACTGGAACATCCTGATGTCCCCCCAAACCCTATGAACTTGACTCACCATGGCTCCTACATCTACCAAAATATCGCTTGAGATGTGAGGATATAGCATCAAGTGGGATCCAAAACTCATCGTTGATGAACTAGTATGAATCTAATAAATCACTGGCCAGGCATGTAGTCATATTCTGCAAAGCACTCTCTCCACTAATATGTGCCACATCATGTGTCGATGGTATATCAGCATGAATGTAATGATTTGAACAACTGGTCAATGTGGCCTCAGTGGATGGAATGTCAATCCTTGGGCATAACAAATATCTGCCAACACAATCAGATGACAACTGATCAACCTCAGTGGCAATAGTCATCATGCTCTCAAAAATTGTGCGTCTCGAGGGGGTCAATGTTGGTTGAGCGGCATTTGCTAGTTCCACACGTTTTGGAAGAACCAAAAGGTGTGGGCCAACTAAGGACCTCTTGTTCTGAAGAGGTGACGCATCTGGTCTTCTATACTTAGGTCTCTTTGCAAACCTCCCTTTCCCCTGACCAACATGTTTAGGGAAAGATGTATAATCGACAGATAAATGTAAATGGAACTCTGCATATAATTTTTGCAAAAATATAATGGCAACTCATCATTGTTTGGTTATTTGTGATGAGCTACCAAAAACCTAGGATAGATGAAAGGACCCACAACTACATCCACACAATTGGTGGGTGAATAGCCTCTCACTCTCTCTTTTCCCCTATAAGAAGGGAACATGCTGAGAACATTATCTACTGAAACCAACCTAGAAATAGATAGCCATTTCTCCTAGCTGACAACACTCTAAGAAAGCGATGCATAGAACTTGTCAACACTACTCTCATCATAGGGATTGTATGATTGAACAACTTCAATCATACATGTTATCTTATCTCTAATCCTAACCAACCTGTCTCTATTTGACAAGTTCAGTGTATTGTGTATTGTACTGTTGGGTTCATCCAAAGCTTTTTCAAACCTCTGAATGGTCTCAGCATAGAATGTAGAATTATCATGATTATCAGGTTGACCTGACTGATGTGAGTGATGTGAAGATTGGTCATCCATGTGTCTAAATTTATCTGTAGCATGATAATTAATTTTTTTGTCAAACATATTATATGTCACGATGTAAATAAACTTGCATATAAATTTTCCAAATACTACATACATCTTTAAAAAATCCATGATATAAATGAACACGTGTTTCTCAAATAAACATGCACCTTACATGCTTACAAATACTTAAATAATAGGCCTATCAACCAAATCTGAATCAACCATAAAACACAAAACTAGGAATGCATAGAAACTCCAAATTTAAAGTCACATGTAGCATGTAGCATGTTGACATGACAGCCATAGGAATTTATATAAATCAAATTTTATCATAATTCAAAGCCATTGGAGTAGAGCAAAAAGCAACTTTCCTTTTGAGTCACATCAATGTCCTCCAACCCAAAGGATTCAAGATAATGAAGTTACTGACAAAGAGAATGCATCAATTTATCATAATATAGTTTTTATTGCCCATCATGTTGAAGCAACAAAAATTACAGTTGGATAGAAAGAAACAGAAAAGTCGTCTATCTTCGGGTAGTATATGGTGTACATGAGAAATTTTTGCAACAAACATCACAACTTTAGTTTGTAAAATTGAATAAACTCATAGAAATGGTATATTAGCTCTCCATCAATGAAGAATCATATGTTCAAGTTAAGTTTTCTTAAGAAATTTAACAAACTATGCAAGTTGAGGGAAGTCAAATCCAATCAATCATAGTACAAATAAATTTGAAGGCTATATAATATGGACAAGATGCAATTCTTGCACCAAGAGATTTAGGCTCGCATTTGCAGCTTTAAATTATGAAGCATCAAAAAAAGCACTAACAATTGGAATTAACACAGTTGTAGGTCAAGTGCAACTGTCATCCATCAAGCAATGATGATGGTTATTATATATGTATATGTATCTAGTGTATGTTTTTTCCTTCTTTAACCATGTTATTCCCTAGCATTTGATGGGAAAATTTGAATGGATATCCTTACAAGGGATAAAATGCATGTCCTACATTGTTGTAGCACTTGATTTGACCTGTTTTATGTGTGAACTGACTCCCACCTAGTAGCCATCAACCACTTGCTACTTCTAATCACCACAACCTTTCCAATAACTTATGCACAAATTCTTTCTTGAATGGTTTCAAATTGTGATTACATTTCCATCACCACAACCTTGATAAAAACTTATGCACAAAATTCAATAAAGAAGAATTTATGCACAAATTCTCTCTAGAATGATTTCAAATTTTGATATATTTCAAATTTTCTAGACTATTATATATGTATATATATCTAGTGTATGCTGTTTCTTTCTTTAACAATGTTATTCCCTAGCATTTGTTGGGCAAATTTGAATGGATAATCTTACAAGGGATAAAAGTGCATGTCCTACATTGTTGTAGCACTTGATTTGACTTGTTTTATGTGTGAATTGACTCCCAACCAACAGCCATCAGCCACTTGCTACTTCTGATCACCACAACCTTTCTAATAACTATGCATAAATTCTTTCTTGAATGGTTTCAAATTGTGATTAATTTTCCATCACCACAACCTTGATAAAAACTTATGCACAAAATTTTCTCTGGAATGATTTCAAATTTTCTAGATTATTATATATGTATATATATATATATAGTGTATGTTGTTTCCTTCTTTAACCATGTTATTCCCTAGCATTTGATGGGCAAATTTGAATGGATAACCTTACAAGGGATAAAAGTGCATGTCCTGCATTGCTATAGCACTTGATTTGTTTATGTGTGAACTAACTCCCACCCAGCAGCCATCAACCACTTGCTACTTCTGATCACCACAACCTTTCCAATAACTTATGCACAAATTTTTTCTTGAATGGTTTCAAATTGTGATTAATTTTCCATCACCACAACCTTGATAAAAACTTATGCACAAAATTCAATAAAGAATAATTTATGCACAAATTCTCTCTGGAATGATTTCAAATTTTGATATATTTTTTTAGCTTATATTGTGTGGATGAAATTTGATGTTCCTTGTAGTTTCCTATTGCTTCATGGTATAGGGTAGGTGTGGCTCTATTAACTCCCTCATATCCATTTAGATTCATAGATGTATTGATGGATATGAGAGAGGATGTTGGCAAAGGTTGTGGAATTTGGCTTTACACCAGCCAATTGCATTTGCTTTAAAATTTCTAAAGACTTTTAAACAAATCCATTGTGTGCATAACTTGCAATCATTGCAGTCCATGAGACCACATTTTGTGCATATCTTGTGGGTTTTTGTCAAATGTATCAGTTGCAAGTGCCCTGGCAGACGTGTATAAAAAATGTGGAAGCATAGACATGATGCCTAAACTCTTTTGTGCATATCCTGTAGTTCTTTGAGGTATTTTGTCAAACAGTTCACGTGCCTTCTCTACGCTTCCACATTTTACATACATGTCTAGTAGGGTTGTTGCAACTACATCTATCAAATTTTGTACCCATTCACAAATTTTAAACAAATTTTACCCATTTGCACATTGAAATCAAAGACATACAAACCCATTTTACTTGCATACAATCATATAAGGTGCAGGTTTATTTCAAACACTTCTATACATCGTGCCATACAAAATGTTTGACAAAAAATGTCTTGAGGTGAAGATGGAATACCTGGTTCAAGGTGATGAGACTATTGCAAAAGGTGGCAGGGACGCCCTTCGTGCGAAAAACTTTCAAACCCTACCACTGTCGCTATCGGAAAACGGCTGCCGTGAAATGTGGCAATTTCATTTTTTTTGTTTTTAACTACATGATTTCAGGTGAAACCATCTCACCCCCATGTCGACTCGCCTGAAAATATCTTGCCACATATGCGCCAAGCAACGGCTATGTGTTTTCGGGTGAAATTAGCTCGGGTGAGTCAAACTCGTGCAAAAATGACTCACCCTGAATTGTTTTGTTGGCCCAAAGTGTGACACAACTTTGTGCTTTTACCCAAGGGACCAAAAGGGGGTCTTAAGATGCCACTTTTTTTTCTAAAATCAAGAAAGACTGATGTTGGATGAGAAATTGAAGATAGTTACACTCAAAATTTGAAGATACAACAAAAATAAGAGTTGTACTGCTCCAAATCTAATTTCTAAACTACTATTTTTTTCAAAAATGGTTGAGATTAAGGGGTTCAAAAAGAGGGAACACACAAATTGGTCCTATTTTTTTTTAAAAAACATAACATAGCATCTGGTGTGCTCCCCCTACAATGTTAACTTTTTTTAGTATTTCAAAAATCGCTTCGATGAGAAATTAGCTAACACCATTTAGTTTATCCCTAATTTTTTTGATATTTTTTTGATGAATTGTTGATTTTTTACTAATTTTCAAAGTGGACACCTGAAAAATAGAAAATTGAGTGTTCTCCCCCATAATTTTTTTTAAAACATTGAAAATCATTTTTTTTAATATCTATAGAATGGAGTCTAGTTTCTAAAAATGTAATTTATTTGAAATTTTGATGAACAATTAAAAAAAAGTCAAAAATACCAGACACTAGTTTTTGACAAAAAATGGATACACTAACAAAAGAAATTAAAGATGAAATCCTTAACATACTCAAAATGTGAAAAAAATTATATGGTTAGAAAGCTAACAGAGAGCTTAAGATTATGGTAGTATTTTTTTCAACTTGTCATTGAAAAAAGTATAAACTTAATGGGGAGCACACTCTAGATAATGTGATTTTTGTTACAATCTGAAAAAACATGTCTTTGGATATCCTAAACACTGTCCAAGCCTTTGGGTTGGAAGCTGTTGTCCTATTTTGCTCCCCAACAAAATAGCCCAAATCCATGAAATCCCTAAGTGTTTTCCCCTTGGAAATGCAAGGAAAAACATCCCAAATTGACTAAGTCCAAAAATCTTGAGTTTCCTTGTGTTTTTAACCTTTTCGCATTTTTGGAGTTTAGAGCTCTCCCCTTCATCATGCCATATTAATCAGCTCCAAACTCTGCTTTGTTCCTTGCAAAAATCCTCTAAGTGCTCAAAGTTCTTTGGGTGCTAGGGGTTAGACCTCCTCTCTTCCTCCTTCCTTTTCTTTTGGAAGGTGAAAGGCAAAGGGTCTGAAGCCCAAGATTCGACCCTTTCCCTTTGAAAATTAGGCTAAGTGTTTTAGGGGGTCAGACTTCAGACTTTTCTTCTTCCCTCTTCCTTTTCTTTTGGAAGATGGAAGACATAAGGTCCAAAGCTTGACTTCTTCCGAACTATCTCAAATAACTTCTAAGTGTTTCAAGGGGTCGAACTTCAGATTTTTCTTCTTCCTGTTGCAAGTATGTGCTAATCAGTGTTGTCATTGATGTCAACACGTTTGTGTTGTCATTGGTGTCAACTATATCTTCTAATGTTGCTATTGTTGGTTGATTAAATTATTGTGTTAAGGTGATTTGAATATCTTACAGAAATGCCAATGATGTCAGTATATTGCTCTTGTTGTTGGGTTTCCAAGTTCTTTTGAGAAAATTTGATAAATACTGAAGACAATGTTGTGAAGAAGTATTCTAACTTACAAGATATTGTCCAAGATTTTGCTCTACATTTCTCTTGTATTGAATAAAGACCAGAGTGTGAGGTTTGGATATGTTTTAGAAAAGTGGTTGAAGATGTTAGATCTATTGCAAATATGTGCCTAAGCGGTGTTGTCATTGATGTCAACATATACTTGTTGCCAATGGTGTCAACTGTATCCTATTTTGCTGCCTGTATAGAAGACTGGATTGTTGAGGATATTGAGAAAATTAATGGAGATCAATGTATACGGACCATATGGCTATGTAAAGGTTTGT
The DNA here is from genome assembly GCA_027924645.1 of Cunninghamia lanceolata. Lineage (NCBI taxonomy): Eukaryota > Viridiplantae > Streptophyta > Pinopsida > Cupressales > Cupressaceae > Cunninghamia > Cunninghamia lanceolata. The sequence continues at coordinate 1,282,661 of BSBN01001722.1, read as the reverse complement.
CTGAAGAAGCTCCAGTTATGATATAAGAGGTTTGCATTAAGATCTGAAGAAGTTATGGCCATCTGAGTAGAACCAGTTCTTGCAATACTCAAGAGAGACAGAGTGACAAGAAAGAGGTCTGGATTGCTCCAGTAATGTAAAATGATGATCTACAGATCTTGAGGCATGTTTGGGAAGTCAGTGTGTATCATCAATACAAGTGGTTTGTGGTTTAGAGGTCTGCAAGCAATCTTTCTAGTTTGACAGTCATGGCAGATAGTGTTCTTGAGGTTCTAGATAAAGATGCAAGTGATTCTGATGATTTGGAGGAGGGCGAATGTTTTTGTTGAATTCAATGTGCTTGTGGAGATCTCTGGATCGTATAGCTATTGTGTTGGAGGTCCACATTGAATTTTGAGCTCATTATTGAAGATTTTCCTTTTCATGTTGATGTTCTTCCCAGTCTTGGCCGAACGGATGATCCTAGCATGTTGTGGATGATCTAAGAGAATTTTATGAAGCGTGGCATGTTTATAGAGGAAGATTCAAGTCTCAGTTATGTTTGGCTGACAGTGTAATGATCTGCGTCAAGTTTAGCTGACCTTGTTGATCATTCCAAGGTTGATGAAGCATATAAATACTTGTTGAAAAGTTGTTGAAAATTATCCTTGAGCAAAAATGAATTAAATCCAAAAAATGATTAAAAGTAGAGCAGAGAAGAAGAGGAGTGAGAGCAGTATAGAGTGAAGAGTTAGTAAAGAAGAATTTGGAGACAGAAGTAGAAGTTTTGTGAGCATTCAATGAAACTGAACCAAGCATGAAAAGATGCTAATTATCAGTTAGTTCTTTCTATGTTAAACATAAATTTCTTGTAGGCAGTGAGCCTCTCCTTTGAGCAGTGAGCTCTAGGCAGTGAGCCTGAAGGCAAGTGCCTTCCCATTCTTTTAAGTACTTTTAACAGGGTACGAATCTTGTGGGCTAACACCCATCATGGTTTTTCCCTTAACTAGATTTCCATGTCAAAAATCTTGGTGTCAAATGTGTTGATTATGTTTTTGCTTATGTACTATTGTTATATGCTTTAATGGTTACATCATTAATCAATTTGCCAATTGTGAAAGAAGATTAAAAGAAAGAAAAGGTTAATTTTAGGGACAACTAATTCACCCCCCCTCTCAGTTGTCTGGACTAATTCCAATAATTGGTATAAGAGCCAAGTTCCTCTAGAAGAAGCTTAACCGTCGAGGAGATCCAGGATGTCGACTTATAAGGAGAGTCCGAGATTTGATGGAACAAACTACTCTAGTTGGAAGAGTCGCATGGAATGTCATTTGCAATGCATGGGTGATGCTTTTGGGGCGATAATTGAAAATGAGTATAAACCTCCAGAGAAACCTTCAACTCTAGATGAAGTCAAAAATGCTGAAAATAATCTTCAAGCCAAAGAAGCCTTGCTAAGTGCTTTGACTGATTTAGAAATGATAAATGTCTTTGGACTAAAAACTACTCATGAAATATGGAAGAAGTTGGAGAATCTTTATGAAGGAGATGAAAATATCAAATGTCCCAAGCTAAAAAGTCTGAGAGGAAAATTTGAAAATCTGAGGATGAGTGAAGATGAAAATATCACAATCTACATGCAAAAGATAAATGAACTTGTGTGTGGTATCAGATGTGCTAGTGGAACTTTGGAAGAATCAGAAATTGTGGTAAAAGTGCTCAGATCTTTACCTGATTCATACAAACACAAGGTTACTGCTATAGAAGAGATCAGGACTATCTTAAAAGTTACAAGAGATCAGCTGGTTAGCAAAATTTTAGCTTTTGAATTGAGTGAGTTTGGTGATTCTCTTCCTAAGTCTGAATCTGCATTCAAGGCAAGTGTTCATGGGAAACAAAGATATGATCCAGGTGAAATCTCTTCAATAAGATCAAACAAATTTGCTAAGACAAGGAGGGATCTTGAAGATGATGAAATTGAGTTTGTAGAACTTGAAGCTCTTATTGCCAAAAGAGTGCCTAGAGGATCTAGTAAGTATGAAGGAAAGTTGCCATTAAAATGTTTTGCTTGTAATAAGATTGGTCATTTTGCTTCAAGATGTCTAGAGAGGTTTTCAAAACCAAACTCTAATAGATACAAAAGTTAGAAGAATTGCTACTATGTCCAAGAAGCTAGAGAAGGAGTCACAGATGAAGAATCTGATCATGGAGAAGGTGATTGGGTGTTCATTGCTATCAAAGAAGAAGATCCAATGTCTACTAAATCTGCTAGCTCTACAAATGTGTAAAGTGCCTTGGCTGCTCAGGTTGTTGAAAAGGATGAATGGGTGATTGATAGTGGATGTTCTCATCATATGACTAGTGACAAGAGTAAGTGTGTGAGTTTTGAAAAATATGAAGGTGGGCTTGTGAAATTTGGAGACAACTCAGCTGGTAGAATCCATCATAGAGGATCCATCTCTTTTGATGGTAAGAATAGCACCAATGATGTTCTATATGTGGAAGGACTGAAACATAATCTTCTCAGTATTGGATAGTTGGTTGACAAGGGTTATGATCTTCAATTCAAGGATGGAAAATGTAGAATCTTGGAGAGCTCCAGAACTGAAATTGCATCTGATACTCAAACTAGAGGTAACATCTTTCATTTAAGTAGTTCTGGCAAAAGTTGTTTGATTGGTTAGATAGATTAAAGTTGGTTATAACATAGGAGGATGTGTCATGCGAATTTTGATAACATTGTCAAAATAAGTTCCACTCATGCTATAAGAGATCTTCCAAAACTTGTGAAACCTAATAGCATATGTAGAGAATGTCAATTAGGTAAACAGAACAAAATTTCATTCAAAAGTAAGGAACAAGCTTCAAGTGGTCGATTGGAACTGGTACATACTGATCTCTGTGGTTCTACTAGAATTAGAAGTGTGCAAGGAGATAGATATTTCATGTTGCTGATTGATGATTACTCCCGGATGATGTGGGTAACTTTGCTAAAAGAAAAATCAAAAGCTCTTGACAAGTTTAAGGTGTTCAAGGTGATGGTTGAAAATGAGATTGGTGAGAGATTAAAATGTCTGAGATCTGACAGAGGTGGAGAATTTACTTCTGGTGAGTTTGATGCTTCCTGTGAAAAGCATGGAATAAAAAGACAGTTATCTGCTCTTAGGACTCCTTAGCAAAATGGAGTTGTGGAAAGAAAGAACCGGACCATTCAAGAAGTTGCCAAGACCATGATGATGGAAACAAATGTTCCTCAAGTTTATTGGAGAGAAGCTGTAGGTACTGCTATCTACACTCTTAACTGGGTGTAGATCAAAGGCAATTCTGGTAAGATCCCTTATGAACTATGGTTTGGTCATCCTCCTACTATGAGATATTTCAGAGTTTTTGTTAGTAAATTCTATATCAAAAGAGATGAGGATTTAGGCAAGTTTGATGCAAGAAGTGATGAAGGAATATTTTTGGGATACTCTACTCAAAGTAAGGCTTACTGGTGCTTTAACAAGAGGTTGAAAAAGATTGTTGAAAGTGCTAATGTTAGAGTTGATGAGAGCAAAGAAGGACATTTCAGGTATTGCGGATATGATTCAGATGATCAAGTTGAAAGTTAAAGTCAAGGAAGGAAAGTCCAAACTTAGACTCAGATCCAGATTGATCCGGTAACTACAATGAATCAAGAGGATAGTGCAGACGTTGAGGAACAAACTCAAGAAACAGAAGTTCAAAAAATTCCCAAAACTCCCAGGTATGTAAGGCTAAATTATCCTGAAGATTAGATTATAGGAGATAAGAGTAAAGGTGTTCAAACTAGGAGAAAATTTTTTGAAAATCAAGAGGAGATTTTCTTGATTTCAAAGATTGAACTGAAATCTGTAAGTGAAGCCTGCAATGATGAAAATTGGATAAAAGAAATGGAAGAAGAACTAATGCAAATTGAAAAGAATCACACTTGGGATCTTGTTCATAGACCTGAAGACAAAAATGTGATTGGAACCAAGTGGGCCTTTCGAAATAAACTAAATGAAGATGGTGAAGTTGTAAGAAACAAAGCAAGGTTGGTATGCAAGGGATATTCTCAAGTGGAAGGAATTGATTTTGAAGAAACTTTTACTCTGGTAGCAAGAATAGAAGTAGTCAGACCATTCCTTGCATTCGCTGCTATAAAGATTTCAAGGTATATCAGATGGATGTCAAGTCATCTTTTCTAAATGGAGAGTTGGAAGAAGTCTACATTGAGCAACCAGAAGGATTTCAGTTGTTTGATCAGAAAGATATGGTCTGAAGATTGAGGAAAGCATTTTATGGACTGAAACAAGCTCCAAGAGCCTGGTATGCAAGATTGGACAAGTATTTGCTTAAGCTAGGATTTAGAAAAAGGTACCACTGATAGTAATCTTTACTTCAAGATTAATCATGAGGACATTCTAATTGTTGAGGTCTTTGTTGATGATATCATTTTTGGTGGAAATGAATGTATGTGCAAAGCATTTGCTGATTAGATGAAAAGTGAGTTTGAGATGTCAATGTTTGGTGAGATGAAATTCTTCCTAGGTCTGTAAATTGTTTAGTCAGATAAAGGTATTTTCATATCTCAGTCCAAGTATGTGAAAGAATTGTTGAAGAAGTTTGGAATGGAAGATTCAAAGCCATTTGATACACCTATGGTAATCGGATGCAAGTTAAGTAAAGTTGATGACTCCCCCAAGGCAAATCAGAAAAGGTATAGATCAATGATTGGAGGATTGCTCTATCTGACTCAGACCAGACTTGACATCATGAATGCAGTTAGACTTGTTGCCAGATTTTAAGCTGATCCAAAAGAATCCCATGTTGTGGTAGTCAAAAGAATTTTCAAATATCTTAAGGGGACAATTGATTATGGATTTTGGTATCTAAAGCATAATGACTTCACTCTTCATGCATATACAGATGCTGATTGGGCAGGAGATGTGGATGACAAGAAAAGTACTAGTGCTAGTGCATTCTTATTGGGAAGAAGATTGGTCTCTTGGATGAGAAAAAAGCAAGAGACAATATCTCTATCTACTGCAGAGGCAGAGTATATAGTAGCAACAAATAATTGTACTCAAGTTCTGTGGATGAAGCAAATGTTGAAAGACATCATAATTGTGTTTGAGGAGCCATTCACAATCTTCTATGATAATTCAAGTGCAATAAGCATTTCAAAGAATCTGGTGTTGCATTCAAAGACAAAGCATATATCTATCAAGTTTCATTTCTTGAGAGAGAAGGTAAATGAGAATGAAGTCAAGTTGGAGTTTGTGTCTTCCAAAGATTAGATCTCAGATATCTTCACTAAGCCTCTTCCCAAGGATACTTTTGAGTATCTTAGAGAGAAGTTAGGGGTTATTACCCCTCCTAATCAGAACTAAGATGCACTAAGGTGCATCAGTCTGGAGGAATTCACATTCATATCTTGTGATCCGGATTGATGTTAAGAAGATACTACTCAGGGGGAGTAGTCAGTATTTGAGTTTTGGGATTAGTCTAAATCAAAAAGGGAGAAAAGAATGCAAATATGTGCTCTTTGCCATTGATGTCAAAGGGGGAGAGAAGTCATGTGAAAAACTAGTTGCTAATGAAAGGGGGAGTAGTGAAGAAAATAATTGTAGAAGTGAGAAGAGAAAGGGGGAGAAATTCTTGTCTTGATGGTTGAATTCAGTTTTTCACATCATATGTTGCCATCAATGACAAAAGGGGAGATTGTTGCAAATATGTGCCTAAGCGGTGTTGTCATTGATGTCAACATATCCTTGTTGCCATTGGTGTCAACTATATCCTATTTTGCTGCCTGTATAGAAGACCAGATTGTTGATGATATTGAGAAAATTAATGGAGATCAATGTATGTGGACCATATGGCTATGTAAAGGTTTGTCTGAAGAAGCTCCAGTTATGATATGAGAGGTTTGCATTAAGATCTGAAGAAGTTATGGCCATTTGAATAGAACCAGTTCCTACAATACTTAGGAGAGACAGAGTGAGGAAAGAGGTCCGGATTGCTCTGGTAATGTAAAATGATGATCTACAGATCTTGAGGCATGTTTGGGAAGTCAATGTGTATTATCAATACAAGTGGTTCATGGTTTGGATGTCCGCAAGTAATCTTTCTAGTTTGACAGCCATGGAAGATAGTGTTCTTGAGGTTCTGGATAAAGATGCAAGTGATTCTGATGATTTGGAGGAGTGCGGATGTTTCTGTTGAATTCAATGTGCTTGTGGAGAACTCTGGATCGTATATTTGTTGTGTTGGAGGTTTGCATTGAAGTTTGAGCTTGTTATTGAAGATTTTCCTTTTCGTGTTGATCTTCTTCCTAGTCTTGGCTGACCGGATGATTCTAGCATGTTACGGATGATCTAAGAGCATTTTATGAAGCATGGCATGTTTATAGAGGAAGATTCAAGTCTCAGTTATGTTTGGTCGATAGTGTAATGATCTGCGTCAAGTTTAGATGACCTTGTTGATCATTCCAAGGTTGATGAAACGTATAAATACTTGTTGAAGAGATGTTGAAAATTATCCTTGAGCAAAAATGAATTAAATCCAAAAAAGGATCAAAAGCAAAGCAGAGAAGAAGAGGAGTGAGAGTAGTATAGAGTGAAGAGTTAGTAAAGAAGAATTTGGAAACAGAAGCAGAAGTTTTGTGAGCATTCAATGAAATTGAACCAGGCATGAAAAGATGCTAATTATTAGTTAGTTCTTTCTGTGTTAAACATAAATTTCTTGTAGGCAGTGAGCCTCTCTTTTGAGCAGTGAGCTCTGGGTAGTGAGCCCAAAGGCAAGTGCCTTCCCATTCTTTAAAGTACTTTTAACAAGGTATGAATATTGTGGGCTAACACCCACCGTGGTTTTTCCCTTAATCAAGTTTCCACGTTAAAAATCTTGGTGTCAAATGTGTTGATTATGTTTCTGCTTATGTGATGTTGTTATATGCTTTAATGTTTACATCATTAATCAATTTGCCAATTGTGAAAGAAGATTAAAAGAAAGAAAAGGTTAATTTTGGGGACAACTGATTCACCCCCCCTCCTCTTAGTTGTTCGGACTAATTCCAACAAGATCTAGAATTTGGTGCTCTGGAACACTGTGGTTTGAGAGTTATGTTCACCAATTTGAAGACTGTGTTTGGCAATGTTTGTAGTTTGACTGGAAGAAAGTATTTTGCTCCACATTTCTCCACATTTTGGTTCTTGGTCTTGTAATTCTATATGAGTGTTCATAAGGTCCATATCTATGTTCTCTCCAAAGGATTTGTGATTTGGTTATCTGGAATGTAGTTTTCTTGAGTTGTAGAGCTTGGTAGTGTTGGTTGTAAACAGTCTGTGAACTATCTTCAAGTGAGCTTTGTTGTAGCTAGATTTGCTGGTTCCTAGGTGATTTCATGTTGATCATGGATGTCTCTATATCGTGTTGAAGACTTGAGCTTGGTCCACAAGTTATGGTTGTATTCTTGGAAGCAAGTGCCTAAAGATCCTAGTGTCAACACCAGTTTTGGCTGACCTAGTTGTTTACACTCTTTGTGGTTGTGCTTCATGGATTAAGGAAGTATGTTGAAGTGTGTGAAGATGTATTTAGGTCCAAGCTAAGCTATGAAGTGTTTTATCTTCATTCCTTTGCTCTGTGAGATTGTTTAGGTCTAAACCTAATTTGAATTTTGTATACTTGTTGACCTAGAAGTTTGTTTCAAAGATATAGAATGTGTTGCCAACCTTGGTGAATGTTTCAAGGTTGATGATTGATATAAATAAGTGAAAAGAATTCATGTGTAGGTGTGCAAGTGTGAAGATGAGGATCTTTGTGTTGTGAGGCTGTGAAGGTGATATGTATTGTGCTTCATTGGAACTAAACTTAGGCATGTGGTAGATGCTATCATATCAGTTCATGGCAATGAGCCACCCCTTTTGGTAGTGAGCCCTTTTGGCATTGAGCCACCCCTCTTTTGGTAGTGAGCCCTTTTGGTAGTGAGCCACCCCTTTTGGCAGTGAGCCTATTGCAGTTAGCATTCTTTTGGGTAGTGAGCCTCTTTGTAATTAGGTATTAATATTACTTTATATTGTGAGCTAATCCTCACCATGGTTTTTCCCTTCTAGGGTTTTCCACATAAAAATCTTGTGTTCTCTTGTGCATGGTGTTGATGTGATTAAGTTTTTGTTATCTATTTTTCATGTTTAATCTTCATAATAGAAAAATGGTTTAAGTGAACTATTGTGGATGTGTTTATGTTTGTGAGGGTTTAAAGTTTTTGATACAACTGATTCACCCCCCTCCTCTCAGTTGTCTTATGTATTCCAACAATTGGTATCAGAGTGAGGGTTCCTTGGAAGAAAGTCTAACAACTTAAGGTATATCTGGGATGGCACACAAGAAAGACATTCCTTAGTTTGATGGAACTAACTATGCCTTCTAGAAGGTAAGAATGCAAAGTTATCTAATTTCTCTTGGTTATGATGTCTGGAGAATGGTTCTAAAGGAATACATTATACCTGAAGATGGTCCAGAGACAACATCTGAGGTTAAGGCTTATGAGACTAATGGTAAAGATAGAAATGCTCTACTAAATGCTCTATCTAATGCTAAACTAACAAATGTTTTGGATCAAGAAACTACACATGAGATCTGGAATAAATTGAAGAATATCTATGAAGATGATGCATCTATCAAGAAAGCCAAGTTGCAAAATTTAAAGTCCAGATATGAAACTATGCAGATGTCTAAAGATGAGAATATGACAAGCTATATGCAGAAGATTGATGAAGTTGTTAATGGCATCAAAGGCCTTGGAGGAGACATGGATGATAAATAATTTGTAAATAAGATACTTAGAACACTTCCTAAATCTTATAGTCACAAAGTGTCTGCCATTGAAGAATTACAAGATATGGACAAGCTTTCAAGAGATCAATTGCTTGGTAAATTGACTGCTTTTGAGATGAGAGAATTTGGTACCATTGATGGTCTTGTGAAAGTTGAGACTGCTTTCAAGGCCAAATCAGAAGAGATTGCTAAATCAGATAAGTATGTTGTGGAGTCAAATTAGGAAGACTTTGATTTGATTGAGGTAAACTTTGTAAGTAGAATAAAAAGGGAACCAGAAAGTTCAGAGGTAAGTTACCTTTCAAATGTTTTAGTTGTGGTAAGATTGGTCATTATGATTCAATATGTCTTGATAGAGCTTTGAAGATTAAGAGCAAAGAAAGTAAAGGTAAGATGGTAAAGAAAATTTACTATGTTGAAGAAAATGATGGTGTGACTGATGATGAATCTGATTTTGAGGTTGGTAATACTAGTGAATGCTTGTTTATTGCCCTAAAAGAAGACCCTGTTTCTATTAACCTTGCAACCTATGTAAAGGAAGGAAGTCTGGAAGAAGAGAAAGTGATGTCTGCATTTCATGCTAGAAAGGAAAAGGATAAATGGATCATTGAAAATAGATGCGCAAATCACATGACAGGAGATAAGAGTAAGTTTGTTAAATTGGAAAAGTATGATGGAGGACTAGTCAGATTTGGTGATGATACAGTTGGTAAGATTTGTGGAAAAGGGTCAATTACTTTTGATGGAAAGCATAATACAAATGATGTTCTTTAGGTCAAAGGCTTAAAGCATAATCTTCTAAGTGTTGGACAAATTTGTGAAAAAGGATACAATTTGATGTTTAACGATAATGGGTGTGAGATAACGAAGAGCTTTGGAGAAATAATTGCTACTAGTAAGAAGACTCATGGTAATGTTTATCAATTGAAAGGTACTGATAATTATTGTTTGTTGGCTCAGACAAATGAAAGCTGGTTATGGCATAGGAGAATGTGTCATATTAATTTTGATAATCTAGTGAGAATAAGCTTAGTTCAAGCTGTAAGAGACCTACCTAAGATTGTGAAGCCTGCTAATGCCATTTGTCAAGAATGTCAATTAAATGACAAACAAACAAAGACTAGTTTCAAGAGCAAAGAACAATCCTTTACTAATCTATTGGAGTTGGTGCATATAGACCTGTGTGGTCCCACAAGAACAAGAAGTATACAAGGTGATAGGTATTTCATGCTTCTTATTAATGATTATTCAAGAATGACTTGGGTTACTTTTCTTAAAGAAAAATTAGAAGCCCTAGACAAGTTCAAGGCATTTAAAGCAATGGTTGAGAATGAAATGAATTTGAGAATCAAGTGTTTGAGGTCAGACAGAGGTTGTGAATTTACTTCAAATGAATTCAATGCTTTTTGTGAAGAACATGGGAGAAAGAGACAATTGTCTTTCCTATGGACTCCTCAGCAAAATGGAGTAGTTGAAAGGAAGAATAGAATGGTTCAAGAATTCACTAGAACAATGATCAAGGAAGCAGACCTACCAAAATTATATTGGAAAGAAGCAATTCACACTGTTGTCTACATTCATAACAGATTTCAAGTCAAACCAAATGGAATGAAGATACATTATGAGCTATAGTATGGAAGAACTCCTACGGTCAAGTATTTCAAAGTTTTTGGAAGTAAATGCTATATCAGAAGAGATGAAGAGTTAGGAAAGTTTGATGCTAGATGTGATGAAGGCATATTGTTTAGGTACTCTACCAAAATCAAAGCTTACCAGTGCTATAACAAAAGGTTAAGAAAGATTATTGAAAGTGTTAATATGAAGGTAGATGAAGATATTTAGAGAATCTCAGAGCCTAATGGATATGAATCAGATGAGTCTGTTGATACTGAATATGTTGAAGAAGACAAAGACAAGGAAGCTCATATTGATGAAGAAGAAGCTCCAGAAAAAGTTCCTAAAACCCCCAAGTATGTGCAAATCAATCACCTAGAGGATCAAATCATTGGTGACAAAAGCAAAGGAGTTATGACAAGAAAAAGAATTGGAGAAGAAAGGGTAAATCTCTGTTTACTTTCATAGGTTAAACCTAAGATAGTTACTAAAGCATGTAAAGATGAACATTGGGTCAAGGCAATGGAAGAAGAATTGATGCAAATTGAAAAGAACAAAACTTGGGAACTTGTCCATAGGCCTACAGATAAGAATGTGATTGGAACAAAATGGGTTTTCAGAAATAAGTTGAATGAGAATGGAGAAGTGGTAAGCAACAAAACCAGAATTGTATGTAAAGACTACTCACAAGTGGAAGGAATAGACTATGAGGAAACTTTTGCTCTAGTGGAAAGATTGGAGGCTATTAGGTTGTTTCTGGCTTATACAGCTCACAAGGATTTCAACGTATATCAAATGGATGTTAAGTCAGCCTCTCTAAATGGTGAGTTGGAAGAGGAAGTATACATAGAGAAACCAGATGGATTTCAGTTATCAAACAAACCAAATATGGTATGCAGATTAAAGAAGGCATTGGATGGATTGAAGCAAGCTCCTAGAGCTTGGTATGCTAGGTTAGACATGTATTTGTTGTAGTAGGGATTCAGTAAAGGGTCTGTAGACATTAATTTGTCTATCAAGGTAAGCAAAGATCAAATCCTGATTATTGAGGTCTATGTAGATGATATAATCCTTGGTGGAAATGAAGGTATGTGTAAGAACTTTGTAGATGAGATGCAAAAGGAATTTGAGATGCCAATGTGTGGTGAGATGAACTTCTTCCTTGGACTACAAATTAATCAGCCAGATAAAGGCATTTTCATTTCACAATCAAAATATCTGAAGGAGTTGTTGAAGAAGTTTGGAATGGAAGAATCCAAACCACTTTGTACTCCCATGACAACTGGTTGAAAGCTGAGAAAAATGATGAATCCCCTAAGGTATATCAGAGCAAATATAGATCAATGATTGGAAGACTGTTAAACCTAACTGCTACCAGACCATATATCATGCATGTAGTCTATCTTGTGGCCAGATTTCAAGCAGATCCTAGAGAGTCACATGTCATGGCAGTAAAGAGGATATTCAGGTATTTGAAGGGCACTCTAGACCATGGTTTGTGGTATCCTAAGAACAATGACTTCACCCTAAGTGCCTACATAGATACAGATTGGGCCAAATGTGTAGATGATAGGAAAAGTACAAGTGGTAGTGTGTTCTTTCTTAGAGATAGAGTTGTGTCATGGAAAAGCAAGAAGCAGGATTCAATATCCTTATCTACTATAGAAAAAGAGTACATTGCAGCAACACCATGTTGCATACAAGTGCTATGGATGAGACAAACTCTAAAGAATATCAAAGTTGAGTATGATGATCCAATTCCTATTTTCTGTGATAATATCGGTGCCATTAGCATTTCAAAGAATCCAGTGATGCATTCAAGGACAAAGCATATTTCTATTAGGTATCACCTTTTGAGAGAGAAGGTTACAGAGAAAGAAGTGAAGCTTGAGTATGTGCCTACAAAGGATCAGGTTGCTGACATATTCACCAAGGCTCTACCTAAGGATACATTTGAGTATCTCTGGGAGAAGTTAGGGGTTATTGCCTATCCTTCTTTGAACTAGATGCATAAGGAAGTGCATCAGTCCAGTGTGATTCGGGATTCATTCTTTTCTAGACTGATGATGGAGGCTACCTCTCAAGGGGAGAAGGTAGTAGCATTGAAGAGTGTTGTAGTCAGGGGAGTAAGAGTTGGTATAGGATGGTTTAGAGCAATTGAGATTAGGGCAAGTATGTGCAGTATCATACCCAAGGGGAGAAAGATTAAATAAGGTGTGTCACCATTTGCCATTGATGTTAGAGGGAGAGAGAGTTCATGTGTAAAAAAGGAAGAGTAAGATGCATAAAAGAAAGGGGGAGAATGATATTAATTGTGTCATGATAGTTTTTCACATCATATGTTGCCATCAATGACAAAGGGGGATATTTTGCAAGTATATGCTAATCGGTGTTGTCATTGATGTCAACATGTCTGTGTTGTCATTGGTGTCAACTATATCTTCTAATGTTGCTATTGTTGGTTGATTTAATTATTGTGTTAAGGTGATTTGAATGTCTTACAGAAGTGCCAATGATGTCATTCTATTGCTCTTGTTGCTAGGTTTCCAAGTTCTTTTGAGAAAATTTGATAAATATTGAAGACAATGTTGTGCAGAAGTATTCTAACTTACAGAATATTGTCCAAGTTTTTGCTCCGCATTTCTCCTATATTGAAGATTAGATTGTGAGGTTTGGATATGTTTTAGAGAAGTGGTTGAAGATGTTAGATCTAGAATTTTCTTCTCTAGAAAGTTGTGGTTTAAGAGTTATGTTCACCAGTTTGAAGAATGTGCATGACAATGTTTGCAGTGTGACTGGGAGAAAGTATTTTTCTCCACATTTTGGTTTTATGGTCTTACAGTTATGGATGAGCGTTCATAAGGTCCATATCTATGTTCTATCTAAAGTATTGTGATTTGGTGCTCCAGAATGTAGTTTTCTTGAGTAATAGAGCTTGGAAGTGTTCATTGTGAGCAGTCTATGAACTGTCTTCAAGTGAGATTTGTTGTAGATAGATTTGTTGGTTCCCAGGTGATTTCATGTTGATCATGGATGTCTCAAGATCATGTTGAAGGCTTGAGCTTGGTCCACAAGTTATGGTTGTGTTCTTGGAAGTGTGTGTCTAAAGATCCTCGTGTCAACACTAGTTTTGGCTGACCTGGTTGTTTACACTCTTTATGGATATGCTTCGTGGATTGAGGAAGTATGTTGAAGCATGTGAAGATGTATTTAGGTCCAAGATAAGCTATGAAGTGTTTTATCTTCATTCCTTTACTCCGAGGGATTGTTTAGGTCTAGACCTAAATTAAATTATATATACTTGCCAACCTAGAAGTTTGTTTCAAATATGTAGAATGTGTTGCCGACCTTGTTGAATGTTTCAAGGTTGATGATTGATATAAATAAGTGAAAAGAATTTGTGTGTAGGTGTGCAAGTGCAAAGATGAGGATGTTTGTTTTGTGAGGCTGCAAAGGTGATATGTATTATACTTCATTGGAACTAAACTCAGGCATGTGGTAGATGCTATCATATTAGTTCATGGCAGTGAGCCACCCCTTTTGGTAGTGAGCCTATTGCAGTGAGCATTCTTTTGGGTAGTGAGCTTCTTTGTAATTTGGTATTTATATTACTTTATATTGTGAGCTAATCTTCATTGTGGTTTTTCCCTTCTAGGGTTTTCCACGTAAAAATCTTGTGTTCTCTTGTGCATGGTGTTGATGTGATTAAGCTTCTGTTATTTATTTTTCATGTTTAATCTTCATAACAGAAAAAGGGTTTAAGTGAACTAATGTGGATATGTTTATGTTTGTGAGGGTTTAAATTTTTTGATACAATTGATTCACCCCCCATCTCAATTGTCTTGTGCATTCCAACAGTTCACTCTCCCTTTTCTTTAGGAAGACAAAAGATGGAAGGCCTGAAGCCTGACTTCCATAGAAACCTTCAAAACATGGCTAAGTTTTTAGACTTGCAGGGCAGGATTTTCTCCTTTCTTCTTGTTGGCAACATAAGCATGATGATGATGAGACTGATAAGCATGATAGTAAGTAGTGTTGTCATTGATGGAAACAAATTATACAGATACAATCGTGTTAGTCCGGAGAAGCTGCTAAGTGTGATGTGGAAGTAAATACAACTAAGCCTAATATATCTAAGTGTATTTACATTGATATCCTTCCATTTTTTTGTTTCACATTCAGACACAGATTGTTAAAGACTTTCCTCAGGCATTTGCATTATAGAACTTATCACAAGGTCACAATATTTTAGTCTGCATTCCTCCACTATGAAGAATCTTGCTATGCAGTTGTAAGGTAGTTTTGGTGCATACAAAAAGAGTCTAAATCCAAAGTTTCAGGTCTTGAAGCCCTTTGTAGTGAAAGATAGAGTTGCCAGAGTACCAGAATATAATGACAGTGTAATGGCAATATTAGTGGTATATTGGAATGCTCCGCATTCCACCATAGATGAATATTTTTCTATGCAGATTTGAGGACAACTTCATAGATGTTATAAGTGTGTAGTCTCCAAGTGGAAAGCATTTTGGTGGTCTGCATGTTGAGTTGTGAGCAAACAGGCAACTCATTCCATTGCTACTTCACTAGTGGAATTGACCTAAAGGTCTTGAGGTTGTGTGGAGCTAAGTTATGTATGAAGTAGTTCTATTGGATTGATTATAGGTTGAGTCGACTTATCTCAATGTGTTACATGCTTTGGTTCTCTCCACAAAGCATATAGGGTTGCGTTTTGGGCCGACAAGTCATGAGGACACACGGTACATTTGTTAGGCTGACATGTTTGATGTTTTGTTTGATTGTAGTATATAAACAAGATTGATTTCTTGTGTGGAGTGTGGTGTGTGTGTGGAAGGATGAAGGATAGGTGTATGTGAGAGAAATCTGATGTAGAGAAGGATTAGATAAGATTGTGGTGAAGATGAAGTGTATTAAGTTAGTTTTTTGAGATTCAGTGGAACTGTACCTTCTACATAAGTCAAATACATTACTAGTAGTTCATATTTGGCAGTGAGCCACCCCTTCTTCTATCTCTTTCTATTTAAGACAGTGAGTCCTTTGGCAATGAGACAACCACAGTGAGAACTTCTTTTATGGATAGTGAGTCCTTTTGGCAGTAAGCCTAATTGTAATCAGTATTGTTATTCATATATATGTGAGCTAATCCTCACCATTGTTTTTCCCTTTTTGGGTTTTCCATGTAAAAATATGGTGTTCATGTGTTATGCATTTTGATGGTTGATTTCATGCTTTCCTTTCTTACTGCAAATTAGATATGCTATGTGGAATGAATATTTAAATACTTAAGTGGTTTAAGAGAGTACTAATTCACCCCCCTCTCAATATTCTGGGTGTTCAACAATTGGTATCAAATCCTGGTTCCTTGGAAGAAGCTTAACCACTTGAGGAAGATCTTGAGGTGTGAACACATGGAGACTAGTAGATATCCTATCCCTCCGGAAGAAATTCTTGCTATTGAATTTATTGAAGAAGATTGTATAGTTGACATGAATGGAGAGCTTAAATTAGCCTTTGAAGATCTAGAGAAAGTTCAATGTGAGAACAGAGATCTAGAAGAAAATATTAAGGAAGCAAATGAATGCATCAAGAAGTTGAGAGAGCAGAACAAAAAATTCAAAGAAAGATACAAGGAGTAAATGAACAGTTTAATCAATCAAATGAAACAATTACCGGTCTAAAAATACAAATTGAGGAAGGAAAAAGAATTGAAGAATGCCTAAATGAAAAACTAAAAGGAAAATTGGAAGAATTTTCTAGGCTTGAACAAGAAATTCTGATCCTAAAGGCAGAGTTGGAGAAAGCAAAGAATCAAGAAGACAAATTCAAGAAAAGTTCCATCCTGCTTGATGAAATGATAGCAAATCAAAAGGCTCCTAAGGATAAAGAAGGACTAGGATTTGAAAAGGGTAAAATTTCAAAGACAAACAATGTTGAGAAGAAGAACAATAAACAAAAGAAGACTGAAGACAATAGGAAAAACAAAAGACAGGTTTGGAACCAGAAGAAAAATTTCAAGAAGCCACCTATCAGACAACCAGCTGCACAAAGGTACTCTGGCTACTGTTACTCTTGTAATAAATTTTGACATAAGGCTATGGAATGTAGAAACATGATGAATCAAAATGTTCAATAATTCTCTAGTCAGTGTTTTACATGTCAAAGAATTAGTCATAGAGGTAGTTTATGAAGAAATTAGATGATGAATGGTTACAACAAGAATATGATGTTCTCATCTTTCAGAGGTTACTGTTATACATGCAATGGATTTGGGCATAAGGCTAATCAATGCAGATCCCAAATAAATGGAAGGAAGCTTGTTCAAAATTTCAGATGTCACAATTTTAACAAATTAGGTCACATTGCTAAATTTTGCAAAAGTAAGAATGTGAAAGTTGATCTGGTAAGGAAGAGTGATCTAGTGAAGAATGTGGATCCAGTGGAGATGAAGAAAGAAATGGACAAGGTCTGTAAAAGAAAGAAGAGAATAAGATGAAGGATGAGGCTGTGTCTGTCTCTGGTGCATATGTTTTCTCTAGAAACTAAGTAGAAAGCGTTGGCTTAGGGGGAGCTCCAATAGATAAACTTTAAGCCCCTTCCAAAGATATGGTGTTGATGCTCTCCACACATGGATATGTGATGTAGGTTGACATGCTTAACCTATTGGAGAAAACACTGGTGAAAAATCTCTTGTTACAAAAGTTTGCAGAGAAATTAAAGGTGACTGTGTATTAGAGTTGAGGTTTTGACGCTTTACCAATCTGAGCATTGAATGCAATCTAGGTTTTGCAAAAGGGGTTTTAAGAAAATTCACTTAACAAAAGATCATTTGCAATCAACCTTTGAAGAGAGAAGAGAAGTGAAAGAGCAAGGAGAAGCTAATCAAGATTCTTGTGGATGAAGCCCTAAACCAGAATCAATCAAAAGGTATTTATAGACTTCTTGCACTAAGTTTTTCAATGGTATTTTTGAAGATGTTTACTCTACAAGTTGTAGAGGTAGTAGATCGACCCCGCCCTAAGTTCAAATGACATCCTGTCAAATCTATGGAAACCAATATAGATGGTGCTTTCTCAAGCATTCCATATGGTGTGATGAATACAGAGGACATAAGGATCTATATCCATACAAAGATGGAGGAATCCAATCATGCTAAATTGGGAGAAGTATGGGTAAATGAGTTAACTGATGATGAATTTGAGTTGAAGACCAAATTTAAGGGTTTGACAGAGAAGAAATTAGATGTGTGGAACGACTTTCCTATTTTCTGTTATGAAGATGCATGGATTAAGTACGTGTTGAGCCACATTCATGACAAGTTTATGTGGCTAGATCTACCGCATATGATAAGAAAGGAAGCCATTAGGATTGTGACAGGGTTATGCTCCACTGGATTAGTTTCAACACTAAAATCTATGAAAAATGGTGTGGTAATGAAGCTCACTGAAGTGAAGTTTGATAAGAGAGCCCTAACTGTAAATGACATTGAAGACCCTATTGTGAAGTATGCATCTATGATGATTGACTACAAAATGTTAGGTAGGAAAAAGGGGGAATAGGTTGATTTGATGATATGTCTAGATCCTCCTTTCACTACACACATTCAAGGACATTTAACTGAGTTGAATCACAACTTCTACAAGAGGATTCACCTACAGGTTGGTTGTCACTTGTAATGATAGGGAAATTTGGAAATTGCTGATTAATATGTTAATTTAAGCCCAATTATGCTCAAAACCCTAATTATGCAAAATTATAGACAAACAAATGAATTCTAACAAATGCTCACACACAAAGATATTAAATGAAGATAAGATACATACCAGATTTCAAATTTTGGAATCTTGAAATATCAGGGGCAAAGGTTTTAGGAACCCGTATTTAACCCTTCTCTTTACTTTTTTAGTATATTGTTGTTGGACGCATATGATTTGTAAGTCATCCTATGAGTATATTGTATTATCCCACATTCATTGGAAGTAATAGTTGTTTAGATTAGACTTAGTATATAAGTACGTGTTGAGGCCAATGAAGGCATCCACAAATTTATTGTATTAAGCTTGCTCAAAGGAGGTTGCCCCCTCGAAGTGGCCTGTGATCAATAAATTCCACCAGCGTTTCTACTATTTCTATTATTTTGCACATTTTTCATTATATTGTTGTAGAAGGTTCCTCTCATCTAATATCAGAGCACTTACTTGGGCTCACTGGGTGGAATTTCTACCAAAAAAATTTTTTCCACAGTGGCCTCCAAGCGCTATTATTATTGCAATAGTTCTTTTTTTGCATCTGTATTGTTCATTTCAATTGCAGGTTCAGATCAAGGAATAATCCCTATTCGCTTAACTATGGGAAATACCTGGGCATAGCCCTAAAACTCATTGTGAGGAGTACCATAGGAACCCCGAAGTAGCTAGCCCATTGAGAGGACTTGCCAGTGAAAAGGGCAATGGCCCCTATCTGATTGACTAGTTCCCATCCATGAGGTAAACCAAGAGCTGTCATTTGTGGTAAAGAGGTTATCAGTTTTACTCGAGCTGTGGAGTGAGGGGTGCTGCCCCAATACGCAAGCTGTTAGACAGCATTGGTGGCCGAGTGACTCTCCTAAACCTTTAGGTAGCTGAACATACCTAGGGCCCATATCTATTGCCAGCTAACAAATCGTAGATTGAGTCTGTCTAGAGCCGTTTGCAGATCACGTTGCAGATCATTTCCAAGAAAAAAATCACTAGAACCCTTGGAATTTCATTCTGCATATTTCCTTCCTTGAGGACCCTATCCCAAATTCCACTTATTGAAGCCAGAAATCCCACATTTGTCTATTTTTAGGGTTTTCCATAACTTCTTTGATTCTCACCCAATAGCCTTCAAATTTTTCCATAGTGTTCATTTCCTATTTCTGCTCCTTTGTCCCTATTGGACAAATTTTCCCATTCTTTCACCCCACTTCTGAAATCCCCATTTTTTGCTTCCTTGTCCCTTAGAAAGTGTCCAAAACCTAGTCAAACCCCAATTACCCATCAGAGTTTTTCCCAAATCCAAATTTTCCTTTACTAAAAAAGTTTCCATTTTTTTTCTACCCATTCCCAAATTTTTTTTTTCTCCTGGCTATGGTTGTCACCCGCACAGGAGAAAAAAACATGATGGATGAACTTGTAGCCCTCAAGACCAAACTCCAGGATCTGGATGAAAAAATTCTCGGCCTCAATCTTTGACATTCATCCATGAACAATAGACGGTAGCCAAAGGCTTCTATAGACATTGGGTTCTCTTCTTCCGGCAATTTTCATGTGCTGAAGCTTGATTTTCCTCACTTCAATGGTGATGATCCGACTAGATGGATATACCGGGCAAAATAATATTTCAGTCTGCATAATACTTTTGATGTCAAAAAAGTCCCACTTGCATCCTTTCATTTAGAACATGAAGCCCTTCAATGGTTCCATTGGTACATCAAGGCTCATGAAGATCCAAAATGGACAAATTTTTACAAACTCATTTTGCAACGATTTGGCCCTAGTGCTTTTGATGACTTCACAGGAGCACTCACTAAACTTCACCAAACTGGCACTATGAGATAATATCAGATAGAATTTGAGAAACTGGCCAATCACACAGAGGGATTATCTGACGAATTCTTTAGGAGTTGTTTTGTCAGTGGTCTAAAGGATGCAATCCGATATGAGGTTAAAATGTTCTGTCCTAGCACAATGATGGAAGCCCTAGGGTTGGCTAAGTTGGAGGACAAGATCATAGCTCAACATCACTCCAAATCCACTTTTGTTTCATTCAAAAATATGGTTTCCCAAAGACCTCGAATCACGCTAGCTCTTAGAACAACTTCTATGAAGCATTTGTCTAAAGCTGAGATGCGGGCACATAGAGAAAAAGGGCTTTGTTATAATTGTGATGAGAAATTCACTTGGGGACATAGATGTGTTGAGCAAAAGCTCTATCTCTTGGATGTGGATTCTCTGCCTGCAACTAAAGTTTATGAAGATGCTCAGAATACAGTAGATGATTAGGTCAAAACTCAATGACTACCTATTGACCCTACTTCTCAAGAAGACCACCCAGAGATCTCTCCCCATGCTTTAGCAGGAGTCACCACCCCACAAACCATGTGGGTCAAAGGTTACTTCAAGCAGCTCCCTCTTATAATACTCATTGATTCTGGTAGCACTCATAACTTCATTGACCCTCAAATTGCCAAACAGGTTGATTGTTTTGTCCATCCTTGCTCCATCTTTGAAGTCATGATTGCCAATGGGGGCACATTACCTTGCAAAGGGAAGTGTCGCAATGTGCGTATCTCTATTGGAGATTATAACCTACACTCTGACATGTTTGCTTTGCCCTTAGGCAGATGTGATGTGGTTTTGGGTGCTCAATGGTTACGCACATTTGGACCCATCTTATGGGATTTTGCTGAACTTTGGATGCAGTTTTTAGACAATGGGAAAAAACACACATTGAAGGGCTTACAACCAGGGCCTCTCAGCATCATCAGTTCATATCGCATGGAAAAGCTCCTTAAGAAGAATTCACATGGTGTCATCGCTCAGCTCCATTCCATTCAGATGCAACCATTAGCAGTCTCTACTACTCCTTTAGATCTACAACAAATTTTGGATAAATATGCATGTGTCTTTGCCAAACCAATGGGATTGCCACCTTCACGACCAGAGGACCATCATATTCAGCTCCTTCCTAGAAGCATTCCTCCCAACATCAGGCCCTACCACTACCCATTTCACCAAAAGACAGAGATTGAGATACTCATTCAGGACTTACTGAAGCAAGGTATTATTCACCCTAGTACTAGATCCTTTTCTTCACCAGTTCTTCTTGTCTAGAAAAAAGATGGGTCATGGCGCCTCTAC
The DNA here is from genome assembly GCA_027924645.1 of Cunninghamia lanceolata. Classification (NCBI taxonomy): domain Eukaryota; kingdom Viridiplantae; phylum Streptophyta; class Pinopsida; order Cupressales; family Cupressaceae; genus Cunninghamia; species Cunninghamia lanceolata. The sequence goes on along the minus strand of BSBN01001722.1, from coordinate 1,261,335 downwards.
ATTGACTTTCGAGCACTTAATCACATCACAAGCAAGGATCAATTTCTAATTCCTGTTGTTGATGAGCTTCATGGCGTTCATTTTTTGTCCAAGTTGGATCTTCGTTCTGGGTATCACCAAATTTGGGTTCATGAGGATGATATCCCTAAAATGGCTTTTCGAATGCATGATGGCCACTATGAGTTTTTGGTCATGCCCTTTGGCCTCACTAATGCTCCTTCCACATTCCAAGCATTGATGAATAAAATATTTTGACCCTACTTGAAGAAATTCATTCTGGTCTTCTTTGATGATATCCTCATCTATAGTAAAACATGGGCTAAGTATCTCCAACATCTGGATCTTGTATTACAACTTCTCTTTGATCATTATCTCTGTGCAAAACATTCTAAATGTGTTTTTGGGAAGGAGGAAGTGGAGTATCTCAGGCATATTGTTTTAACACAAGGGGTTCGAGTGGATCCTGCCAAAATAGATGCCACGCAAAATTGGCCACATCCTCAGACACTCAAGAGCCTCCATGGTTTTTTGGGACTAACTGGCTACTATCATAGGTTTGTCAAGGATTACGGGAAGATTGCAGCTCCATTAACAACTTTGTTGAAAAAGGATGCTTTTACATGGACACATACTGCTGAGTGTGCATTTGAAAAATTGAAACAAGCTATGTGTACTACACCTATTCTAGCTATGTCAGATTTTTCCAAGACCTTCACTATTGAGAGTGATGCTTGCAGCAATGGACTTGGTCCTATTCTCCTTCAAGATGAACATCCCATTGCGTTCACCAGGAAAGCCCTTTTTGGTAAGCATTTAGTACTTTCTACATATGTGAAGGAAATGATGGCTATTTTGCATGTAGTACAGAAGTGGCAGCCATACCTACTAGGGAATCATTTCTGCATCAAGACTAATCACTAGAGTTTGAAATATTTCCTTGAACAATGGGTCTCCTCCCCAACACAACAAAAATGGGTTAGCAAACTCATGGGTTATGACTATGAGATCGCTTACAAGAAGGGTAAGGACAATATTGTGGTGGATGCTCTTTCTCACACATTTGATGACCAAGCTTCTCTTTCAGCTATTTCTATTTATGTTCCAAATTGTTTGGAATCTGTCCAGCAGGGCTATGTCAATGACTCTTCATTATCTCAAATCATCCAGCAGTTGGCCAATAACCCTTATGTTGTACCGCATTACTCTTGGGAGGGTGCTTCTTTGAGATACAAGGGTCATCTGGTGCTTCCCCATAGCACAGACCTTTACCAAGCTATCTTCTATGAACTCCATGCTTCTCCATCAACAGGGCACTCTGGGTTCCTCAAAACTTATGAGCGAGCATGACATAACTTCTTTTGGAAGGGAATGAAAAGGGCAATTCAATAGATGGTGGTTGAATGTGATACCTGCCAATGCAACAAGGTTGAAATGACACTCTTTCCTGGATTGCTCGAACCCTTGCCCATCCCTACACGGATTTGGACAGATATTTCTATGGATTTCATTAAGGAGCTCCCTAAATCTAGAGGGAAGACAGTGATCTTGATTGTGGTTGATTGCCTCTCCAAATATAGTATAGTCATTTTTGTGCCCTCAACCATCCCTATACCACCTCCTCAGTCACACAAATTTTCATGGACTAGATCTTCCGTCTTCATGGCATCCCTTCTTCCATTGTCTCAGATTGTGATGCAACTTTCACTAGTCATTTTTGAATAGAACTATTTCGACACACTGGCACCAAACTAAAGATGAGTTTAGGGTATCACCCACAAATAGATGGTCAGACTGAAATTATGAACAAATGTTTGGAAACTTATCTTCGTTGCTTCACTTTGGAACAACAACATTAGTAGGCAAAGTGGCTCCCGCTCGTTGAATGGTGGTACGATACCTCCTACCACACTGCATCTAAAATGACTCTATATGAAGTAGTCTATGGTCAAGTACTTCCAGTGCTCCTTCCATACACCCCTAGTAGTTCACCAGTTCAGGCAGTCGACACGGTTCTCCAAACCTAAGATTAGATTCTTTGCATTTTGTAGGACAATCTTCACATGGCCAGAAATCAAATGAAACAACAAGCTCATCATCACCATTCTGAATGTACTTTTCAAGTAGGTGATATGGTTTTTCTTCATCTACAGCCATACAAGAAATCATCCCTGAAACTCAAAGGGCATCATAAGATGGCTCCAAAGTTCTATGGGCCATATAAGGTTCTTCAAAAGATTAGGTTAGTTTCTTATAAATTGGAGCTTCCTCCTTCCTGTGTTCATCTAGTATTTCATGTCTCTTGTCTAAAGAAAGTTCTTGGCACCAACATCAGAGCATAAACTATTTTACCAGAATTGAATAATGAAGGATCCATCATTTTGGATCTAGAGGCAATCCTTAACAGGCGCACTCATTAGCTTCTCTCTCGATCCATCACAGAGGTATTCATTCAATGGCATGGAATGCAACCAGAGGATGCTACATGGGAACCACTCCTTTAGATTCAACAACAATTTCCACATCTTAAGCTTTGAGGATAAAGATTTTCTAAGAGGGAGGGGATGTTAGGAACCCGTGTTTAACCCTTCTCTTTACTTTGTTAGTATATTGATGTTGGACGCATATGCTTTGTAAGTTGTCTCGTGATTATATTGTATTATCCCACATTCATGGGAAGTAATAGTTGTTTAGATTAGACTTAGTATATAAGTATGTGTTGAGGCCAATGAAGGTATCCACAAATTTATTGTATTGAGCTTGCTCAAAGGAGGTTGCCTCCTCGAAGCCTACGATCAATAAATTCCACCTGTGTTTCTGCTATTTCTGTTATTTCACCCATTTTTCATTATATTATTGCAGGAGGTTCCTCTCAAAAGGGACTCGTGTACAGGCCCAAGATAGGATTTTCTTCAAGGGTTTTTGGACTGCTTGTACCACCAATTATCCATGTTCTAGAGATTTCAGGCTTTGCAAACCTAAAGGGCAAAGGGACTAGCGCCCAAGCCTTGATAGTGCTCTTTTTTGCTTCTTTCCATCATATTTGGGATCCTTGTCCTTTGCTACACTCCTCTACAACTCCACTCTTCAAGATTTGATACCTATTACCTACAATCACAAGGAGAGGGATTGGGGTTTGTGGTGTTTAGGAGTTTTCCTTAGTCAAGCCCTAGAATGGCATTCAAGCCTTCCAACACCATTGTTAGATAGAGAGTGCATATCCTTGCAAGAAAGAGGCAAAAACAAATTGATAAATTATTGATTGAAAACACAAATAGATATCACCTCAGAGGTGTAGTTCTCATGATGATGAAACTCTTTCACACCATGAGAAGATGAAGCCAAATCTACAATAACAAACACAATAACAATATTCTGCTCTGCAACACAATGAATACCTTGAATGCTCTATGATCATAAGTTTACAAAAATCCCAAAATCATCTTCTCTAGTCTACAAATGAAACCCTAAACAAGCTTATATATGCATTCCCACTTTAATTTCATAATTCAAACTTAAGATGTTAGCAAGGGACACCTTTAACAGTCACTTTACCACCCCATCAAAATAGGGCAGCACAAGGCCATGAGTGCCCAAGCCCTGGGACCTATTTTGGGTCAAGGTCTAAGCTCAACAATGTCCCTTAAGTGCCATTTGATATGGGTTTTAGGCCATTTTGTCTTGGGAGTCAAATTTAACATGCATGATGAAAACCAAGGGACCCAGGAGCTAAACTTAGGAGGTAAAAGTCCTAGGGGGATATTTTATGATGTAACACAAAATACACTTCACCAACAGAGAGAACTCAGTCTCTGCAGCTACTATCAACACAGCATATGAAATGGTTAAGAATGGTGCAAACTATGACTCGTGTGAACTGCTGAGACAACAATTAATGGAGAACCTACAAAAGACCAAAGAATCCAAGTACCAGTTCAAATTTGGATTTAATTATTTGCTTACTATTTTACTTTCTTAGAGAAATTCCTGGTACAAAGAACATTGTATGGTTTGGACATATTCTAGTAGCAGTGCAAATTAAAGATCATATAAGAAGATTGGGTAACTTAGAAACCTAGAAAGTTGCATTATGGGGTTTCTTCAAGACATTCCAAGAAAAAATGCATGTGAGAGAAAGAATCCCAAGGAGTGTTGTTGAGAAGTATAAGAATGATATCATCTTTATGGTTAGCAAAGATGAATGCTACATGGAAGCTATGGAACCTAGAACCGTCTGGATTCTGGAGATGGGTTATGAGGTTGCAGGAGATATAATTATAGTTCTTATAGACCTAATACTAAGTAAACCAAGAGATACCTCTGCAGAAATATTTGGAACCTATGAAGAGAAATCCATTGAAGTGAACTTGAAGCATAAGGAAAGAGAAATAAAAGAAAATGTTAAGAAAATGAGGACTAATGTTGAGGCTATGATTTCACCAAAGATCTCTACAGAGAAATCCAAAGGTACATTTGTTACTCTAGAAGAGTCTCCTATCACAAGAAGGTTAGCTAGAACTTCTGTCTCTGCTCCTACTATCCCAAAAGCCTTCAGAGCCACATCTTCAACAAAAAAACAACATCAAGTGCCTTTGTGCCACAACAACCTCCCAAGAGGAGAAGGGTAAAAGAAAAGGCTATAAGAGAAAAATACATCAATCATGGTGATGATGAAGAAGAAGAGGAGGAGGAAGGACCTAAGCTGGTCCGGAAGAAGAAAATAGATCCTCAAGCCTCCAGAGAAGAGACAAGTGTCAAGAGAACCATAATTAACATCATCAACATAGAAAGTGAGGAAGAAAGTGAGAAGGAAAAAGAAGGTTTCCTCTTTAAAAGAAGAGGAGAAATCTGATAAAGGAGATAAGTCTTCGAAGAGAAAAGGAAAGAAAAAGAAGTCAAAGGAATCAAGTCCTCCACCCCTGCAACTTGAAGCTATTGTTAGTGCCATAACATCATATGGAAATCTAAAAGAAGTAGTAGAACTTTATGATGAAAGATCCTTAGATGACAAATCAATCATTGAAAATGCAATAATTAGGTACACGGATGCTTTCAATGTTGCTTTAATACAGATGATTTATCAAATACCTAATAGTCTGGCTAGTGTATTCACGAAGAAAAGAGTTGAAGCCATGAATAAGGATACTAAAATGAGAAATAAGGCAATTAGGAAAAATTTTCCTTCAATCTTTGCTCAAGAAAAGACTAAGGCTATTAACGGGTTAGCCAAAGAATTTAGAACAAAAAGGAGATTGAATACCTTAATGTCTAATGACAAAGAGGAAATAAAAAGGTTATAGAAAGAGACATTGAAAATAATTGCAGATATCTTGAAGGAAATGAAAATTTATACAATAGAAGAATGGTCTTCTTCTGAGGAAAAACAAAATGCTGATGACATTCCGGAGAAAAATGAAGAGATTGCAGCAACAAGTTTAGAACAAGATAATCTGATAGAACAAAATGTGCCATCTCCTCCGATGAAAATTGAAACTATCAATGTAGAGGATTAGAGTGTTATTAATCCACCTCTGGAGAATATAGAGAATGTTGAAGAAAAGAAGGAGAATCTAGAGGAAGAGAAAGATAAAGGAGAACAAATTGAAATGGTTGTGAAGGAAAATGAACAAGTGGCCAATGCTTTTGTTCCTCTAGAAACCTTTGGGCATTGGACTGTGAACAAAGAAGGTGAAGGGATACATGAGGAAAATTATCCTCCAGAGATCTCTGGTTCACACATGATCACTGGATCTGAAGAAGAGAAGAAGAATACAAATGGTGAGTGTTCTGAAGTCTCTCCAATTGACTTCATCAGAGAGTTCTTGGCTCAGCAAAGATAAATTCAATCTATTGCTTCCCCACAATTGCTTCAATTGCAATCTATGGATGGACAAATCAATTTTTCAAATATCTCTCCATTGAAGAAATTGCAACTAGGAACCATCTTTCAAGATACTGCTCAAGAAGAAATACTATAGTCATAGGTAGAAGGAAATGAGCTACTAGAGGAAGCAATAAAGGATTTTGAGAAAATTTCACTAGATACTAAGAAGGATACTTGTTTGACCCCTGCACAAAAAATAAAACATCTATTGGAGTCCTTCAATAGTCATTTTACATCTTTAGAGAAGGAAGCTAAGAAGAAAGTAATGGAATAGATTAACAATAAGAGACAAAAAGATCTATCAGAAAAATGTTCCAAGGCACACAACCTGTTGGGTATTAGTGTAAAGAGTATTCAAAATGCCCTAGGTGAAGCAAAAGTAATGTATCAATACTGCTTATCATGGCTTATTACTACAAAAGATATAAAAGGCAATATTGATGGTCTTGAAATGTAGATAGCAAACATCTCTGGAACTTATGAGCCATTAAAGGATAACAATGGAGATCTGAGGGCTGAAATTGAAAAGACTCATGCAATAATCAAGAAACTACATAATCAAAGAGAACTGGTCAAGGATCAAATGAGTTAGCTAAGAGAAATTGTCAGTTTCAAGATAGTAGCACTAACAGGGATGTTGAAGGAAATTGATAAGGTTGGTCAGATGACAACTACACCTGCATCAGTTGAAGAAGCAGAAGACTTGCTTTTGCAAACTAATGGGCAAATACAAGTACTCAACTCTACCAAGATGCATTGGGACTCTGTAGTATTATAGCTGAAGAATATATACAATGATATTATTCCCACCAGATAATAAGGTTCATATTCTGATTTCTTGTACATATGCAGAAAGCTAGAAGAAAACAATTTTTGACATTTTGATTTACATATTAAAGTATAGGAGTAAAATAGTAAGGGGAAGTATGTACATAGAAAACCAAGATCAGTTCTGAGTTAGGGGGAGAAGTTTTGATCTATAGATATACAAGTGGTTCCTTTGCCATTGATGGCAAAGGGGGAGAATTTTTGGCATATGTTGCCATCAATGACAAAGGGGGAGATTGTTGACAACATAAGCATGATGATGATGAGATTGATAATAATGACAGTAAGTAGTGTTGTCATTGATGGCAACAAAGTATACAGATACAGTTGTGTTTCTCCAGAGAAGCTACTAAGTGTGATGTGGAAGTGAATACAACTAAGCCTAATATATCTAAGTGTATTTACATTGATATCCTTCCATTTTGGTGTTCTACACTTATACACAGATTGTTGAAGAGTTTCCTAAGGCATTTGTAGTGTAGAACCTATGACAGGGTCACAACATTTTAGTCCACATTCCTCCACTATGAAGAATCTTGCTATACGGTTGTAGGATAGTTTTGGTGCATACTAAAATTGTCTAAATCCAAAGTTTCAGGTCTTGAATTCCTCCACGGTGAAAGATAGAGTTAACAGAGTACTAGACTCTATAATGATAATGTATTGGCAATATTAGTGGTATATTGGAATGCTCTGCATTCCACTGTAGATGAATATTTTGCTATGCATATTTGAGGACAACTTCATAGATGTCAAAATTGTGTAGTCTCCAAGTGGAAAGCATTTTTGTGGTTTGCATGTTGAGTTGTGAAAAAATAGGCAGCTCATTCCATTGTTACTTCACTAGTGGAGCCGACCTAAAGGTCTTGAGGTTGTACGAAGCTAAGTTATGTATGAAGTAGGTCTATTATAATGATTATAGGTTGAGCTGACCTATCTCAATGTGTTACACACTAGGGTTGAGTTTTGGACCGATAGGTCATGAAGTCACAAGGTACATTTGTCAGGCTGACCTGTTTGATGTTTTGCTTGATTAAGGTATATAAACAAGATTGATTTCTTGTGTAGAGTGTGGTGTGTGTGTGAAAGGATGAAGGATATGTGTATGTGAGAAAAATCTGATGTAGAGAAGGATCAGATAAGATTGTGGTGAAGATGAAGTGTGTTAAGCTAGTTTTCTAAAGTTCAGTGGAATTGTACCTTCTGCATCAGTCAGATGCATTACTAGTAGTTTATATTTGGCAGTGAGCCACCCCTTCTTCCATCTCTTCTATTTAGGATAGTGATTCCTTTGGCAGTGAGCCACCTACAATGAGCACTTCTTTTATGGACAGTGAGTCCTTTTGGCAGTGAGCCTAATTGTAATAGGTATTGTTATTCATATATATGTGAGCTAATCCTCATCGTGGTTTTTCTCTTTTTGGGTTTTCCACGTAAAAATATGGTGTTCATGTGTTATACATTTTAATGGTTGATTTCATGTTTTCCTTTCTTATTACAAATTAAATATGCTATGTGGAATGAATGTTGAAATGCTTAAGTGGTTTAAGAGAATATTGATTCATTAATAGAATACTGATTCACACCCCCTCTCAATATTCTAGGTGTTCAACACTTCTTCCTTCTCTTTTGGAAGATAAAAGGCTAAAGGCCTGAGGCCCAATCTCTGACAGTTTCTGCGATCTTCAAAAGTGAAGGGAAAAGAGGTGAAATCAAAAGTTGACCATGGTTTAGAAGGAACAAACTTTACTGATAAGGTATAATATAGACCAAAACTAAGGGTCAAGCGTTCACCTCCAGATGGAGGTGATTTTTGAGCATTAATTGTTGCAAGTGGGAGAATCATATGCAAAATTTTCAATGCAGATATTTGTCTCAGCTACTCTATAGAGGATATTTTGTTTGCATTTATGTCAAAGCAAAAAGATGTATCTAGACATTCCTTTGCAGAAATATCTTCTAACAAGCCCATGGGGTGAATTTATAGCAGTGGGGGATTGCGCCTCATTGTAAAATGCTATATAAGCATGACATCAAATGTATTATTGTTGGTTGTTGGTCTAAAAAACCACATCTTATATTAGCTGTGACCTTGCCTCCTTGATAATAAACAAGAGATTTTTACCTTTTCATGCACTTCTTCTACTCTATGTAATACTCATGTTTGATCTTCATTTGTGAATGCTTCTTTCCTTTTGGATTACAATTAGTTTCTGTTACCTCTACAGGTAGTTTGTGATTTGTGTATGTTGATCTATTGGTTGTTGTTATTTTGTGCATATATAGTTGATTTGAGGGTTGAACATTCAAACCTGGTGTATCACCTTTTCGTTTCCAGTTTCTCATTCTTCCCCTTTTCCCCAACAGTGATAGATTAGGTTTAGTCTTAGTATACTCTGAATCTCATATTCAAAAAGAGGAACCGGCCTTTCTCTGGAGGTTTGATTTCCTTTGCAAGGTCCCACACTTGGAAATCACTCCCATGTTTCACTAGATTGTTGCAGCATAGCACTTCAACACAGGGTGCAAATCTAAGTGACAATAGTTTCTGGCAGACTGGGTGGGACCATTTTACTCTAAGTCAAGAGTTAAGATGAGATGTTGGTGTTGTTCTTAGTATTCTGTAGTTTGGCAGATGAATTTCATACAACTGGTGACTCTACTACCTCTTAGTTTATGGTCAGTCCAACTTATATGCCCGTGTAGACGAGAGCTTCTTCAAGAGGTAATAACTACCAATTTGTTGAACTACCTGTTGCTTCTTCAAGGAGAAGAACTAGGTTATCTAGGTCTCCTGCAAGAAGGAATAATAGTGTTGTTCCTCCTCACCCAAGAGCTCAATCTATAGATCCTCCTATTAGGTTTCAATACTCAAGAAAGGGCTTAAATATACCTAGAATAAATATGAATATCCCCAATATGGCAAGAAATTTGCCTTTTGTAACCTTCAATGGAGTTAGCCCTTTAGCCCTGGTTGCACATAATTTTATACCTGTGTCACCCCTAAAATGTATCCCATCCTTCACAAGTGGTGGTTCTACTACACCTGCTGAACACATCAAGGACATATCAAACGTATGTTTAGTTCACCATATTCAACATGAAGATGTGGTTGTTAGGCTCATGGTTTCATCCTTCAAGGGGAGAGCTCTCCAATGGTTTAGGAGTTTAACCCCTACTTCAATACATGATTGGGATGAGCTAGGAAAAGCACTCTACAAGCAGTTTGGAGAAAGAGCAGATAATGTTTCTTTGCTAGAACAATTGACAACCATAATGAGATCTCCTAGCGAGATGATGGCCAACTTCAACTTTAGATTTTAGGGGACATGGTAAAGGATTCCAACTCTCCTTAGGCTATCTCCATAAGGTGCCTTCTTATATTTTCTGAGAGCTTTAAATTCTAATATTGTTGTTATGATGCAATCTATGGGTTTTTTTACCTTACCAGATGCATATGAAATAGCTTTAAGAACTGAAAATTGTTTAATACAGGCTGGGAAAATTGCTCCCAGGCCCCCTATACCTATTTTTCTAGAACTACCTCCATAGTTTCAGCAACCTACTATTTCTCCCATTTCAGAGCCTAAATCCTCTACATCTGCTCTTTCATAAGAAGAGAACAACCTCAAAACCATCGTGACCAATCTGACTAACAAAGTCAATAGCATAGCTACTCAAACTGCCCCTAAACCTCATCAAAATTATAACCAAGGGAAGTCTTCAAATCAAAATTGGAATCAGGGCTATAATTCCAACAAAAATTAGAGTTGGAACCAAGGTTACCAGCCAAATAGGTATCAAAATAATAGCCATGTTCAGCCTTTGCAAACAGTTAGACCCATCCAAGAAATATCAGTTGTGAATCTAGTTAGGGCCTTGATTCCTACTCAAAACAATCTAGCCTTGTAAGCACAAAAATCATGCATAGCCTCCACGAGGACTTCTATGATGATTCAAATCCTTGTCATGTACATGTAAGCATGAAATAATGTCCTCTAAGTAGAAAACCTCTTGATGACGTGTCTTCTTTCTTGTCTTGTGTTGTTTCCTCTTTGTCAATTTCTCTCTCTCCCCATTTGCGACACTTTTTGACACTTTTTGCAACACTTGTCAATTTGTGTTTTTTGAGATTTTGACCTTGCTCCTACGCCTTGTAAGAGTCTTGTAGGTGATTTTTCACCTTTCCCCTATGTTTTTCATCCTCTGCACGCCCTAGAAGCCTTCTAGAGGTCCCCCTATTCATCTCCCACTTTCAGTTTTTAGTTCCGCTCAACCAATCTAAATCTACCCTTATTATTTCCAGATCTCCCCCAGGAGATCCTTCAAGTGCAAGTGGAGATTTGGATTCTTGCACATGAATAACTTGTTTCTAGAGGCAGAACACCTCCTTTTCCTCTCTTCTTTCATTTCCCACCCTGCATTTCTTCAGAAAACCCTGTCATGCCCAGATCTCCCCCAGGCGACCTACGGTCGCCCCCGGGTGACCCATGGTTGCCCAGGGGTGACCCTATCATGTTTCTAGCTGCAGAAAAAATTAAATTTCTCACTCAATTTAGTTTTGTTTTCGCTTGTTTTTCTTCCAGTTTGTATGATTTTTGATGCCTAATATGGAGTTGACTATTTTATGCACCCACACATGAATAATTAACTTCATTTGATCTAAAATTAACAACTCAATCAATCTCATGCATCCTCTAAACTCCAATTCCTCTTCAATGATAAGTTATTATTGATTTATCACTCCCTAGTTAGCTGAGTTCACTGGGTAATCAACCTTGTTAACTCCCCAATCAATCCTTGTTAACTCATCAATCAAATGAGTTAACTTCTCAATCAATCCCATTCTTCAAACCTATAAATACCCCCCTCCCTCAAGCACAAAGGGAGGCAAATTCATTGTGCACATAGCTCTTGTCAGTTTTTGCTCTCCAAATTAGCATTCTAATGCTCTTACAGGATGAAGATGCCTTTTGCTTTATTCATTGTTCAACCAAGAATCATTACGTTTCTTCATTCAATACCATTATGCTCAACCAAAGCTCTCATTGAGGTCTTTCAAGCTTCAACAAGCTTCTTTTTTCTTCTTTGTGTCATTTTATCATCAAGACGTCTTTCTGTTACTACAAAAGGACTCGAGCTTGCTAACATCAAGGATTTCTGAGGGTAGTGGAGTCACACAAATCTTCATTCTTTTAGGTTCCTTTATTGCTTTATTCAATTCATAGTAATTAGAAAACCAAATTTGCTCTTGAGAATAGTAAATCTTTGATTTTTCCTTGATAGTTAGATCTTGCATGTTAGAATAATTATTTTCATATTCCTAGATCTAGATTATTTGAAGAAGCAATTGCCTTTTCATAGATTAGATTATTTCAAAACAATTGAAAACCTAAAAACATAGATTAAAATTATATTAGAAAGAATCATATTAGCTTGCATTCATATTTCCCTTTCATAGATTAAAGAGCACTTTTCATTTCCAAAATACTAAAAAAGCACAAAAACACGTTTGCATATCATTTAGCTTTGCATGCATATAGAAACCCTAGAAATAGACAAAGTTGCAAACCCTTGATACCATCATGAGGTAAACCCCAATAAACAATTCAATCAAACCCTTGATCACATCACAAGGTAAACACAAGTCAAAGCATAATCAAACCCCAAGTCAACTAAACCCTAGGTTGAAACCCTATGTCTAGTTAAGGGTGGTCATCATACATTTACCTCTATATTGGCTCACGAATGTGCCTCAGAGTGAGAGGAGAGTGGGTGAGGGCTATCTGTGACGAGATTGAGGAAATTAATCCACGACAACAACAAGAGACATTTACTCTACCACAACAAGATCCATTTGTCGTCTTGTTAATCAAAGAACAAAGACAACTCCAAATACAACAAGAACTCATTCAACACATTGAAAGACAAGAGGACATAAATGAACGAAACTACTTACCCACACAAAGGTGGAATAGAAGAAACCCCAACAGGAGAAGAGAAACTAGTGACCCTTCGGGTCATAGGGTTATCTTAACAACAACTACCATCGAATGAAACATTCAACATAGCACACAACAATAAAGGCCACATAAATTGCCGACCCCTCTCCGCGAAGTCCAGCTCTCCAATGAGTCAGACCCTCACTGTGTCTTACCTCCTCTCAACTAGCTACTTCCACCAGAGCGAGAGTGACATGGTGAATCTTCCCATGGCAAGGAGCAAAGGGTTCGTTTGCATGCTAAAATTTGACCCGACAGCCCCAAGCAACTGGAGTCACGATTTTGAGTGTACAGGCCTGAGAGGTAGATTGGTGTTATCCTTGAAACCAACCTCACAATTAGTCCAATTGTGCATTTGGAGAAGAATAACGAGCCCTAATGGTGCAAAATTTTCCCACTTAGCAAGAATCATTAGTGGAGGCAGCCAACAACAACCCTGAGGTACCAAATGAGGTTGCTTTTGATTCCAATCTAATGCTTTAGACTCATGATGACTTCTATGTTGTTAATTAGCCTATGGACAGTGTGATCATGCCCATTAGTAGTGTTGTAGATAACACAAGGTCTAAAAAGAGACAATTAGAGGATAACCCTATGCTTGTTGTATTACAAAAGGAACCTGTGTCAAAGGCAAAAGGGGCTAGTATTGTGAATTCAACTCAGAGCAGCAAGCCTACTACTGTAAAGGAGCTTCTATCATATCCAAAATGCCTGAACAAGCTACGGAACTGTCAAAGAGGGGAACATGGATTCCTTCCATGCACAAGACAACAATTGTTCCCCTGAATATTGTAGAACAAATGAAAAAGATAAAGCTGAATGTGTCAATGTGGGAAGTATTATCAATCTCCTCTCAAAGGGATTTGTTGCAAGATACCTTAAGGCAATTCCTAGCAGCTAAATTAGTAGTCCAGAAGGAAAGGGGCCCAGTCAATATTGTACAACCAAGTGAAGAGCAGGGGATCCAACAAAGAAGCCATACCCATTCTACTTGTCCCTAATTATTGGGAAGTTCCAGATACATAATTGCATGATTGATTTAGGGGCTAGTATTTCAGTCATGCCAAAGAAGATAGCGGATGCATTAGGCATCAAATATACCCCTATTTCATTAGGTGTATTACAACTGGATGGGACTTCTATCAATACTATTGGAGTGATCAAAGGATTGGATTTGACATTACACACTTGTCCAAACTTGACTATTAGTCAAGATATTTCAGTCATTGATCTTCCTCCTTTCTTTACTATTTGTTTATCAAGAGACTTCATAGTTAAGGTAGGTGGCTACCTCTCTTCTAATTGGTCCCACACGGTGCTGAGGACAAGATATGGCACAAGGTTCACCATTAAGGTTGAACCACTTTCAAATTATCATGTAGAAAATTATGATCATACCCTGGTAAACCCTCATTGCATGATCTAGGGTGAGGAAGTGGATGATTCAGGGTCTCTTGAGACAACATCTTCACCCCTTCCAACCTTGTATCTTTTTCTTGATGAGTGTGTTAGGAATTGCATGTAGAAGATATCAATTAAATGCAAATAAAGATTAAACAGAGGAATGGAAATACACATAAATAATAACAGCGAGAGATAAGTTTTAACGTGGTTCACCCAAACTTGGGCTACATCCACCAACAGAGAGTCCAATATTATTGTCTAGTAAATCAAACTGATTACAACCAGCAATCCTTGCAACTCAATACCACTGCAAAATGCTACAATACATCAACAGAAACTCTAACCCTTAGCTGCTTTTATCAAGCCTTATGTCGGTTACAAAAATTGGGTTTTTTTATGTCAGCCAATAGAAAAATAACTCCCGACACCTTAATAAAATAATAAAAAATCATTGGAGGTTTTGGTGCTGCCCCTTGACCTCATTGTGGGGGCACTGCCCCCAAACCCTCGCAAGGGGCGCTGCCCTTTGACTCCGTTAAATAATTTGGGGGGAAACTGCGCTGATAAAAGTGGGGTAAATTTAACCTCTAAGTCCTATTAGGCTCCATATAACAACAGAGTGGGCAAGGGACCACTCTTATTTTGATCCCTATGACACCACTGAAACAATTGGATTAGGAACCTACATGATTCGTGAGGGGAATTCCTCTGTCCCCTCTATACTTAAACTAGATGATGATTCTGATGGCCCATGGAAAATGTTCTTTGATTGTGAAAAGAGTAGAAATGGAGCTGGTGAAGGAGTCTTACTGATCTCTCTAACTGGTAAAAAACTACATTTTGCTCATAGATTGCATTGTTCTTGCACAAATAATATTGCAGAATATGAGGCATTGGTCCATGGCTTGCTACTAGATGAAAATAAGAAAATTAGACATCTAGAGATCTTTGGAGACATTGAGATGGTGGTCAACTATGCCAGGGAAAGATGTGCAACAACGAATCAACTCCTAAGAGCTTATAGACATAGAGTTTGAGGCCTTTTTGAGAGTTTTGATGCTCTCAACCTACAGGTGATCCCAAGGAACTTAAATACTAATGCAAACCAATTGGCAACAACTGGTGGTCAGTTTCCCCCTCCCACATGTTGGGAATTAAGGTGTCTCAACCTTGGTAATTTATTGTATTTATTTATTTATTGCCTATGTTGTAAATTAAATTGTAAATTCATATTGTCGTCTTGTGGGATGTGGCATGGTGATGTGTCATCCTACATGGAAGATGACAACTTGTAATTTTGTCCTCACATGAGGAGATAGGCATCCCACTTTATGGTAGGAATATTTTTCCATGTGTCGGTATCTTGGATGTTGTGTAAGGGAATATTGATTGAAACGGTCATGACAGATTCCTATGACGAAGTTATGACATGTAAGAGTCAGAAATAGGAGATTCTATGACAGGTGAAGACATGTGTTGAAGAACATCTTTGAAAAAGGCATCTTTGGATGCCCCAAGGTGGACTATGACATGTTGTAATAGAATATGTTATTTCTAGCTTGTGTATGATAGATTCTCTTACAACTGTAAGTTATGACAGCTATGATAGATTCTATGACAGTCATAAGAGCATCTGTCATAGCGCATTTTAGAAATAGGTGACCTCTTTGGGATGGGGTGTGTGGACAAGTGTTAGAAGCATCTTACAATGTTGACCAAGTGTCCATAGGTGTGGGTTTTGGGCCATGAGGTCAATTTGGACGCCCATTCCAAGATAGAGGCAATTTTGCCTTATATTTTCTATATAAACAGGTGTTTTGAGGAGGAGTTGTATTATGTGATTGACAGGTACTATTATGCTATCGGAATACCTCTAGATACAAGTGTCAAAGACTCCTGAGAGCTTGCATTGTAAGTGTATTGTAAACAACATTTAGATTTGTTAATACATTGTGCAGGTTTTGGAGTGGGGTTTTTCTCCCGAAAGGGTTTTCCCCACGTTAAATCTTGTCTCTCTCTTCTTCTGTGTCATTCTATGCATATGTTGTTTGCTGCAATATCTCTATTATTGGATTGATAACACTATAATTGTAAGGTTTTAAAAGAATTTGCACTATACTTCCCTCATTAGATTAGCGTAGGAAGTGTGTTCCGCGTACCTTGCTTCCTTTCAGTTGGTATTAGAGCTTGATCACCTTTGGTCCTAGTTGTTGGGTAGGGGTTTTTTGGGCTGATATTAGTTTGAGTGGGAGTCCTATATAGAGTATTCTATAATCTTGTTGTAGGAAAAGAGATGGCAGGCACATCCAAAAGAATTGAGGTGGAGAAATTTAATGGCACTAATTTTGAGTTGTGGAAACTCAAGATGGAAGACCTACTTGTTGATCGTGACCTATGGGAAACTGTATCCGGTGTAAAACCAACTACTATGGCACAAATTGATTAGGATCTCAAAGATCGAAAGGCTAAGGGTCTCATAAGACTTAGTTTAGCTGATTCTGTCCTATTAAAAGTCCATGAGGAGAAGAGCACAAAAGACCTTTGGAAGAAGTTGTATGATGTTTATTAGGCTAAATCCATGGTGAACAAAATTTTTCTAAGAAAGAAGTTGTATTCTCTGAAGATGGAGGATGGAGGATCTATTGCAGATCACCTGAATGCCTTTAACATGTTAATTACTCAATTGACATCAGTTGGTGTGAAGATGGAGGAGGATTGTTGTATGACCTTGCTTTGTTCTTTGCCAAACTCATGGGATCATCTTGTGATGGCTATTGGAAGCACCACATCCACTTTCACAATGGATGAAGTGGTATCTTCGCTATTATCTGAAGAGATGCAAAGAAAGTCTTCTGAAGTAGCCAAAGAGGCTCTTGCGGTTCATAGAAGACCCAAGGAGAAAGGGAGAAAGAAGGATAAGAAAGCTGAGAAGGGTAGATCCAAATCTCCTAGAAAGTCCAAGGCTCTCTGTTGGAACTGTGGCAAAATTGGGCATTTCTGAAAGGAGTACAAAGAGGAGAAGAAAAAGAAGAAGAATGCTCCTGATTCAAATTCTAACAAGTCACAAGATGATGGTGATGTCTTCATCGCAGCCTTGGCCATCCATGCATCTGATGATGTGTGGTTGATAGATTCTGGTGCATCATTCCACATGACCTCACATCAAGACTTGTTTACAAAGTATGAAGAGTTCAATGGTGGAAAGGTGTACCTGGGTGATGATTCTCATCTGAATATTGTTGGTTGTGGAAGAGTCTCAATCCGATTCCCTAATGGATGAGTGAAGGGGATCATTGAGGTTATGCACATCCCAAGCCTAGGACGGAACCTGCTTTCTGTAAGTATGTTGAATGATGCAGGTGTGTAAGTTATCTTTTCGAAGGATGGATGTAAGATGAGTAGAGGATCTATGGTGCTTGCTAAGGGTACTCAAAGAGGTACTTTATTTCAGCTGGAGGCATGCACTTCACAATGCAATAGTTCTTCTAACTCAAAGAAAAGAGTTGCAGTCACTTCATCCCCACCATCTGAACGAGTAGTGAAGAAATCTATTGTAACTAGTTCTGATGGTAGTGCACATGCTTTAGAAGTTAAGCTTCCTGCTGAAAAGACTATGTTATGGCATTTGAGATATGGCCACATTGGTGAGAAGGGTCTACGTACCCTAAAAAATAAAAAACTTGTTGAGGGGTTAAATGATTGTAATCTCGAGTTTGACTTTTGTGAACATTGCATTTATGGAAAGTAAAACCATGTTCAATTTTACTCTAGTTCTCACAAGTCTTCTGGTTTATTGGATATTATTCATTATGATGTGTTTGGTCCTGTTAATGTTCCTTTGATTTCCAAATCTATATATTTTGTATCTTTCATAGATGACTATAGTAGAAGGATATGGGTTTATTTTCTCAAAAGCAAATCTGAAGTCTTTAGTCAGTTCAAAGAATTTAAAGCTTTTGTTGAGAATCAGACTAGTAAAAAGATTAAGTGTTTGAGAACTTATAACGGTGGTGAGTTTTGTTTAGTAGAGTTCAAGAAGTTCTGTAAAGAGCAAGGGATTGAAAGACATAAGACAACTCCTTATACCCTACAGCAAAATGGAGTTGCAGAGAGGATGAACAGGACACTGATGGAGAAGGCTAGGAGTATGCTTAGTGGAGCAAGCCTTGAACAAAAGTTTTGGGCTGAAGTTGTAGCCACTGCTTGCTATTTGTTAAACAGATCTCCTATATTAGCTCTTGTTGGTAAGACACCTATGGAGGTGTGGTCTGGTAAGAAGCCTTCAGTTAGACATCTTCGTGTTTTTGGTTGTGAGTTATGTACACATGTGCCTAGGGAGAAACGGTCTAAATTGGAGAACAAGGATGTTAAGTGTATCCTCATTGGCTATGGTGTCGATGTGAAAGGATACAAGCTTTGGGATCCTGTGGCTGAAAAGGTGTTGTATAGCAGAAGTGTTATCTTCAAAGAGCTAACACCATCTTCTGTTGTTCTATAGCTAGAACAGACAGAAAAGAAAGAGGATGCAGTTCAGTTTCATTCTACCCCTGAGAAGACTGAATAGACAGACCCTGCAAGACCTAATGATGAGGAGAGCTCTAGCAGCTCTGAAAGCTCAGAATAAGAAGTAGAACCTCAACCTCATCCATTGAGGAGGTCTACATGAACAAGAAAGCAACCTGATAGGTTTGGTTATTCATTGCTTGATTCTAGTTGTGCTTTTGCTTTACTTACTAACACTGATGAGCCTAGAACTATGAAAGAGGCTATGGGCATGAAAGATGTAGGTTCCTAGAAGGAGGCCATGGAAGATGAGATGGCTTCTTTGGAAAAGAATAAAACATGGGACTTGGTGCCTTTGCCTGATGGACAGAAACCTGTTGGATGCAAATGGGTGTTCAAGAAGAAATTCGGTGCAGATGGTAGCGTTGAAAAGTACAAGGTTAGATTGGTTACGAAAGGCTACTCACAAGTGGAGGGAATTGATTATGGTGAAATTTTCTCTCCCATTACAAAGCTGACATCCATTTGATTTCTATTATCTCTTGTAGCTGCTTATGACTTAGAGGTAAAACAGATGGATGTGAAGACAGCTTTCCTTCATGGTGATTTGGAGGAAGAGATTTACATGTCACAGCCAGAGCATTACATAGTGAAAGGTAAGGAAAATTTGGTTTGGAAGTTTAAAAAGTCTTTTTATGGTTTGAAGCAATCTCCTAGGATGTGGTACTTGAAGTTGGATGCCTTTGTGTTGTCAATTAGATTTGTGAGATCAAAATTGGATCACTGTGTGTATTATAAGTTTGATGGTGATTGTATTCTCATTGTTGCATTATATGTTGATGATATGTTACTGATTGGGAAGGGTAAGAATATGATTTCTAATTTTAAGTCTCAGTTGGCAGCACAATTTGAAATGAAAGATTTAGGGGCAGCCAGGTACATTCTAGGAATGGAAATTAGAAGAGATACAACTAACAAAAAACTTTGGTTAAGCCAGAGTAAGTATGTGAAGACCATGTTGGACAGGTTCGGCATGGAAGATTGTAGACCATTGTGTGTTCCTATTTCTTTGGGGACAAAGTTGTCTGTTAATGATTGTCCAAAATCTCCTAGTGAGGTCAAGGACATGAGTAGAGTACCTTATGCTAGTGTTGTTGGCAGTTTGATGTATGCTATGGTCTACACAAGACCAGACATTGCCCAAGTAGTGGGAGTCCTTAGTCAATTTATGGCTAATCTTGGACAGGTACATTGGGATGTAGTTAAGCAAGTGTTCAGATATTTAAGGGGTACTTCTAAGTATTCCATTTTCTATCATGGCAATGCTATAGGACCTCTGCATTCAGTGTGTATTCATGGATTTGTGGATTCTAATTGGGCAGGTGACATTGACAGCAGGAGATCCACCAGTGCATATGTGTTCACAATGTTTGGTGGTGCAATTAGTTGGATGAGTAAGTGACAACTTGTGGTTTCTTTGTCCATGACAGAAGCTGAGTACATGGAAGCAACTCATGCTTGTAAGGAAGCCATTTGGATTAAGAGATTGTGTTTAGATATTGGTGTTGATGTAGGATAGATTACAATTTGTTGTGATAGTCAAAGTATGATTTGCCTTGCGAAGAATCTAACTTTCCATGCTAGAACAAAGCATATTGATGTATAGTTTCACTTCGTACGAGACATGGTAGAGGATGGGAAGGTAAATTTGGTGAAGGTAGATACTTTAAAAAATGTTGCAGATGCATTGACGAAGCCAATGGGTACAAAGAAGTTTAGATGGTGTTTAGAGTCTATGGGCCTCTCGGCCTATAGCAATTAAATCCTGTTAATTCTATTGGCTCTTACAAGGTGTTCGACAAGTGGGAGAATGTTGGGAATTAAGGTGTCTCAACCTTGGTAATTCCTTGTATTATTTTTATTGTATTTATTTATTTATTGCCTATGTTGTAAATTAAATTGTAAATTCATATTGTCATCTTGTGGGATGTGGCATGGTGATGTGTCATCCTACATGGAAGATGAAAACTTGTAATTTTGTCCTCACATGAGGAGATAGGTGTCCCACTTTGTGGTAGGAATATTTTTCCATGTGTTAGTATCTTGGATGTTGTGTAAGGGAATATTGACTGGACAATCATGACAGATTCCTATGACGAAGTTATGACATGTAAGAGTCAAAAATAGGAGATTCTATGACAAGTGAAGACATGTGTCGAAGAGCAACGTTGAAAAAGGCATCTTTGGGTGCCCAAAGGTGGAATATGACATGTTGTAAGAGAATATGCTATTTATAGCATGTGTATGATAGATTCTCTTACAACTGTAAGTTATGATAGCTATGACAAATTCTATGACGGTCGTAAGAGTCGTAAGAGCATATGTCATAGCCCATTTTGGAAATAGGTGACCTCTTTGGGATGGGGTGTGTGGACAAGTGTCAAAAGCATCTTATAATGTTGACCAAGTGTCCATAGTTGTGGGTTTTGGGCCATGAGGCCAAGTTGGACGCCCATTCCAAGATAGAGGCAATTTTGCCTTGTATTTTTGAGGAGTTGTATTATGTGATTGACAGGTACTACTATGCTACCGGAATACCTCCAGATATGAGTTTCGAAGACTCTTGAGAGCTTGCATTGCAAGTGTATTGTAAACAACATTTAGATTTGTTAATACATTGTCCAGGTTTTGGAGTGTGGGGTTTTTCTCCTGAAAGGGTTTTCCCCACATTAAATCTTGTCTCTCTCTTCTTTTGTGTCATTCTATGTGCATGTTGTTTGATGTAATATCTCTGTTATTGGATTGATAACACTGTAATTGTAAGGTTTTAAAAGAATTTGCACTCTACTTCCCTCATTAGATTAGCGTAGGAAGTGTGTTCCACGTACCTTGCTTCCTTTCACCATAGACCCGTTTCAAGGTTCTAATCAGCATGTCAAGATAGTGGTCAGACCCTCAGTCCCTGATAATGATGTGAACTAGCAAATTTTTGATAGTAATGAAAAAATTGTAAACTTCATCCAAAATGAAGCTGAGTTCTCATCAATGGCATAGTCCAGGCTGCAAGAAGGGTATGGTGACCAGATTATGCAACTAAAAACAAATAAGTTGCCAAAGGGATTAGTCACCCTTGACACAATTTTCAACCATGATGATGAATTCAAAGGCAAAAAGAGGAACATCTCATGCAAAAGGGAGGATTATCAGAAGGTTTCTATCACCTAGGACAAAGTTTTATTGCTAGGAAAGGTATGTTGTGACAATGAACATCAAAATTTTATTCACCTTTCTCAGAAATATAGTGATGTTTTTGCATTGAATTATGAGGACCTAAAGGGTTTTGACCGTAATGTTTCCTAGCATGCCATAGATCTCGACCTAGGTACCAAACCCATTTGTCAAAAATAGTGGCTTGTAAATCCCAAAATCAAGCCTCTGATGAGAAAGGAGTTTGCAAATCTCATTCAGGCCAAAATTATTTTCCCCATCAAGTATTCCACCTGGGTATCTAAATTAGTACTAGTGAGGAAGAAAAATGTTGAGATAAGGTTGTGTGTGGATTTTCAAGATCTGAATCGTGCCTCCTTGAAAGACCATTATCCTCGATCATCCATGGACAAAACCTTGCAAACTGTTGCAAGGGCAGAAAATTTTTCATTGCTTGATAGTTTTTTGGTTATAACCAGATATTTGTGAAAGAGGACTTATTCAAGACAATGTTCACTAGCAAGTTGGGAACCATGGCATATCGAAAAAATGTCATTTGGGCTCTCTAACGCTAGTGCCACTTTTCAGAGGGCAATGGACATTGCTTCCAAGGGCTTTGTTAACAAGTTCATCCTAATCTATTTGGATGATATCATAGTCTTCTCCAAGAGAAGAGAAAATCATATGCTGCATCTAGAGAAGGTTTTTGAAAGATGCAGGGAGTTTGGGGTGTCTATGAACCCCCAAAAGTGTATTTTTGTTATTGCTCAGGGCAAGCTTTTGGGCCATTTGGTATCAAAGGATGGGATCTGCATAGATCCAAAAAAAACTTCAACTCTTCTTTCTCTTCCTCTTCCTACTCATAAAAAAGATTTGCAATCATTTCGAGGGTAGATCAATTTTGTTAGGAAATTCATTCCTAACTATGCTGGTTTGGTCAAACCACTAACCCTTATGCTTAAAAAGGATGTTGTTTTTAGGTGGACCAAGGAAGGGAAGAATGGCTTTGAAAAGACAAAGGAATAAATTTCCCAAGCTCCTACTCTAATGAATCTAATTATGAGGACTTTGTCCTTTATGCCCATGGAGGAGAAAGTAGCATTGCAATTGTTCTGATACAACAAAATGACCAAGGTATGAAACAAACCCTAGCTTTCTTCAGTCAGACATTGAAAGACTGTAAGGTTAGGTATACTCCCATGGACAAATAGTTTTTTTTCTATTGTGAGAGCATTGAAAAAATTTAGACATATGCTGGCAAATAACCATATCAAAGTATTAATTTCTCATCCTAGTGTGAGAGACTGCATAATGGGAATTGAAATTAGTGAAAAGATAGCAAGTTGGGTCACAAAGAACTTGGAATATGATGTTACTATCAAAGCCACTAAACTAATTACAGGTAGAGGATTATGTGAACATTTATCTCAAACTATTGTGGGTGAAGTGAACTCGTCCTATCACTTGAATTAGGCAAAACCTACAACTGAACCAACAACTGTAAGTTCTTGGATAGTAGACATGGCTAGGTTCCTATCCACTGGTGAGTATCCTTATGGATTAGACAGAACTAAGAGAAGACATTTCAAGTTGCAGTCCATTCCTTATGCTTTGGTGGATGGGGTTCTCTTTAAAAGGAATCTGGATGGAGTCTTGTTGAGATACATTGAAACAGATCAGATTAATAGATTGCTCAGTGAGTTTCATTTTGGCCCAGTTAGAGCTCATTTCTTTGCAAGAGCCACATCAATGAAGATAATGAGGGCATGTTACTTTTAGCCCACATTATTCAATGATGCCCATGTATGGGTAAGAAAATAAAAAGAGTGTGCTCTCTTTGCTTGGAAGAAAAGATTGGTAGCCCTTCCACTTCATCCTATTCAGGTAGATCAACCTTTCTCATAGTGGGTCCTGGATTTCATTGGCATGATCAACCCTACATCCAATTCTAGCCATAAGTGGGTTCTAAGTACAATGGACTACTTCACCAGGTGGGTTGAAGCAATACCACTCAAAGAGGTTACAGAATTAGCAATCATAGATTTCATGACAAGGTTTGGAGCTCCTCAAACTATCATCTCTGATAATACAAGAGCTTTTACTGGTTTTAGGATAGATGATTGGGCTTTGACATATAATGTGTTCTTGAATACTTCATCTAACTATTACCCCCAAGGTAATGGTTTAGCTAAATCTACCAACAAGAACCTAATCAGAATCCTGAATAGGATCATGGAAATAAATTAGAGACAATGGCATAATAAGATTAGACTGGCTCTTTGGGCTGATAGGATCACTTATAAAAGAGCCATTGGTATTTTTCCTTTAGTTCTTGTGTATGGAAGAGAGACTAGATTGCCTTTATCTTTGGAGTTTCCTTCATTAGAATTGGCTCAACAATTGGAACTAGAATGAGAAGATGCTAGGTATGTGAGGATAACTGGATTAACTAAGTAAGAAGAACTAAGACAGTCGGCCATGACTACCTTGGAAGAACACCCCAAGTAGACCAAGAAGTACTTTGACATGAAGGCCAAGGATTATTTTTCAAGGAAGGAGATCTTGTTCTAAAATGGGATGCTGACAGAGCCAAGGCTGGAGGCCACACTAAGTTTGATGCAATTTGGAGTGGGCCATATATCATCACCAGCTACAAGCAAGCCAATGCTTTTAATCTTTCAAAGCTAGATGGTGAACTTCTACCAATCTCAATCAATGGGATCCATTTCAAACCTTACTTCTAAGATTGGTCTAAGATTCTGTATGTATTGTTTATTTTGTTTCTGCTTTGGGTTTTCCTTTTGCCTAAGTGCTCTTGCATAGGCTGCACTCTCATTAAAATCTTGAGTTTTCCTTGTGTTTTTAACCTTTTGCATTTTTGGAGTTTGGAGTTCTCCCCTTCATCATGCCATCTTAATCAGCTCTGAACTCCGCTTTGTTCCTTGCAAAAATCCTCTAAGTGCTCAATGTTCTTTAGGTGTCGAGGGTGGAACATCCTTTCTTCTTCCTTCATACTTTAGTATTTTCTTCTTCCCTCTCCCTTTTCTTTTGGAAGACAGAAGACGGAAGGCTCGAATCCTGACTTCTGCTAAACTCTTCAAAAAATGGCTAAGTCTTTAGACTTGCAGGGCAGGGTTTTCTCCTTTCTTCTTCCTTCTCTCTTGGAAGATGGGAGGATGAAGGCTCGAGGCCCCATCTTTGATGGCTTTTGTGGTCTTCAAAAGCAAAGGGAAAAGAGGTGAAATCAAAAGTCAACCATGGTTTACAAGGAATTTTTGTTTTTGATAAGGTAGAATACATGCCAGAATTAAGGGTCAAGCATTCAACTCTAGCTGGAGGTGATTGTTGAGCATTAATTTTTGTAGGTGGGAGAATCAGATGCAAATTTTTCAACACATATATTTGTCTTAGCTACTCCAGAGAGGATATTTTGTTTGCATTTATGTCAAAGCAAAAAGATGTATCCAGACATTCCTTTGTAGAAATATCTTCTGGTAGGTCCATGGGGTGAATTTATGGTAGTGGGTGATTGTACCTCAATGTAAAATACTATATAAGCATGAAATCAAATGTATTATTGTTGTCTATTGGTCTACAAAACCACGTCTTGTATTAGCTATAACCTTTCCTCGATAATAAACAAGAGATTTTTACCTTTTCATGCACTTCTTATGCTCTGAGTAATACTCTTGTTTGATCTCCATTTGTGAATGATTATTTCCTTTTGGATTTCAATTAGTTTATCTTACCTCTATAGGTAGTTTCTGATTTGTGTATGTTGATCTATTGGTGGTTGTTATTCTGTGCATATATAGTTGATCTGAGTGTCAAACATTCAAACCTAGTGTATCATCTTTACAGTTCTAGTTTCTCCTTCTTCCCCTTTTCCCTAATAGTGATAGATTAGGTTTAGTCTTAGTATACTCTAAATCTCATATTCAAAAAGAGGAACCAGCCTTTCTCTGGAGGTTTCATTTCCTTTGTAGGGTCCCACACCTAGAAATCACTCTCATGTTTCACTGGATTGTTGCAGCACGGTGCTCCAACACAGGGTACAAATCCAACTGACAACAGAAGCCCAAGGCAAATCTAAGTTGAAGGCTTGGAAATTGCCAAGGAAAAGCATAATGTGAGTGTGTTATAATGCACTCGTGTTATGGTGAAATAAAACATGTCACTCTCATATTCTCCTTACCTCTCTCTCTATTATTCTCTCTCTCCCCCCTCTATGTCTCTCCCTCCCCTCCTCTCTAATTCTCACCTCTACTTCCCTCCTCTCTCTCTATCTCTCACTCTCTACTTCCCTTCCCTCTCTACCTCCTACCCTCTCTCTCACTCTCTACTTCCCTCCCCTCTCTACCTCCTACCGTCTCTCTCATTCTCTACATCCCTCCCTTCTCTACCTCCTACCCTCTCACTCTCTACTTCCCTCCCCTCTCTACCTCCTACCCTCTCTCTCTCTTCTTCGCTCCCCTCTCTACCTCCTACCCTCTCTCTCACTCTCTACTTCCCTTGTTTCTTTCTCTGACCTATCTACCTCCTTGTTTTCCTTTTCCTTTCCAATTTCCCTTTAGATCCCACCAGATTTTCCCTATTTTACTATTTTCCACCTCTCCTCATTATTCTTCCCATCCAATGAACTTTCATTTTATCTTATTTCCATTTCATCCTCCTAATTTATATCCTCATCCCTCTTTGCATGTCCTATTTTTCTTGTTTCCATGTTCTTTTTCAATAAGGAAGAGGGAGAGGAAGGAAGAGAGAGAGAGGGTGGAGATGGAGGGGAGAGAGAGGGGAGAGATAGGGTGAGAGGGAGAGGGAGATAGAGAGAGAGGGTTGCTCAGGTTTATGGTTTATGGTTTAGGGTTTATGAGTTTAGAGTTGCTCAAGTTTAGGGTTTAGGGGTTAGGTTTTAGGGGAATTATTTAGGGTTTAGGGTTTCTCAGGTTTACAGTTTAGGGGTTAGGGTTTAGGGTTTAGGGGTATTATTTAGGATTTGTGAGTTTAGGGTTGCTCAAGTTTAGGACTTAGGGGTTAGGGTTTAGGGGAATTATTTATGGTTTAAGGGTTTAGGTTTGCTCAATTTTAGGGTTTATCGGTTAGGGGTTAGGGTTTAGGAGAATTATTTAGGGTTTAGGGGTTTAGGGTTGGTTAGGTTTAGGGGTTAGGGCTTTAGGGTTGCTCAAGTTTAGGAGTTAGGGGTTAAGGGTTAGGGATTTAGGGTTTAAGGTTTAGAGAGAGATAGAGAGAGGGGACTGATAGAGATTGGGAGAGATGGATGAGACAGAGGGGAGAGATAGGTAGATAGAGCGTGAGGGACATGTCCAGAGACATAGGGAGAGAGATTGAGAGGTAGAGGGAAGATAGAGATAAGGAGATAAGGGAGAGATAGGGAGATAGAGGTTTAGGGTTGCTTGGGTTTAGGGTTTAGGGGTTTGGGGTTTAGAATTTAGAGGTTTAGGGTTGCTTATGTTTAGGGGTTAGGGTTTAGGGGCATTATTTAGGGTTTAGGGTTTAGGGTTTAGGGGTTAGGGGTTAAGGTTTAGAGGTTTAGGTTAGGGTTTAGAGAGAGAGGATTGATGGGGAGATATAGAGGAGACCGAGGGGAGAGATAGGGAGATAGAGAGTGAGGAACATGGCCAGAGACATAGGGAGAGAGATTGAGAGGTAGAGGGATGATAGAGACAGGGTGATATGGGAGAGATAGGGAGATAGAGGTTTAGGGTTTATGGTTTAGGGGTTTGGGTTTAGGGTTGATCAAGTTTAGGGTTTAGGGGTTAGGAGTTAAGGTTTAGGGGCATTATTTAGGGTTTAGAGTTTATGGTTTAGGGGTTAGGTGTTATAGTCTAGAGGTTTAGGGTTTAAAGAGGTAAAGATAGGGAGATAGAGGTTTAGGGTTTAGGGGTTTAGAGAGAGAGGGAGATAGGGAGATAGGGAGATAGAGAGTGGGGGACATGGCTAGAGACATAGGGAGAGTGATTGAGAGGTAGATGGATGATAGAGATAGAGAGATAGAGGTTTAGGGTTTCTTGGGTTTAGGGGCCATGGTTTAGGGGCATTATTAGGGTTTAGATGTTTAGGGTTGCTCAATTTTATGATTTAGGGGTTTAGGGTTGCTTGGGTTTAGGGTTTTAGGGTTGCTCAAGTTTAGGGTTGCTTGGATTTAGGGGTTTAGAGTTGCATGTCAAAAGTAGTCTCTCTATCTTTATCTCTCTCCCTCCCCTCTTTACCTCATCTCCTATCTCTCTCTCTCCCCTCTTTATCTCCTACCCTCTTCATCCCCTCTATACCTCCTACCCTATCTCTCTCACCTCTGTACCTCCCTCCTCACTTTCCATGCATTTAAAACACTTATAAGTTTAAAGGCATGACAACACTTAAGACTTTTGATGCATGAAAATCTTAAAACTTTCATGCTTGACAAAACATGCTCATGTTATAACGTGAGCGTGCTTTTGTGAACCAAAAAAAATAGACAAAAAGCATGTGGGATTCGTGTTTCGGTCCCACATGCTAGGTTATTCCCTGCTTTTCATGCACAATCAGACAACAAAACACTTTTTTAACTAGTTGACATTTTGACAATAATTTTTTTCCTAATCCACCACCATTTTTTAGATTTTCAATGTAGAAGAACCAAATTGCATGTTTTTCAACAGAATTTGATTGTTTAAACTAATAGTTTAATGTTTCATATTGTTTCAATGTTAATTTTAATGTATTTAGATTGAATTTGATGATATATGTTTGTTTTTTTCTTAGTTTTCACTAATCCTATTAGAGTTTTATAGAATTTAATATTTTTAAAGTATTTTGAAGCTAAATTTTTGAGGATTTTGAAGCTAATTTTTTGAGGAATTGGCAACTCGAATCTCAAAATCTAAGGTATTTTCTTTAAATGTATTCGTTTACTTCATTTTATGATTATGTTAAAGCATGAAATCTCATGTTATAGGACAATCATGAGGGAAGTGAGATGATTATCATTTTGACAAGTTAGATTATCATGAGAAAGTGAAAATTATCACATGTTGCTATTATCCTGATTCAAACACTAACCTAAACAATTAGAAGGATACTTTAAAGGGAAATCATTTTAGTCAATGAATTATCATCATGCTAAAATCAAGCTAAGGATTGTCACTTGAACATACTCAGTTCAAAGAACTATCATATCAGCCTAGGGACTAAATTATACTGCAATAGCTATCATGCAACCCTAGGAATAGTTATGACCTCTCACCCTATGGGTAGGATAGCATCTCATACACAAGGTGGAAATCAAGACTAAATGATAAGTCAATTAATCCCAAATCCATGCAAAAAGATATCCATGATACTATATAAACATATCTAAGTGGCCTTGAAAGGATATTCATATATGGTAGGGAAGATTGTTGTTAACTAAAAGATGACCATACATGTCATTGGCATAGTTATTAGGACAATTATAATCACAATGAGGTTGTCTTGAATAGATAGTGGCTTGTCAAGGAGTTATTACATAGTTAAGGAAGATAGAGTATTGATATTGGTGGGTGCATGTCAAGGAGGGTATGATACCATCGGGACAGTCTTGAGTAGAGCCTCCTTGCATGATAATATAACTAGTCCTTTGTGATGTACCTAAATATCTGAGGGTGATGAAGTTTTAGGGTGGAGGAAGGATAATATAAGTGTCTTAAGTTGCCCAAGACTATGATAGTCCATAAATATACATATGATCTACACATGTTCCCTTATACATTGCATGTTAAATCCATCAAAGTGGACAATAAGTTCATGGTTTTCACAAAGCTAAGAATCCTTCCGTGTAGTTAGAATAAGCTACCCTAAGTCATTGTCATGATCAAAGCCTAGACTCTCACAGTTTCATCAAGTTGCCACTAGCCTCTTATTGCACATTTTAGGGTTAACTAGATGATTTATGAAGTATCAAAGACGCCATTAACAAAATCACAAGAAAATACATGAAACTCTCATAAGAACACTCACAATCACTAAAAGTGGAACTATCTAAGTTAAAAAATTCATCATTATGTGCATTAATAGAATTAGAATCATTAAAATATGATATACATGAATTTGTTGTATCTTGATTAGTTAACCCTAAAGAATTTTAAACATTGTCAAAATTGTAAGTACACATCCCTAATTCTTCTTCTTGTCAACATGGAAGTGAACCATGACCTTTATAAACAACATCATGACATTCAAGAATATTTTTAACTCTCTCAATTTGAACTATGTCATTGATACCGATTGTAGGACATAATAACCCGGCCAAAATAACCCTAGACATAATAACCTAGTCACAATAACCCAAGGACAAAATAACCTAGGGTCATAATAACCCAAGCCAAAATAACCCGTGGTCAGAATAACCCATGGACAGAATATCCCCATAAGAATATAGAGAAAGGAAAACAAAATTTATAAATTACATGTATGTTGCTAAAAAACTTTATTATTCAAAATTTGAATTAAAGTGTCAAATTATGAGTGATGACTCTTATATAATCTAAAATGTTATGGTTGTCATAACCATCAACCAATCTTTTTAGTCTTTCTTTGAGTTCATGGTATTTTTTCCTGCTTGGTTGCCCAGTGTATCCATCCATATATTTCTCTATTTTATTCTCTTGGAGACCCTGTTCTTTTTTCATTGCTTTGATGATTTTCCAGACTGAGTTGTGCGATGCTTGAAGCAATTCACTAAATCATCTGTGCCATCCCTCAATAGTATTATTGGTTTTGGGAAGATCATCTTGAATAGCTAAATAGCAATTCCACATTGTGATTGGAAACTTGGGTGATCGTCTGTTGCCTCTTCTGGTTAGTCTGCCAATCCATGTGTCTTCAAAATAATCAATTATGGGTTGCAGAGTCTCCTCATGTTCTATATAATAAGGAGATTGTTGAAGTGTTTCAAATGCATCAATTACATCTATCTGAGGCACGAAAGCTAATGCAGCAAGTTTCTTGATCTCAAATGCAAATACTTCATCTCCTCTTCTTATCACTCTACACACTCTTACTTCTTCTCCCCTTCTTCCTTTCTTTACTTCTCTTAATTCTACCACTTTATATATCTTCTTAATGCCTCTTCATAATTCCTTTTCACTTATATCTTTTCATAATAACTCTTAATCAGCTTATTCCCACGAAATTGCCTTTATTTTTATAATTATTTACCATTTTATAGGTCATTTAAGCATATTAAAGGTGTTTTAAGGCTATTTTAGGGGTATATAATGGATACATGGTCTAAAAATGACCTAAATAGCCTCTATGGTGCCTCACAATCCCTTTTTTTTTATCTTAAAGATTAATGTTACTTAATCTTTTGACATGCTTGTTTATATTCCTTGTAATCATATTTATAATTAGTTTAATAAATAGTTTTTGTGACTATTTATGGTCATTTGGGCACATGAAGAGATAGCAGTGCAAATTGGAGCA
Organism: Cunninghamia lanceolata; assembly: GCA_027924645.1. Classification (NCBI taxonomy): domain Eukaryota; kingdom Viridiplantae; phylum Streptophyta; class Pinopsida; order Cupressales; family Cupressaceae; genus Cunninghamia; species Cunninghamia lanceolata. The sequence goes on along the minus strand of BSBN01001722.1, from coordinate 1,230,048 downwards.
AAAATTTGGCATAAGAATTGGAAAAATATCTAAATTCTAACGTTCTAATTGATTTTATGTCATTTCTAGTTTACTACCTTGATCTAAAATGACCATGGGTTATTCTATCCATGGGTTATTTTGACCACGGGTTATTCTATCCATGGGTTATTATGATCCTGGGTTATTTTGTCCTTGGGTTATTATGACGGGGTTATTGTGTCCAGGGTTATTTTGGCCGGGTTATTATGTTCGGATACCATTGATACCTCCCTATAAAAAAGTATTATCATCATTCTCTCTAATGTAACCATTGTATCAACATAAAATTTTAAAAGATTGATGCTACAAATCTGATATAATTGGTCCTCATTTAGTAATGAGTTGTCACTATCATCCTTTTGGCCATTTACCTCTAAAAAGTTAGTTTGAGTTTCATTTATTGGACCTATACTAGATAAGTTCTTTGTTGTTTGAGTACCCTCTAATTTTTTTGGTCTGCCATCTCTAGGTTTCTCCAAGAAATCAAACTGGTTAGGCTACAATAAACTCTATATTTTAGTCTTTTTGTCATCATAAAACTCAGTCAAAAGATCACCAACAACTCTATCATCACAATTAGCCTTAAATTACTCCTTTCTTTATGATTTCACCCCTTGGCTATCTTGAATAGCTAATTCAAACTATAATTGATGCTCTTTGTGCTCACCATGATTTTCTTCAAGTCTTGCATCATAAAGCTAGTTTCTAATGTTAGTTAGTATATTGTCTCTTAACATTCAAACATATCTATTGAAGGCAAGGAGTCTTGATTAATGTCACATCATGCTAATTATAATGGTAATATACTTAGCTTGTTTGTCATAAAAATCATCATGCTAATTATTCATTATGCTTCTAACATCATCATTTTGTTCCTTGTCATGAAATTCATTGGTTTTTTCTTCATTACCTTTGTGATCATTACTCACATGACCTTGATTGACAATAGATTGCTGATTTGAGATGCCTTCATACTTGTCTTTATGAGCTACTCTAACTAATTTACCACCGACAATATAAGAATTTGGGCTGTCCTAACATGCTAGTAGGTCTAGTTTTACCTTGTGAGTCTCCATTTGGAATGGTTGGTCCATCACAATGTGCTTGTCATAACTCTCCTTGGTGCTAGTGACTTCTTCTATCTTGTCTTGAGTAGGTGTATCCATGGGAGGTTAAGAAAGTGTGTTTGAGAGGATATGTTAAGAAAATGTGAAACTAACCTAGAGATTATGCCTACCACCATTTGTAAATTAACCTAGAGATTTTGCCTACCACCCTACGAAACTTTAAATTTTTAGATTTAACTTTAAATTGTCACATCATTGCTAGTCAAACCAAGGATATTCTCCTAAGTTTTGAAGATTGCACCATAGTTAGGATTACACAAAAGAGCTGAAACTTTAAGATTTTTATCATGGTAGAATATGAGATCAGCAATCAACATGTGCTCATGTATGTCATCAATGACATCTAGGCCTAGACTATCATTACACATTTTACTTATAATCTAATCATGTCAAAATCAACAAGTTTGGAGTTATCATATGCTGATTATTAATATGTTGATTTCTATATGTTGGTTATTCATTATGCTTCTAACATCATCATTGTCTTATTCATGATGCATATAGAAATCATCATCATCATGTTGAGGAAATGAGCAAAGACTAACACCAGAAGAGTGTGAAGCTAAAAATGAGAGGAAAAGAGAAAGAATGAGGTGAATTTGTGAAATTAGGAAATTGTCAACCATACAAGAAGACATTCCACCATTGCCAATTGAAGAGGAACACAACACATCTAATCAAGCTGAGAGAATGATGGAATTGGCAACACAAAAGGAACAAATGCAAAACCTTCGTTTAATGAAGAAATTTAATCTTGAAGTTGGAGGCACTCCATCTGTTGACTTCTTCCCAGACTGGATGCTTATTCCCAGATTTCCCTACAAGGTAGCCATCAGTGATCAACAGGATCTCTGGGCCAGGGGGTCAACAGTGTAGGAGATAGACTCTATATTTTATCTCCTCTTCTTCTTTAGGCTCTGCAAGACCTAGGGGGGTATTCCCTACTCAACATCCATGAGGATATGCATGCAAGGCTGGGATGTTGACAGAAAGCAGATGAGTCCTCCTGTAAGTAGACCAAAACTGAAAGATAAGAGCAAAGGGGCTAGCTTTGGGCCTATTTGCAGTTGTAGGCAGAGGACTAAGGTTCCTAAAACTAACTCTAATGTCCTAATGGTTGTTTTAGATTTTGATTTGGATTTTAAGCTTGGATGCAAAGCTGGATATGGTTATAACACGAAACAAAGCATGATTGGTGCCTATCCATGGCCTGGAGTCAGTAGACATACACCTGTGAATGATCAGCATGAACAGCTAAAACTGGATTTCAAGGGGATATATGTGATACCTGCCCTACAGGTATCTCCCAATACAGAGTGTTAGGTTATCTCTACTTATGGTATCCCTACTGCAGTATACCCTTCCCAATGTTCAACCTGAAAACAGTTTAATCTACCCCTTGAGCAGAAGTTAAAAGATCAGACATTCAACACAGGAATTCTATGCTCTAGAATCTAAACATTACCAAACATCCAGATTCAGAAGAAGAATACATGCAATACTGGAGATAGAATTAACACAACACATGCCAAACAACATTTCTCATATAAGTTTAATCATGAAATCAGTGGGTTCATGCCAAAAAGAAACAACAAGAGATACATAAACTCACAGGTAAGCTGTACAGAGCAACCAGATCAGCTTGTTATGCATTACAGAGCCAAAAATCTTCAACTTTCAACAACCTCCAAATGAGCAACACAACCTGCTTATAACAGCCAGGTAGGTGTTCAGAAATTAATTACATGGTTGACCAAAATCCTGCCAGATACACAGTACCAGGAAGATGGCGCTCAAACACAACCGGATTGGCGCCCAAACTTGAATGCAGCAGGTAGGGGAGGAGACAGGAAGGTTTCTCGAGCCCTGCGCCACTGTCCGCTGATGTACACCTTCAATCAGGTACAGGATCCATCCACGCCATCGCCCATACCTCTGCAACAATCGCCATTAATGGCGCACCATCCCGCGGCCTTGGGAAGAACATCAATTCTGCATCGCAACCATTTCCCGCCGAGATTCATCATCATGATATTTGAAAATGCAGGATATCAATTATCCCACATGCACCCCGCGATGACCTCAATAACACTTTATATACTAGGTCATGAGCATATATCATGTCGGTGCTTTTGCTCCTGACGACACTAGTATAAGACCTCATCATCATCATCCTCCAGCAGCATGATATCCTGTTGTTTGAAATATCACCCTGACGTCATCATGATATTTGAAATATAACCTTCATGATAATCGGCACAACCTGATCCATCGGAGGAACATCCTCCTGCTGAGCTTATACCAAAAGTCTGGCCGATGAACATCCTGATGACGTTATCATCATATCCTGCTGACGTCATCATCATATCTGCCTACTGCGCACCTCCTCATATCCGGATGACGTCATCATTATGTTTGCAAATATCAGGAGATCTCCTCAAGATGATCAGTGTTAAAAATACGACCCCCCCCGGACCTTGATGACGTCATCATCATATTAACATCATCATGATATTCGGAAGACAACCGGATATTTGGAAATATCCTCCTGATGTTCAAATATCAGGTTGCACTGTAGCTCCTCTGTAAGATCGGGGCGATAACTGAATATGATGATGCTGCTCGAAAAGATCACCCCCAGTAGATAATGCGCGAAGCCGGCAGGCGGATATCTCCTTGATATCAGCATCATCATGATGCTCGAACAAACATATATCCGGGTGATATGAAAATATCACCCCCTCCTTCAGAAATATCATGATGCAGATAGGCAGAGAACCAGATATCACCCTGATATAAGGATGACGTCAGCATCATCAGGATGACAAAACAACGAACAAGAAGTGATACAACATCATCAGGATGATATTGACTAAGATCATCCTGACGTTCAAAATATGATGACCCTAGTGAATATCGGGTCGCACTTAGAACTCTTCAACAACATCATCAGGATGATCATAACCAAGATCACCCGATGATAGAAATATCACCTCGGCGAAATATCATGAAGGCAGAAAATATGATGACCTCCGCAAGCAGCAGGATGATAACTGGAAATATGATGATGATGACGACGACCCTTAAGAAAAAACAAGTCAGGTCGAACAACTTAGAGAATAACCCCTCCAGGATAATGGGGCAACATCATCATCATGTTTGGGCAAGGTGATAAATGGAAGATCACCGGATACTTTGAAAAATCACCCTCGCAAGCAGATCAGGGTGCACTGTAGCTCATCAGCATCATCAGGATAATAACCAAACATCACCCGATAGTTGAAATATGATGATGACGATGAGAAACCGGTCGACGGAGAACATGATGATGTAGACCATCATCGAAGACAAGATGATGATGATGATCTCCTCCTCAGGAAAATATGATGCTGCAGCTGAAAAAAGCTGAGGAGGTCCAACACTTAGAAAAAATGGGCAAGAAGATAAAGGCTTCAAATGAAGAAACCTCCTGATCATGACAAATCAACCCCAGGTCAAAATGAGTGCTAACACCATCATTCACAGGTCAAGTTGAAGTAACACCATCATCCTCTTCTCAAATTGAAGGCACTCCATCTTTCACAGGTGAAGTTGAAGGTACATCTTCATTCTCTTCTCAAGTTGTAGGCACACCATCATTCACATGTCAAGTTGAAGATACACTATACTCTCCATCTCAACTTCAAGTCTCTTCATCTTTTTCATCTCCAATTGAAGGTATGTCATCTATCCCATCTCAAGTAAAATTTGAAGAAATTCCTAATGTTGAGTCAACTTTACCAATGAAAATGACTCCTAGAATATTGCATAGAAAGCCTAAGTTTCTAATTGATATCAATGAGAATGTTTTTAAGCCCATGCAAGAAAAGATTCCCAAGTGTACTTGCCAAAGATATGCCAATAAGATATGGATATCATTCTCTGAGAACTTAAATGAAACCGGAAGATATCAACTATTTGTTGAATTGATGAGAAATCTAAAATTCAGGCCCATTATGAAGATTCTTGGCCTAAGAACATCAGATGCTTCAAGTGAAAAATTAGTTGTAAAGAATCTAGTGAGTGCATATGAGAGTGTAGGTTCCACCTCACCCACGAAGGATAGTAATGCCACATGACGTGTCATTACGTCAATAATAGTAAGCCAACAAATAAAGAAAGATTGCCTCATTAGAAAGACAAGTCAAGCATTGAAAATAAGTAGAAAAACTCTAATGAGAGCCGTTGGAAGATGTGTAAGAGTTGAAGCCAAGCATGGAAAGGTGGAGCATGATGGTGCAGGAGTATGTAACAAAAGAGCATTGGCATCAGAAGAGTTAAATTACAAAGATAATGCAAAGTTGGTAGATGCGAGATCTATTATCAAATGGTGGGACACTACAATGGGTCCAGGTAATGAAGGTAAGTCTATAGCTCATAGATGTTTTTGGTTGGTTGATGATACTAACATTGCAAAATATGAGGATTGTTGTACACTGATAGGATCGAGTGAGCTACACTCTTTTAGAAGCTCTAATGCAAGTTCATGGAGTATTCATATGCGGCAAATGGTATGCTTTTGTTCTTCATGTACAGATGAAGCTTGGTATGATTGTGAGTGAAAGGAGTGGGTCGATGATTGGTGTACAAGAAGCCTAAGCTTGATTGACATGTATTGACTACCAACAACACTACAACTCACAAAGATTTAATTGTTGTTATATGGAGCCTAATCAGACTCAGAGGTTAAATTTACCCCACTTTTATCGGCACGATTTCCCCCCAAATTCCTACAGGGTCAAGGGGCAGCACCCCTTGCAGGGGTTTGGGGGCATCACATGGTTTTTTATTATTTTATAAAGGCACCGGGAGTTATTTTTTCATTGACTGACATGAAAAACCCTATTTTGTAACTGACAAAAAGCTTGATAAAAAGCGGCTAAGGGTTAGGGTTTTGATATATTGTATTGTAGCATTTGCAGCGGTATTCAGTTGCAGGGATTGCTGATTGTAATCGGTTTGATTTACTGGATAATAATATTGGACTCTTTGTTTGGTGGATGTAGCCCGAGTTTGGGTGAGCCACGTTAAAACTTGTCTCTCGCTGTTATTAATTTTGTGTATTTTCATTCCTTTGTTTAATCTTTATTTGCATTTAATTGGTATCTTATGCTGGCTAACCCTAACATGAATCATCAATTGACTTTGACCATGTTTTAGATCTAGTTCAATCAGCTATTATCATCATTCAAATTTAATGAAGTTGCCTTTGGAAGGAAAGTAAGGTAGGTTTTCATTACTATTTCATGATGATATGTCCTTTAGTTACTATTTCATAATGAGTTTTAATGATGTTACTATGAGTTTTAATGACAAACCCTCATTTATTTCTTCACATTTGGTGCTAACAATTAATAGCAGTAGTAAGGGTAGCCTTAATTAATGCCCTACAAGACATTGGATCAAGTGAGAACACCTTTATAGTACTGAATTTTCATCTACTAGAAAGGTATTAGGACTGAATTTTTACATTCGACATCTCCTAGGGCCAAAAGGACGGTGCCAACACATCTGTGCAGGTGGGTAAATGCTAAGGGAGATGTCTTTTCAGTGGAAAAGCCTCATGGTCATTCTTGGCTACATCGAATGTAGACAATCTCTCAAGAGCCCTGAGACAAAAAAAGGTCTCAAACTTTGGACTGACTGTTCAGTCAAACCATGACACCTAAAAACATATTCTTTGCATGTATAGGTGGATGTTAGGTCCACCTACAAATGCCTACCTTCATTTTTCTTAAATCAATTTCATTTTCCTATAGTGGCAAGGAACACATTGTTCCAAAATGCTTCAGTTTCATGCAGTGGAAAGGTGTTAGGATTGGCATTTTGCATTCCACAGCTTGTGGGGATGAACCAAATGTGTCAACATGTTAGGGTGGGTGGGTAAATGCTAGGGGAGGTCTCGTTTCAAGTGCCAAGAATCCCAGTCATTTCGAGTAGTAGGCTATCGACAAGGTCACTTAAGATCCCTAAGAGCAAAAAACTACCAAACTTCGACGAAGCAGTTCTCAGAATTCGTAATAGATGGGAATGTTCCATTTCAACCTTCAGGTGTATGTAGGGTCTATCCACAATAATCTCTCTCAGTTGTGGTCAACTCCAATCTGTTTGACCGTGCCAAAACCAAATGCATTCTTGCAAAATGCTTCAGTTTCATGTAGTGGAAAGGTGCTAGGAGTGACAATTTGCATTCCATAGCTCATGGGGCTGACCAACTATGCGAACATGTTGGGGTGGGCAGGTAAATGCTAGGGGAGGTCTCATTTTCATGTGCCAAGTGTCTCAGTTGTTCGAGGCAGTAAGCTACTGGCAAAGTCACTTAAGATCCTTAAGAGCAAAAAACTACCAAACTTTGACAGAGCATTTCGTGGAATTTGTGCTAGTTGGGAATGTTTTGTTTGGACCTACAGGTGCATGTGGGGTCTGTCCACAATAACCTCTCTCAGTTTTGGTCAAATCCAATCCATTTGACCATGCCGTAACAAAATACATTCCTGCAAAATGCTTTAGTTTTATGCAATGGAAAGGTGCTAGGAGTGACATTTTGCATTCCACAACTCATGGGGCTGAACCAACTACACTAATGCATCAGGGTGGATGGGTAAATGCTAGGGGAGGTCTCTTTTTATTCGCCAAGTGTCCCAGTCATTCGAGGCATTAGGCTATCAATAAAGTCACTTAAGATCCTAAGAGCAAATAGTGCCAAACTTTGACAGAGGAGTTCTCAGAATTCGTGGTAGCTGGGAATGTTCTATTCAAACCTATAGGTGTATGTGGGGTCTATCCAAAATAACCTCTCTTTGTTTTAGTCAAATTCAATCTGTTTGACCAAGCCGAAATCAAATGCATTCTTACAAAATGCTTAAGTTTCATGTAGCACAACCTTGTCAGGTGCCATATTTTTTGTTTTTCTTATCATGGGGCTGAATAGACTATGTCAACACATCAGGGTGGATGGATAAATATTAGGGGAGGTCTTGTTTCATGTGCCAAGTGTCTCAGTCATTTCGGGCAGTAGGCTATCGGCAAAGTCACTTAAGATCCCTAAGAGCAAAAAACTGCCAAACTTTGACGGAACAATTCTCAGAATTCGTGGTAGCTGGGAATGTTCTGTTTGGACCTATAGGTGCATGTGGAGTTTGTTCATAATAACCTCTCTTGGTTTTGGTCAACTCTAATCCATTTGGCTGTGCTGAAATGAAATGGATTCTTGCAAAATGCTTCAATTTCTTGTAGTGGAAAGGTGCTAGGAGTGACATTTTACATTCCATAGCTCATGGGACTGAACTGACTGTGCCAATGCATCGGGGTGGGTGTGTAAATGCTAGGGGAGGTCTCATTTTGTGTGCCAAGTGTCCCAGTCATTCAGGGCAGCGGGCTATCGACAAAGTCACTTAAGATCCTAAGAGAAAAAACTACCAAACATTGACGGAGCAATTCTTGGAATTCATGGCAGTTGGGCACATAGGGTATGTTCACAATAACCTCTCTCAATTTTGGTCAACTCCAAACTATTTGACCATGCTAAAATCAAATGCATTCTTGCAAAATGCTTTAGTTTCATACAACACAACCTTGCCAGGAGCCATATTTTTTGTTATGCTAGTCGTGAGGCTAAACCGATTGCGCCAACACATTGGAGTGGGTGAGTAAATGCTAGGGGATGTCTCTTTTTGTGTGCCAAGTGTCTCATTTGTTTTGGGTTGTAATCTACTGACAAATTTGAAAGGTACTAGGAGTGAAATTTTGCATTCCATAAGTCATGGGGTTGAACGAACTACGCCAACACATCGAGGTGGGTGAGTAAATGCTAGGGGAGTTCTCATTTCATGCACCAAGTGTCTCAGTTGTTCTGGGATACAAGCTACCAGCAAATTTGAAAGGTGCTAGAACTAAAATTTTGCATCCCACAGGTCATGGGGTCGAACCGACTATGTCAAAACATTGGGTTGGGTGGTTAAATCCTAGGGGAGGTCACGTTTCTTGCGCCAAGTGTCTCAGTTGTTTCAGGTTGGAAGCTACTACTAAAGTTGAAAGGTGTTAGGAGTGAAATTTTGCATTCCACAGGTCGTGGGGCCAAACTGGCTACGTCAAAGTGTTGAGGTGGTAGGTAAATTCTAGGGGAGATCTCATTTCATGTACCAAGCATCTTAGTCATTCTGGGCTATAAGCTACCAGCAAATGACTTTGCCAGTAGCTTATAGCCCAGAACAACTGGGATGCTTGGCACATGAAATAAGACCCCCTAGCATTTACCCACCCACCTCAATGTATTGGTGTAGTCAGTTCGTCCCCACAATGAGAAAAACAAAAAATATGGCACCTGGCAAGGTTGTACTGCATGAAATTGAAGCATTTTACAATAATGCATTTGATTTCGACACAATCAAATGGATTGGAGTTGACCAAAACTAAGAGAGGTTATTGTGGATGGACCCCACATGCACCTATAGGTCTAAATAGAACATTCCCATCTGCCACGAATTCTGATAACTACTCCGTCAAAGTTTGGTAATTTTTGCTCATATGATCTTAAGTGACTTTCTTGGTAGCCAACTTCCCTAAATGATTGGGACACTTGGCGCATGAAATGAGACCTCCCCTAGCATTTACTTGCCCACCTTGATGTGTTGGCATAGTCAGTTCGGCCCCACGAGCTGTGGAATGCAAAATGTCAATCCTAACACCTTTCCACTACATGAAACTAAAGCATTTTGAAAGAATGCATTTGGTTTCGACACGATAAAATAGATTGGAGTTGACCAAAACTAAGAGATTTTATTGTGGATGGACCCCACATGCACCTATAGGTTAAAACATAACATTCCTAGGTGCCTTGAATTCTGAGAAATGCTCCATCAAAGTTTGGCAGTTTTTTGCTCTTAGGGATCTTAAGTGACTTTACCAGTAGCCTGCTACCTAGAACAACTAAGACACTTGGCACATGAAATGAGACCTCCCCTAGCATTTACCCACCCACCCTAACACGTTGGCACAATTAGTTCAGCCCCATGATGAGTAGAATAGAAAATATGGCACCTGACAAGGTTGTGCTGCATGAAACTGAAGCATTTTGCAAGAATACATTTGATTTCGGCATGGTCAAATGGATTGGAGTTGACAAAAAATGAGAGAGGTTATTATGGATAGACCCCACATACATCTATAGGTTTGATAGAAACATTCCTAGCTACCAGGAATTTTGAGAACTACTTCGTCAAAGTTTGGTAGTTTTTGCTCTTAGGATCTTAAGTGACTTGGCCGGTAGCCTGCTACCCCAAATGACTGGGACACTTGGCACATGAAACAAGACCTTCCCTAGCATTTACCTACCCACCCCAACATGTTGACATAGTCAGTTCGGCCCCATGAGCCGTGGAATGCAAAATGTCACTCCTCGCACCTTTCCACCGCATGAAATTGAAGCATTTTGCAAGAATGCATTTGGTTTTGACACGTTCAAATGGATTGGAGTTGACCAAAAATGAGAGAGGTTATTATGGATAGACCCCATGTGTAGCTGTAGATCAAAATGGAACATTCTCAGCTACCATGAATTCTGAGAACTGCTCCATCAAAGTTTGGCAATTTTTTGCTCTTAGGGATCTTAAGTGACTTTGTTGGTAGCCTACTGCCCCAAATGACTAGGACACTTGGTGCATGAAATGAGACCTCCCCTAGCATTTACCCATCCACTACAATATGTTGGCATAATTGATTTGACCCCACAAGCTGTGGAATGTAAAATGTCACTCCTAGCACCTTTCCACTGCATGAAATTGAAGCATTTTGCAAGAATGCATTTAGTTTTGGCACAGTCAAACAGATTGGTGTTGACCAAAACTGAGAGAGGCTATTATGGATAGATCCCACATGCACTTGTAGGTCAAAACAAAACATTCCTAGCTGCCATGAATTCCAAGAACTGCTCCATCAAAGTTTGATAATTTTTTCTTAGGGATCTTAAGTGACTTTGTTGGTAGCCTGCTACTTCGAATGACTGAGACACTTGGCACATGAAACGAGACCTCCCCTAGCATTTACCCACCCACACCAATGTGTTGGCATAGTCGGTTTGACCCCACAAGCTATGGAATGCAAAATGTCACTCCTAGCACCTTTTCACTGCATGAAACTGAAGCATTTTGAAAGAATGTATTTGGTTTTGACATGGTCAAATGTATTGGAGTTGACCAAAACTGAGAGAGGTTATTATGGATGGACCCCACATACACTTGTAGGTCTAAAAAAAACATTCCCAACTAGACTACAAATTCCAAGAACTACTCTAATAAAGTTTGGTAGTTTTTTGCTCTTAGGGATCTTAAGTGACTTTGTCAGTAGCCTGCTGCCCAGAATGACTGGGACACTTGGCACATGAAACAACACCTCCCATAGCATTTACCTACCCACCCTGATGCATTGGCATAGTTGGTTTGGCCCCACGAGTTGAGGAATGCAAAATGTCACTCCTAGCACCTTTCCACTGCATGAAACTAAAGCATTTTGGAACAATGCATTCCTTGCCACCATAGGCAAACAAAATTGATTTAAAAAAAATCAAGGTAGGTATGAAATGTGTTTTAATTACCTTCATCAAAGCATAAAGGATATGACAATTTTGTCAGATGTTGTAGTTGTAATTGCCTTGATAGACATGTATGCAAAGTGGCAGGTGTAAAGCAAACGTTAAAAGGTGAAATGAGGATATGCAAAGAATAAAAACCATATAGAAGGTTTCTTGTATATGCCAACCTCTGAAATCTTTCTTGTAGCTCTGTATATACCTGCATATGGTGGAATTGGGAGAAAATCAAAATTTACTAAAATTACCCCCTCGATGGTTGAGAGTACTCAGTTTTGTATAAAATGTAAAATAAGTTGCTTCAAGGGGTCTAACTCATTAGATTAGGTTTGTTCATGTATATTACACCGCATAGAATCATCACAGTTTTTAAATAGTCCATTTTGGCGAGAAAATGGGAAACCCTTATCTAAATGACTTAAATGGATGTCTTGACCTGCAAGACCACTTAGAAACATGAAATTGTCCTCCTTTCCATTTCCTAAATTCATTTAATTTATTTTGATCCTATGCTCCTACATCAACAAGACAGGTGAACTGTTTGACATGATGCCTCAAATAAATGTTGTCTCATGGAATGCATTAGTTTCAAGATATATGCACAAAATGGATTTTTTCAAAAAGGCTTTAGAAACTTTCAAGAAAATGCAATTACTAAGTGTAAAGACAAATTCCACAACCTTCACCAACATCCTCCTTGTCTATGCCCATATGGGATCTTCAGAGCATGGTATGGACATCCATCAAAGCATAAAGGATATGGGAATTTTGACAGATGTTGTAGATCTAGCTACCCTAGGATACATGTATGCAAAGTATGGAAGCATGGACAAGGCACATAAACTATTTGACATGATGTCTCAAATAAATGTTGTCTCATGGAATGCAATGATTGCAAGATATGCACAAAATGGATTTTTTCAAAAAGGCTTTAGAAACTATCAAGCAAATGCACAAAAAAAACTTTCAAGCAAATGTAATAAATGGATGTAAATCCAAAGTCCACAATCTAATCCACCATCCTCCTTGCCTATGCCAAAATGGGATCTTTGGAGTAGGGTATAGACAACCATCAAAGCATAAAGGATATATGAATTTTGTCACATGTTGTATTTGCAACTGCTCTTTTAAACATGTAAAGTGTGAAAGCATAGACAAGGCATGTGAATAGTTTGGCTTGACACCTCAAAGAAATGATGTCTCATTGAATGCAATGATTGCAAGATATATGCACAAAATGGATTTTTTGATAAGGCTTTCGAAACTTTCAACCAAATGCAATTGGTAGGTGTAAAGCAAATGTAGAAAGGTGAAATGAGGATATGCAAAGCAACCAAAAACCATATAGAAGGTGAAACGAGGATATACAAATCATGCTAGACATGTCTCTCTCCCTATGTATCAATCGCTTCCCCTCTTCCTCATTCTACTCTTTCTGTAGCCCATATAGATGGTGAAGAGAGGGTATGCTAGACCTATAGAAGGTGAAATGAGGATATAATGTCAAACATATCATCTCCCTCTCAGTCTCTCTCTAAGTCTCCCCCTAACTAAACATATAATGTCAAACATATATCTAAGGTGGGATGAAGGTAGGAAAAAGATGTCAAACATATAGGAGGTGAAATGAGGATGTCTAACATGTAAGATGAGAAATTATCTATGATTATCATATCAAATCTAGTAGTTTCAATATCATGATTGTTATGAGATGTATACAAAAAGAAGAGTACAACAAATATGTTAACTAACACTTAGCATCAATCTAATAATTTAGCATAAACAAATTATATTTCCTTATAATGATTCAAACTATGAATTGTTAGATTCATCTAAAAAAAACTTATAAAGGCATAAATGATAAATCCTATGATTGGATGCACCTTTCCTTGTACCCATCATTCTCTTATAAAAAATGCTTTATTGTATGTTTCATATTCCATATTTTTCTTAACATAAAGTGTAAAATTTAACTAATAATTTATATACAAAAACTAATTATATGAAAACCATATCATAAGTTGTTGCAAACAGGTTCACAATATATTTATTTGTTAGCCAAATAAAAGTTAGCTTCAATATTCATAATGTAAAGTGTCGAAGCATAGACAAGGCATGTGAATTGTTTGACATAACACCTCAAAGAGATGCCATCTCATGGAATGCAAAAATTGCAAGATATGCACAAAATGGATTTGTTGATAAGGATTTAGAAAATTTCAAGAAAATGCAATTGGCAGGTGTAAATCCAAATGCAAAGTGAACTATTTGACATAACACCTCAAAGAGAAGCCATCTCATGTCCAATGCAATAATTACAAGATATGCACAAAATGGATTTGTTCATAATACTTCAGAAACTTTCAAGAAAATGCAATTGGTGGGTGTAAAGCCAAATTCCACAACCTTAGCCATCATCCTCCCTGCCTATGCCAAAATAGGAAGTTTGGAATAGGGTATGGAAATCCATCAAAGCATAAAGGATATGGGAATTTTGTCAGATCTATTGTAGTTGAAACTACCCTAGTAGACATGTATGCAAAATGTTGAAGCATAGACAAGGCACATGAATTATTTGATAGAACACCTCAAAGAGATGCTATCTCATGGAATCCAATAATTGCAAGATAGCACAAAAATGGATTTGTTAATAAGGCTTTAGAAAATTTTAAGAAAATGAAATTGAGAGGTGTAAAGCTAAATTCCACAACCTTAGCCAACATCCTCCCTCATATGCCAAAATGGGATCTTTGGAACATGGTATGGACATCCATAAAAGCATAAATGATATGGGAATTTTGTTAGATCTTGTAGTTGTAACTTCCCTAGTAGACACGTATGCAAAGTGTGGAAGCATAGACAAGGTACGTGAACTATTTGACATGATGCCTTAATGAAATGTCATCTCATGGAATGCAATGATTGCAAGATATGCAAAAAATGGATTTTTTTGATAAGTCTTTATAAACTTTGAAGAAAATACAATTGGCAGTTGTAAAGCCAAATTCCACAACCTTAGCTAGTATCCTCCTTGCCTATGCCAAAATGGGATCTTTGGAACACGATATGGACATCCATCAAAGGATAAAAGATATGACAATTTTTTTAGATGTTGTAGTTACAACTGCCCTCAGAGACATGTATGCAAAGTGTGGAAGCATAGAAAAGGCACGTGAACTATTTGACATGATGCCTCAAAGAAATGTCATCTCAAGGAATGCAATGATTGCACAATATGAGAAAAATAGATTTTTTGATAAGGCTTTAGAAACTTTCAAGCAAATGCAATTGGCAGGTGTAAAGACAAATTCCAAAACCTTTGAAATGGTATCTTTGGAACATGGTATGGACATCCATTAAAGCTTTAAGGATGTATGAATTTTATCAAATGTTGTAGTTGCAACTACCCTGTGAGACATGTATGCAAAGTGTGGAAGCATATACAAGGCACGTGAACTGTTTGGCATGATGCCTCAAAGAAATGTTGTCTGGTGGAAAGCAATGATTGCAAGATATGCACAAAATGGATTTTTCGTAAGGCTTTAGAAACTTTCAAGCAAATGTACAACATAAAATTTCAACCAAATGCAATTGGCATGTCTAAAACCAAATTGCACAACCTTATCCAACATCCTCCTTGCCTATGCCAAAATGAGATCTGGGGAACAGGGTGTCGACAAGCATCAAAGCATAAAGGATATAGGAATTTTGTCACATGTTGTATTTGCATCTACCCTTGTAGACATGTATGCAAAGTGTGGAAACATAGACAAGGCACGTGAATTGTTTGACATGATGCCTCAAAGAAATGCATAGTCTCATGGAATGCAATGCTTGCAAGATATACACAAAATAGATTATTTGAAAATGATTTATAAAATTTCAATAAAATGCAATTGGCACGTGTAAAACCAAATTCCTATAATGATAATTGATCATCATTTTAATATTTAATGTAAACTATCATATACATAATTTCATGAACATAACATCTAGTTTATATATAAATCCATATAGGCATGTACAAACAAAGCCATACATGCATATACAAAGATATACATTGGTAACATACAAAAGTATGTATACAAAGCCATCTAGGCATACAAAAAATGTCCCAAAATCTATTTTCCTATGAATTGCTATGAAATATTCTATGACCCTTACTTGGCTGTGAAGATGGAGAGCCAATCAGTGACTCATCCTCTCTCTCATCGACTACACCTCCTCGATAGAGATTTTTGCAACTCAACTTGTTAATACAATCAAACAATATGCACATTAATATAGAAAATATGAAATATATAATATCACATATGTAATCAATTACTTACCACTAGTTGATGATCCCTCTCAATCATCTTTTCTCTCTCCTCATCCATTGCTAGACAGGTTGGAGTTGTGACCTCCTGTGAGAAGCATCAAGAAGCAAAATTGACTAAACATAAATATCATTTATGTACATCAAATGACATGAGATAAAACAAGAAATACAAAGTTACATTTACATGTTACTGGCTCATACCTCGGTTAAAGGATTTGAAGATTGTTGGAAGCTTTCTAGTGTTATCATTGATGTCAACCTCCAGCAGATGGTTCACTTGGTTTTCAAGCACTTTTTAGAAAATTTGAATAAAATTGTGTGCAGTGTGACAGAGGTATGCTTAGTGTTGTGCTCCACATTTCTTCATTCTTGAAGATATGCTTGTGCAGTTTGGAAGTAATGATCAGAGGTGTTAAGAGGTGTTATATCTAGAGTTTTAGGTTATGGATCGTGCAATAGTAGAAGATTTGTCTAACAAAGTGTTTGCCTATGTAGAAGGTTGTTTGGGAGAAATGAGATTGCTTTGCATTTCTCCTCATTGAGGTTTCCTGTCTTGTGGATTTGGGAATGGGCTTATATAGTCTATATCCACCATCCCTTGAAGTTTCATGTGTTGGTTTACTCCACAAGATGAGTTATTATGTTAGAGTTCAGTGATAGTGCATCCTGATGTGTAGAATGAAGACATTCTTTGTTTCAAGTGGTTGCGGTAGTATTGCAGAAGATTCTGATAATGATGGATATTATGGAAAGATGTGTGGATGTTGTAGTGTCTCTTTGTGGTCTACATGATGCATTTAGACTTGGAGAGGCGTGTAGGTGACCATTTGTTGTGTTTAGGTTTGGTCGACCTAACCTACTAGCACTATTTGTGGAGGTACCTTGTAGATTATGGATGTATTGAGTAGCATCGTGATACAAATTTGAGTCCTAGCTAACCCTTGGCATGGTCCACCTTCACTTCTTTCCACCGCAGAAGTGTTTGGTGTCAACCTATTGTTGTGTGGTTACACAACACACCCCATTTTGCCTTGACAAAATAGGGACCTAACTTTGCTTTTTGCTTTGGCTTGTTTGTTTTCTTCTTTGGGCGGTTTGGTAAAATCAGTCATGCATGTAGCCCTGTAAGAGGGTGGATTTGTCATCATGACGAGGTCAATTATCAAAGTTAGTAGTTCCCATTATTAACCTCATGGTTGGAAAGTACACAAAATTCCAAGCAAGTTTGCCTTTTAGGTCACCCCAAAATTATCTAAGGGAAGAGAGTTATGTTGAGTCAAAGTTTGGTCAAACTTGATATCCCAAGCAGAGCGGGGGGTCATATTTCAAACATCAGTCATCTTAGATAAGATCACCCCGATATAGGATTATCACCTGATAATCGCTTGATCCACGATGTGCAGACATCAAATTTAAGTAAGAGTCGATATCTACCCATCGAAAGACTTCAGTTATCTCGTGGGGGGTCATATTTTTAACATCAGTCATCTTACAAATATCACCCTCTTCAGCTATGTCAATATGATGGTGACATCATCCAAATCCAATGAATGAAGGAAATCACGTGGATGATGACATCATCATCCCATTCTATCCACAAGGGGGTATATATCCGATGTTCGTCATATTCTTTAATATGATGGTGACGTCATTAAAACATAATGATTAAACAATGTCGCAGACATAATGATGTCACCCTGATCTTTTCCGAGGGGGGTCATTTTATCCGTGGGGTCATATTTTGAATAGCCCCTGATCTTAGTTTCATGACACGATATACATATGGTCAAACATTGACCATATCACCCGATCCTTTGCATTCAGTTTTTCCTTTCAAAGGCGGGGGATCATTTTATCCAAAGGGGGTCATATTTTGAATATCCCCCGATCTTTCGAAGATCACCCCCTTGTTTCTTGACATTAAATGCAATTAAATACGGTAGATGAATTCCTGCCAATTACAAATGCAAATTGAACACTTGGCAGCATCTATGGATTCCCTATAGATGATCAACGGATTTGATCAAGACAACACATTTTTACCCTAATTTGTCCTATTGATCTGCTTTAAAGGTGAAATTTGAAGGTTATTTTCATTTACCTTGCGATAAATCAAGAAATTATAGAGCTCCGAAGTCAAACCCTCAAATAGCTACATGTTAATGGATTGGGTCCTTTAACGTAACATAATGGGTGATATTCAGCGTTTATAGCCCTTCTCCGTAATCAGTCATCTACTCCAAGAAGAAAGCATTGTCAGGTAAGTAACTGTAAACCATCCTGTTGTCATTTTCTAGGTTTTCAGGTAGAGTATTTGTTCTTACCTGTGGTTTGGCTTTGTGATAATACTTATCATGATGAAGTGAGGAATAATATACAAAGTATACATGATAGAAGTACATGACGTTGTAAAAATACATGTGGACACTGTAGGGTAAGACATATAATGTTTATTGCAGGAATCCATGGCAGATCTCAGAAGGAATAGGTTTGAGGCAGAATTCCTCAAGCCCATGTTTTTCCAGCTTGAGGAGGTGCAGTTCAAGTATGGAGTTATTGGTGATACTCACCAAGGGGATACGGACCTGGTAGTATGGTCAACAAGCGTGGATCATGATAAGGACAATCCCATTTTGGATGGGGTATATGTCTCAGGTATGTGGCATACATCTAGTTTTTCGTATGCTATGGAGGCCCTGGAGCTGGTAATAGAATGTGCAAGGAATTATAACCCTGAAACTAGACAGGTGGAGAAGCATGGGAGAATATATGCAGACTTCTCGGTCAAGGGCAATCTACCAGTTGGGAAGAAGGTAGTGAGTGTGGACCTACGTAAGTTGGAAACATATTACAATAATAATAAGAAAAATGCAAGGAAGAGGATATACCAATGGAGGTCAAAGAGAAGCACATATGCTGCCTCAGCCAAATTACCCATGCATCTATACAAGTTTGATTTTGATGATGAGTACCAATATATGATTGCTTTGTTGAGTAGGATGACGGGCAGACCTCATGCTGGAAATTTTGAGAACTAGATGTTTGGGATCATCCAGATGGTCTTATATGCAGACAATAGGCCACTATGGGCTAAGATCATTAGTGACGCATTGGATGAGGGAATGAGGAACCTAGGAGGACAAACATGCTTATTTTACATGACCTCATATGTGGTATACTCATGTGCATATAGGGGAACCTTTGATGCTTTGAAGACAGTGGGTAAGGTTGGTGGTGATGCTGATGATGCACACATATGGGATCATTATCCCCAATTACAAAGGAAGGAGTACCTCCTAGATTACAAATTGGTAAATGATGCATTCTCCATGCATCCGGTCAGAACTATGGAGGAGGACGGGACTAAAAGGCTGAGCATGGAAGCTCAGGAAGTTGTTTATCAGCATGGAGCCTAGTTTATCCAATTTGCCACTTTTTCATACATCAGGATAGAGGGATTTGAAGGACAGCCTCTTATGTTGCCAAGATACCCTACTGATGGGGTTGTGTTGATGGAATTTGTTAGGTAGGTATCCACAATAGTTGAAGCCTATAAGGCACAGAAGTAGATACCTCCAGTTTTGTTTCCAATATCCATGGGCTGGTACATGTGCTTAGATTCAGAGAGCATAAAACATGTCATTGGGAGGTTAAAATTGATGTATTTGCAGCCATTTCCACTAGCCAGATCATATGATCCTTATGGTAGGATGCAGAAGATATTAGGAAAACCAATACATCAAAAGCATCTAGAAGACTTCTAGATCGATTATGATAATGAAGCTGAGGTGAGAAGAAGAAAATATCAGTGATTCACCTTGAATCAAATAAAAACCTTTGATTGCATCTCGGTGCCAATAAAGCTGCATAAGGATGATGGAAAAATTGTGTCCAATGAATATGAGGACAAAAAGGTGTATAATTGCACCATATCAGCCCCAGATCTTACACAATAGGAGGATATATCCATAGATCAGTTGACAAGTGGGGTGATCCAGTTAACCCAAGCTTGAGTAGATGAGGAGATATCCATATTAAAGAAAAGGGGTGTTGCCCTTACAGTTGATACCAAGAAGAAGAGGCAAAAGGTATCTTATGAGGAATATGATGATTTCCTCAACGAAAAGAGAAAATCTAATGGGGAAAGATTGCCTACAGAAAAACAAAGGAAAGGTCCTGCTAAGGGTAAGAAAAGTGAAGATGAACCAAAGGGGGTGATAATAGAAAGGATTGCCACGTCAGTTGCAAGTGCATCTATATCAGCTTAGGCGTCCATGTCATCTGTATAGCCTCTAATTGAAAAACCAAAAACCAAAATAATTTTGAAGCCTATTGATGAAGGTACAGAGGTGTAGGTAGAGAGCCAGACCCTACAGCAGGAAGTGGAAGAAGGCGTCCCTTTGGAAGAAGAACCATTGAATAAGGAACCTGGAGGTGATGACCTAATGGTAGCTAGCAAGAAGAGAAGGGTGATGCTGCTAATGTTACCACCCAAGAAACAAAGAACTGCCATGAGGGGGATATCTGGGCTGACCCCATCATATTGAGAGGAGCCAGTGGTGAAGCTTTCAGGAAGGAACTGCAACATGATGTTCCTCTTCCCACCATAATCAAATTCAAAATTGAGAAAGTAGAGGAACAAACAAGAGAAGTGTTTAAAGCAAGTCAGGGTGTTCCTTTCTCTTTGGAGGATATCATGGACTTATCTTATGATGAGGTGGGTCAGAATGTGGCTTCTCAACAAATGCAAACTCTAGTTTCCAATACCCGCATGACCCCTCATGGAACTCCATTAGCACAGATGGTAGTGTTGGAGGAAGTGAAACAAACAGAGGAAATGAAACAAGGTAGCCCAGAGAGGGCAGCCCAATAGATAGGGCTCGACAATTTGGTTGAGCAGGTGACTAGTCCTGCAGCCATAGATTTAACATATATGGGTGATGTAAGCCCTAAGGATAGAACAAGTGCACCTGAAGAACCAAAGAAGACTGAAGTGGCAGAGCATGCATAAAAAGATAGCACTACTCCTGATATGGGTTGGCAACAACACAAGACACCTATAGAACAAAAAATATTAGAAGTTCAACAGAAGAGTGGGGGTGATCAGGATATATCAGATGCTGGTGCTGCTCAGACTTAGGGGGATCCAAGAGAAGCCTCAAGAATAGAAGATAAATAGGTCAGGAGGACCCTAAGCCACAAGACATCAGTACATCGGGTGGAGTACAGGAAATGACCCATGATCAGGGTGATGCACAAGGGAAAAATACATAGGCATCCACAGATGTCAATATGCCACTGGATGAGAAAAATAATAAAGAAGATGAAAATCTGAAGGAGGGAGTACAAGATCAAGCACAGGATCAGAATGTGGAAATTCCATAGGATCCTCCTTTGTAGAAGGTAACCCCTCAGTAGGAAGAACTTCAACAAGATCCCCCTCATGAAGAAATACATGAGGAAGAAATTAAGAAGGTGCCTTTTCCACCAAGGATACAAGCATACACTAGAGAATAGGGCATACATGATATAAACAAAGGCCACCAAGAATCTAGAGATGATGTTCCTCAGTGGCTAGAAAAGGAAATAGGTATGGAACAAGGGTCAAAAATTCAAGAGTTTGATGTTTCTACCTTGTTCGCCGAGGAAATGATGAAGCCAAAGAGGAAGGCTAGATTAACATCTACCATAAAGAGAGATCCTACTATAGGCAGAAGGACTACACAGATAGCACTTCCCTCAGTTGAAAAGGAAAAGGGAAAAATTAGCTTAGAGGAATTCTAAATCACAACTATTGATTTGGGTTTTGCCAATGAGGACTAGGAAGGTCAAGAAGGGAAGGATATTATTGATTCTTTAACCCACATGGTGAAGAAGGAGAAAGAGAAAAATAAAATGCATAAGGAGCACATTGCTCAACTACATTCTTTCATAAAAGGGTTAATTAACCCTGATAATGCACCAGTTAATCCTACAGTCCCATTAACTGTCATATCACAGGAAGAGGTCACCAAGTTGGACCTAATGAAACATGAGGCAATGGTCATGGAAAAATGGATGTTGTCAACTCTCACTGGGGCTGGAGATGTATTGAGAACCTCCCTACAGAGGTGGAATTCTTTGAGCAGTCTAAAGATGAAGGTAGATAAAATGCAGAATGATACAGGAAAACGGTCATTCCAGTTGGAGGACCTGACTGCTCTAAGTGAGATGAAGAGAATTAATCCACAAATTTTGATAAGCAATCAAGTATTAGATAATAATACTGCCCTGCTGACAAGCATATGGTATGAATATATCAGGTTTGAGTGTGATATCTTGAAGAAGTGCAACGGCAAGCTCAAGGATATTAGTGTTAAATTGCACAACATGATGGCATATGAAGCAGAAATCCTTGAAGCCTTGGAAGGGAAAATAGAAGGCAAAATTGAGAATCAAGATGCAGACTTTTCTATTAAAGCTCTACATGATAATTTTAAGACAGTAGCAGATGACCCTTTCACCCACCTGACAAAAGAAGTAATGAATAAAATTATGAGGATAAAAGTTAAAGTAGAAACATACAATGAGACATTGAACAGCATGAAAGGTAAGCTGGAAGCTCTCAAGGCTAAGTTCCAGTCTCATAAGCATGCAATAACAAAAGCTAGAATCCAAGATGGGGGAGAGGTTGATAAAATAGTACAAGCATATGAACATATCAGGACAACAGTAAAGGTCCACATACAAGAAGATGTATATTAGAGTGATAGTGATGGAGAAAGTGATGAAGATGAAGAGAATGATGAAGAAGAAGAACCT
This sequence comes from Cunninghamia lanceolata, assembly GCA_027924645.1. Lineage (NCBI taxonomy): Eukaryota > Viridiplantae > Streptophyta > Pinopsida > Cupressales > Cupressaceae > Cunninghamia > Cunninghamia lanceolata. Next base: position 1,207,154 of record BSBN01001722.1, on the reverse strand, counting down.
GAGGAATGAAAAAAGATGCATCACTAAGTGAACATATGCATAAGGTACTCATAAATAGTGAGTCATACAGAAGGTTGCTAGCTGGCAACCTGTGCCATGAGATAAAGTTGACTAAGTCATAGGAGAATTGTCAACCGTTGATCTGAATTGATAAATCTTGACCGTTGGTCAATTGTAACTTCCTCCTCACCTTATTCTATAAAAGGTGCAGGAGTGCAATCTTTTAGTCATTCAAAACTTAATTGAAATCTGATTGTTGAAAAGTTTAGGACTTATTTCAAAGTTGTTGTAAATGTACATGTTATGCATACTTAATGAAAGAGAAGCCATTTTGATTACAAATCATTGTAAATCTTGAGTAATCTATGATTGAAATCTAGATATATGCATTGATTAATTACATCCCTTGGAGTGCTTTTCAGTTTGCATGTATTGTTTTCATTCCTAGTTCCTTTGAAGTTAGCATCAACCATATCTAGCTGTGGAACGACCTGGTGACCTATGGTTTGATTTCTTCTCTCCATGAATGTATCTTGTATGTATGTGATTCAATAACTAAAGGTTCACTAAAAGTAGAAGTATTCTTTTAAATTTCTTTGAATTTCATTACAGATCATCTCCATAATTGCAAATAATAGAGAATCAAAAGCAAATAAAACATGAAATATGCAGATATCCCGTAAGCAATTGAAAATACAGAGCATATTAGGAGCAAAAGCATGTCAAATTGATAAATATCATGCAAATTCAGATAAATATCCATGAAATACATATAAATATCCACTTATAGACACATCATTTGAATAAATATACAGTGTAGAAGAAAGAGAAAGTTCATAATGATCAATGATTAGAAGAATTGATCAAACTTACAAATATCTCAGCAATCCTTAAAAATAGAGTAGAATTGACTTCTCTGTGGAGTGAATTTACAGGATACAGTGCAACATCAATCACCTAGATGAATGTAAGACCCCTTGAAATGGAAAACAACATGTCACATCAACCTCTAAGTAATGTCAGACGATCATGACCTGATCAACGGAGACTTGGAGTCATCAACTTATACGAAGCTGATCATACTTTACAAGGTAATAAAGGTTTGTTGTGCAAATTTGTATACATGTTTTTATGACTAACAATCATCATCAACACCTATTTTGGTGTTACACATTTGAGGTGCACACGTTTCATTAAGTCCAACCTAATTGAGATTGTTTTAGGTTGTGAATGATATAAATGCAAGGTGAAGTTTGAGTGGAGAATGGTAGAGAAGATGATATGAATGTGAATCAAAGGTAGTGAATTGAGTGTGATCTTAAATGCTTATGAATTCCAGATGCAGTGAGCAAAAGGTGTCTACATTTCAATTTGCCTAAAGTTGCTGAAGGCAGTGAGCCAAAGGTTGTGGATGGCATAAAGTTATAGTGGTGGATTTCTTCTATTGCTTTGAGATAGTGAATCTCTCTATAACATTCCTCTTCTATTCTTCTCTCTTCTAAATAGTGAGTCCTTTTGATAGTGAGCCTTTCTTTTGGGTAGTGAGCCCTTGGCAGTGAGCCTATTTGTATTCAGTGTTGCTATTCATGTATATGTGAGTTAATCCTCACTGTGGTTTTTTCCTTCTTGGGTTTTCCACGTAAATCTAGTGTTCTTATGTTTTTGAATGTGTTTGCATTTCTATCTCATATGTTTACATTCTGCTAATGCATAATTAGAGTTTGAAGATTGAAAAAGCATTGAGGGATTAATGGTTTAATGTACAACTGATTCGCCCCCCTCTCAGTTGTCCTATGCATACTAACAATTGGTATTAGAGCTAAGTTCCTTGCAGAAGAAGCTTAACCACTTGGGGTAGATCCAGATGGCACATAGGAAAGGTATTGAGGTTCCTTTGTTTGATGGAACAAATTATGCTTTTTGGAAGACCAGGATGGAAAGTTTTTTTGTCTCATTAGGATATGGAATATGGAAGTTAGTTGAGAAAAAGTATACTTTACCTACTAATGGTCCAAAGGATAAAGATGAGATTAAATAATATGAGAACAATGGCAAGGTAAGAAGTGCTCTTCTGAACAATCTTTCTAATTCTGAATTAGTGAAGGTAATGAGCTAAAAAACTGCTCATGAGATCTGGAAAAATTTGGAAAGTATCTATGAAGGAGATGACAAGGTCAAGCAAGCAAAGATGAATAATTTGAAGACCAAGTTTGAAACCCTTAGGATGTCAGAGGATGAAAATATTGCAAGCTACATGCAAAGAGTGGATGAGGTTGTCAATTCCATCAATGGTCTAGGTGGGAAGTTGGAGGAAAGTGAAGTGGTAAATAAGGTACTAAGAACTCTTCCAAAATCTTATAGTGCTAAAGTTTCTGCTATTAAAGAAACTCAAAATTTGGAAAATTATTCATGGATCAAATGTTTGGTACTTTAACTACTTTTAAAATAAGAGAATTTGGTCAAGATGATTCAAGAAAAGAAATTGCTTTAAGGATAGAAAGACAGAAAAGAATGATAAGTCAAATCCAAATGATTTTGATGAAGTAGAAGCAAATTTTGTAAGTAGATTGAAAAAGGGATCTAGAAAATACAAAGATAAGTTACCCTTCAAATGTTTTAACTGTGGAAAGATAGGTCATTATGCTTCAAAATGTCCAGTCAAAATCTATATTGACAAATACAAGGATAACAAAGGAAAAACATTCAAGAGGAGTTATTATGTTAAAGAAGATGCCAACATATCTGATGATGAGTCTAACTATCTAAATGATGAAAGTGATGAATTCGTGTTCATGGCTTTGAATGTTGGAACTAATTCTACTAATCTTGAAAGATGTATGAAGTAAAGTGCTCTGAAAATAGGGCACAACATCAAAGGAGCTTTGGTAACTACTTTTCATGCAAGAGAAGAGGAGAACTACTAGTTAATTGACAGTGGGTGCTCAAATCATATGATAGGTGATAAGAATAAGTTTTTTAAGCTTGAGAAGTTTGATGGAGGTTTTGTTAAGTTTGGAGATGATGCATCTACTAAGATTTGTGGAAAAGGTTCAATCAATTTTGATGGCAAGCACAATATAGATGATGTTCTTTATGTCAAGGGTCTTTGGCATAATCTTCTAAGTGTAGGACAAATGTGTAGAAGAGGATATAATCTTGTGTTTTAGGATGGTGGCTTTGAAATTAGAAAAGAACAAGGACAAATAGAAATGTATATAAGCTCAAAGGTGCCAATGGTATGTGCTTTATGACTCAAATTAATGAAAGTTGGTTATGGCATAGAAGAATGTGTCACATCAATTTTGATAGTCTAGTGAATATTAGTTCTACTCAAGTTGTGAGTGATCTACCAAAAATTACAAAGCCTATCAATGCAATTTGCAAGGAATGTCAAATTGGGAAGCAAACAAGGATGAATTTCAAAATCAAAGAGTGTTCTACCACAAGACCCTTGGATTTGGTACATATAGATCTATGTGGACCCACAAGAAGAGGAAGCTTTCAAGATGACATGTATTTCATGTTGTGGATTGATGATTTATCTAGAATGACTTGGGTAACCTTTCTCAAAGAAAAATTAAAAGCTCTAGATAAGTTCAAAGCATTTAAGGTTTTGGTTGAAAATGAAATAGATTTAAAAATCAAATTCTTGGGATCTGACAGTGGTTGTGAGTTCACCTCCAATGAGTTTAACTACTTTTGTGAAGACCATGGAATAAAAAGGCATTTGTCATCCCCTAGGACTCCTCAGCAGAATGAAATTATGGAAAGGAAAAATAGGATAGTTCAAGAAGTAGCAAGGACAATGTTGAAAGAAGAAAATCTACCAGATATATACTGGAGATAAGCCATTCACACTGTCATCTACATACAAAACAGAGTGCTTGCAAGGGTTTGTTGAACACCCAAAGTACTGAGAGGGGGGTGAATTAGTATTGTATTAAACTTCTTGTTTATTAAACGAGTAATCCATTTATCATATGCAATAACAAAGAAAATTAAACATAGAAGAAACCACCACAAACCATCACACATGAACACCAAGATTTTTACGTGGAAAACCTAAAACTGGGAAAAACCACAGTGAGTGTTAGCTCACAACATATTATTCAGGAACAATACTGAATTACAATAAAGGCTCACTGCCTTAGGGCTCACTGCCTAGAGAAATAAAGAAGAAAGGAAATGGCTCACTGCCAGGCTAAACTACTCAGATTGCATCTACACATGCATGATTGTAGCTCCAATGAATGCTCAAAATATTATCTCAAAAGTTTCATCTTGACTGCTCTATTTCGCTGCCCTGATGTCATTTTCTCTGTACTACATATGTTTCACACATTCACATCCACATCTCATCATTCAAACATTAAATTCAATCTCATATTTATATCCTCAATAAGAAAAATCTTCATATTAGGCCGGCCTAATAAAGTGTACTGTGTAGTCATGCATTATGTACTCTGTCGGCCAAATTCATTCTCCAAAATATATACCGGACCCAAACAATATTTGAAATACCTCCACATATGTTGGTCTTGACTATTACACCACTTAGAATTAAGTTCTATACAATAGAACTTACCGCATATAGATCCAACTTGTCATGTCAGCCTCCAATACAAATTTCCACTGGTTCACTTCCTTTGTCAAACAACAACTTTCACTGTGGACCACAAGATTTGTCCAAAATCACATCAAACACTCTTCATACATCACAAATCATACCTTCAGAACCAAAAATCAAAATGTCTTCTTGTGGTAGAATATGGACCATTAGAACTCAGACCCTATCACAGTCAAACTCTGTCAAGCTATGTAGTGATACGTAGCATCTTGTAACTAGCGTTCCAGTGGACTTTAGAACCTAAAACTCTAGATTTAGACACTTCATAATGTGTTTACAACACCTCAAAACTGCATAACAAAATATGTAACAGCAGAGGAATGCGGACCAAAACAAATGAGTGTTCTGCTCTAAGTCACACTGTATTCTGTTCTTCCGAATTTAGTATGTTTCAGTGTATACTTCCAGTACTTATTAGATGCTAAAAACTTGGAAATAATACCATCAAAGGACTGCAAACAACATACCAGAACCACATTATCTAATCTTCTATTGTAGATTAATGCCATCCATTATACTATTGCTCTATCGTTATCTCTTGTATGTTGCCAATACTTAACCCAAAAATGGCTAAGTCTTTTCCACCGGACCAAAACTTCTGTTCTAACCTTATTCCTTTTCTTGTTGCCATCAATGACAACATCTTTAGACATCATGCACAAGTTTCCAACAATCTCCCCCTTTGGTATTGATGGCAACACTTGATGTGAAAAATTGTTACAACTCCCCCTATCTCTTTATACATTCCTCCCCCTATCTTCATGCTTTATTATTTTCAAAAGTTTTTCACATGCTTCATTTCTTCTCCCCCTTTGACATCAATGTCAAAGGTGTTTGATACAAAGATATGTACACATTGCCAAATTTTCAAAACTATTTTTCTACTTTACCGCAAGTGATATAAAAAATGCTTACTGTTGTTCTGGGAGAATATCTTCATAGATTATTTTTAGTTGCACCATTTATTCATCCCATTGGTCTTGGAATTTCTCAAAATTAGTATGTGCCCATTAATCTGAGACACCAAATATTCTTCTTTCTTCATTGTATATAGGGCTTCATTGATTTGTCGTGTCTTGTCTATCACTGCTATCAACTTGGTAAGGGATGCAATTTTGAAACTTGTTACCTCCTAGAGCTGACTCATTCTATGCTTTATGATATCCCTTGGGGTCTACAACTTATTTATATTAGAATGAATTGTTCCAACTTGTGCCCTCTGATTACCAATGGCATCTTTTGTTGGGTCATAAGTTATGGATATCTTCATTATCTGAGCTTCCCATCTATCTATTTTATCTTGTATATCCTTAGTCTTAACTGGCCATGTAAGAAAAAATTGATATAATTCACTAGCTTCTTTAAGGGCTAACTTTGCATATTCTATACTTTTATCTAACAAAATTTTGTCTTGAGAAGATTTATCTTTTAGCTCAACTAATCTCTTACTATCTATTTCAGCTCTTACCTTTTTATCAACATCTTTTCAAGAGACTCAAAATGAATGTTGATGGATTCCATTAGCTTCTTTACTTGTGTAGCAGGACCCAAGGATGTGTCTCTTTTTATTCTAGGCATTAGTTTTTCAAAAATTGTTGATGCATCTTCTAATAGCTCGTTATCCTCTATATGAGATTTCAGTACTTCCTCTTGTGCATTAGTTTGGAGAATTGTCCCAAGTCTTAACTTCTGTAGAGGGGACATAGAAGAAAGTTTAATAGGTCCTTGCAGAAGCTCAGGAGTGGTCAAAAGTTGAGCTTCTTTCTAATTCTCCAAGAACTCCCTTAAGGAGTCAGTAGTGTCTCTTTTCTCTTCACCATGAGACACTTCATCTTCTTGTCTTTCTGAAGGGGGATCTTGAATGTTTTCTTGTCCATTTTCTTTAGGTTCCTAAGTAGGAATGCCCATCATTTGTTCATTTTCCTCTTCTCTATGCTCTTCTTGTTCCTCAGAGATGTTCCATTCAGGGACTATCCTTACTTCTTCATACTTCTTCTCTTCTTTAGTTTCTTTCACTTCTTCAACCTTTCTTGAACTCTCTGGAGGAGTGATTTTTCCTTGGTCCATGCTTTGCTCAACATTTACTTCCAAAGAAACATTAGAAGTGTCAACATTGTTAACTTGTTCTTCTCCATTAGTATCTGCAATAGTTATGATTTGAAATTTATGCAAAACACTCATTGTTATCTCCTTTGTCTCTTTAACTAGTTTCTCGGTGTCACCGACCATAAGTGTATTAACTCTTCTCTTTGTTTTGAATTTATCATTGAGTATCTTTGTGACTTTGGCCTTTTCTTCTTTTGTTTTGTTTGAACAAAGACTTAACAAGACATATTCTCTTATCTCCACATCTTTGGCCATAGCCACTTCCTTCCTTTCTGACATGATGCTGGCTAGGCTATCTGGTAATTGATCTATGATTTCAATTAAGGCTTTGCTAAACATTTCTAAATATTTGACAATTGCAGTTTCAATAGCTACCTTGTTTGCATAAGATCTTTCATCATACATTTCAGCTATGGGTTTC